>JACXIL010000282.1:0-318587 GCA_014737365.1 Bombus soroeensis | reverse complement strand
ACATATATATATATAATGTATATGTATATATATATATATATATATATAAGTATTTATTTATGCTCTTTGTAAGATTTGATTAATGTTGTCTGTTGTATCTAATCTATTACTACATTATGTAAAAACAATTTTAAACGATAGCAATATAGGATAGTCTATAACAATTGTTTATAATGTCTGTTTTAATAGATGTCATACTTTGATAATGTCATCAATTTCAAAAAATTATATTATTATGCGTAGAAATACCAAATATAAAATAAGAGAGGAGCCTGATACATTTTTGTACAATTACAACGTGTGACGACAGTTACTAATAGAAAATAATTGTGAGATGTTACTTTACATTCCAGAAACGTACTTCACTGTATAACTGTGAGTTTCTTTTTCGTCTTTAACATTAGCGTATGATTAAAAATGTATGCTCATGCTTTTAATTCGTTTGTCAGCATCATTGACATGCGTAAACAATTGGAGTGCACTGTTAAGGTTGCAAGTGCTATGTCAATTCCACTCTCTAACATTCTTAATCGTAATTATCAAATACTAATACTATGAAAGTTGTGTTGCGCGCACAATTAAAGGAGGAAAGCAGACATTCTACTATTGATTGCATCCTTAACAGGATAGGACTCAATTTAATTTTATTAAGATATAATTTAAAATAAAAGCCCATGTTACGAATATTTTCGTCAATGATCCCGTTTAACCAGTTATTAAGTATAAGTATTAAATACTCAAGCTAAAGAGAGTGCATGTGTTTTTTACATTGCATTCCCAATAGGTGCCTAAATATCCAATTATGTATATTACCTTATATGAATTTACAAAAAAGACACTCTGCGGATCGATCAAAAGTGGTTTAAGTATACTTTAAATTTAAGTTTTTATTCGTTAAGTAATCTAATATGTTCCGAATAATTGAGCATAGACAAGTGTCGTGTCATAGTTTATTAATTGTATCTGCATAACAGCCGAAGATAACGATTAGACCATTTCATCAACTGTATTATTAGATTCTTCGAGTTTACGTTATAGTAACAGTTTATATGCAAATCATTTAATTTCATTATGTATATAACTGAACTTAATTTTAGTTTGATAATTTGGCAATTTTCTTCGAAAGTCTTTGATATAAGAATACGCATGTACAGGACAAAATTAATATTTGGTACATTTATCCGACTTTCATTTGTTAAAAACAAGTTTTCAATTTTGACTGCTTGTACAGAATGTTACGAGCTGTTTGTACAAAACATTGAGACATACATATGTAATATTATATAATATATAGAATCGACCGTGCGATGATATTAAAGAATGAATACTCTATGTCAGAATTATTACAAGAAACACGAAGCATATAAATATTATAAATACTAATGTTAGTTAGATGTAATTACTTGATAACAAACTATTAATTATTTATAGAATGAATGTGTTAATTAAGTCAAGCATATGATTTCTCTCGAATGTATGGTATACGTTTAGTGTTTATTCATATTTCCAATCTAGTCCAATTGATATTAAGGTAAACTGGTATGTAGATTATGTTTACTTCCTAGGAGCGACAAGATAGTCGATTTATGTATAGTAAGCAATTTCTCTCGTTTTTCAAAGTGAGTGAGTCGGAAACAAAAGAAGGATTGTGTAGTTAATGACACAATATCAACGAAAACAAGCATTGAGGAACTATATTATAACATTTTGAGAAACATACAAATAAGAAATAGATAAATACAAGACAGGAAAGTTTTTATAATAATTAATATTTTTAAACATTTAATTTGTAAATTGCAAGAATTGTTTGCTTTGAAAATGTATAAGGAAGTTGAATTAATGAATTAAATATACAGATTAAGATTTGAAAAAAACAGATATTTAGAAATATGTGAGCATTTGAACGTTTAGATTCTAGTTAATCTAGTTTAGATTCTAGTTAAGTTTTTCGTGAAAGACGATTAAATATAGTTGTAAAAACTTTTTGTCTGACTTGTTACGACTTTGAAAAATTATGGAACTCCTCGCAAACATAGATCAGTTTACAGCTGTTGTATCGAATCATATTAGGCTAATTATAACTCTACTTCTGATTCAATCAATGTAAATAATAATCTTTTACTTCTAACGGCGTTTTAAGAACAAATAAAGTTTAAAAAATCAAAGTATCGGAGATGTAAACATTCTTGGTAATTCATTGCAAAATTCAATTATAGTTACAATACGTTGTATAACAAATAAAAAAAAATATATAAATGATTAATTTATCGATTATTATTGTTTTACTATTTACATTTTGGTTCGATTAGCGAAATATATTTCTGTGAATTTTTCCTTTTAAACAATTCGACTTTATCAAATTATCGAGCATTGAATATTGCCAACAGTCAAAGGATCACAAATATTTATGGCATTACAAACATATGAATGTAATTAAATGTTCTAGTTGCTGTCACCTGACAGTTTAATTTTGTTTTAATTCGTGTTACGTTAATTTCAAGTTTTATTAAATTTCTTTTCAAGAAATGTGTTTATCATGGTTTCTGGAGAAGATTGTTCATGTACGGACGCAACAGAATCTTCTAACATAACATCTCTGCAGACAGAACCTACTTATTCGATTAATACCAATATTAAGGAACCTCTTTGTGATCCTGTGAATAGAGAGGACGATCCTTTTCAACAACTTAACTGTAGGTACATCAGGAATACTTAATCATTTAAACAGCTAGAATTCAGATATAAATATCGCACTTATTAAGTTAAGGACTGTAAATGTCGAGAGATACATTCAGCTGTACACCACGGAGCATCTCTGGAACCGTACAAGAAAGATTTACCGAAAGAGAAGAGTTTGGTGGAGCCGCCTTCAAATCCATGTTTATGTCACGGTCACAAGATGTAATACAAGTATTTCCATTCTATTTAACAATTACTAATTAATCACATTTTTTACTTTCTAGCAGAACTTATACTTTACCTTTGAAGTACAGAGATGGTAATTACATCAGCCTTTTAAATTATTTATCCTATCACTAACAAGGTGACTTCTTTGATTTTTGTTTTATATTTGCTAATCTTATATATTCTTTATTAATTTAAACACATTGCGTTTAATATAATTTATTTCACAATATAACCTAAATGCTTTGCTGATTCTTTTTTTTTCTATCTATTTCCATTTCACTCGAAATATGACTTTTTCAGATAAATCACGACTATTTTGGTGTCCCTTTAAGTGGAAGTGGCCAAGGAAGGAATACTTAGAAAGTAAAGACAAATCATACAAAGTGAAATTAACACCAAAGAAATGTCCCCATTATGCGGAGGTAGATCACAATATACACATTAATAGAATAACATTATTTTATTTTTCCTTTTATTCTTAAGTACGAACATTAAATATAAAAAGTATATAAACAATTAGTATACTTAATGCGGATAACAATGCACTTCATTTAGCCCTTCATGTGCTGTGAAATATCAGAAGGGATACCAAATAAAAAGAAACACGATGCGCCAAAATTAGTCAATACACCACCAAAGACGGAAAAGAAAAAAGTGGAAGTAACTGAGAAAATTGACATCTATTACTTCGATCATGGGAACTCTGCGTAGGTACAACCATATATTTCAATAGATTTCCTTTTATCATTTATAATTTTTATTATGCAGGCAATTACTTTTACATAATCGTTCGATTTTATATCGTCTAACAACAAAAACCAGAAAAATACAAGCATTTAGTTTCCAAATGACGATAATTAAACTTAAAAACTTAAGATTTTTCGATTCTTAAATTCTAATCAAAATTTTATTGTTAAAAATATATATAAAAAAATAATAAATACAAAAAACAAAGTTTATATATATATCATTGTTAAGAAATTTAAAAGAACAACTTTGACCATCACGTTAGTTGTTTTACAGTCGTACACGTTCGTTAAGACGTAAGATCCTTCACAATCTTCACAGATATTATCGAACGACGGATTCACCGCCGATATTAGCGACCGAGAAATGCGCCGAAAAAACCGACCAAGCAGCGACTCGCTTTTGGGCCGAGATATTTGGGACTATTCATATCGGCACTGCTTTCATCACAGCGTTTATTCTACAATTGGTTCGATTTATACTTTACAGTATAATCCGACCGTTGACTGTGGGCATCTTGCAATTGTTTGCTGACTATTTTATAAAACCACTATTGTCGATTGTGTTCAATGCCCTGATACAGCCTGTATTGATATTGTTATACAATATTGCAACGTCTTTCAAAGATCTTTGCGAGCCTATCGCAGAAGCGATAGGGTTGTTCCTACGGGAGATTGCACACGTGTGTGCGGCGATTCGAATCGTCGAGGTGAAACAGGGTACCGCTCCCTCGGTTGCTTGCACTTGATGATCGAATAGAAGAAAATGCGAATTTTCAATGACGAAGAAGGGAATAAGGTACCAAACTCATAATCCCTTCTTACAACTTGTAAAAAAATAGCACCATGCAAATATTGGCTTAGGGAAGCTGCTTCGGAATCTCTGTTTCCAAACTATTTTAATTTTATACCTCTCTACCCTGTACTGTATCTGTTTTTCATTGTTTAAGGTTCAGAGGTGAAAAAAGGACGACCCATTATATCTAGGTGATTGACATTAACTTGGTATTTGAACGATTATGAAGGAATCGAGGTAAAAGTGAACCGTGATTAAATAGAGTAAAACAAATCTAACCCATTAAGATCCAAGTGTGTTTGCTAAGTACAGGCCTTTCTATTAGGCATTGTTATTTAGAATATTTATGAGGCCATATTTAGAGAGAAGAAAAAACGTTGCGTTCTCTTGAACTTGCGAGATTCCAAAACTCTTTAGACAGCAGATATTGCATCGACTTAAAAAAGGATTTTGTTGGATCCCAAAGGGTTAAGAATTAACTAAATCCTTTTATCACATGTGCTTATAAAAAAAAAAACTTAATATAAAGCGTAATTTGTGCGTATGAATGGTCACGTCAAGCAAATTATAAACTTCGTCCGTTGACCTTCCGTAGATGACGATAAATTATCTGGATCATCGATTCGAGAAGGCATTGTCCCAGGATACAATGATGTGAACTGTAGAAGATTCGGGAACAGCTCGGTAGCAGCTGTTCGAGTTTCAACGAATATAACACATGCCTTAACACCAGGTATATATTTGGTATTATTTAAACTTTACAATATTATCATCAGTTTCATTCATTTTGTTATTTTTTGCTTTTTTTCTTTCTTTTTTTTTTGTTTTTACAGAACAAATTATCCTCTTATAGCAACTAACTTTGTCAATAATAATTAATAATCATCCTTCGTCTCTGTCGTATATCTTACTGTTTAATAAATTATGTACAATCTCACAAACAACAAACGGAGGAACCTAATTACATCATGTAGTTGTTCACACTTCGCTATGTACAGGTACTACTTGGTTTTTACAGAATTGCGCTTTCGCTCCACCTGCGTATATAGTCGTTAATGCTTAAACTCTGTCGTTCGCATATTCTATTTAAAAAAACAAAATAGAAAAGAGAAAGAGAGAGGGGGGAGAGAAATAGCAAGAGAAAGAGAAAAAAGAGAAAGTCAGAGAAGGGAAAGAATAAGGAAAGAAACAAAACGCCTATCGTCACCTAGTCTCAGGAACTGCAACCTCTTGCTTTCTGTGCATTGCGATCTAGGTGGCTGTGGTCGGAGTCTCCTGGATGGCTAAGGTCTGTGATGAAGGCGCTGATGATGATGTCGAGTCACCTGCAATTACGTGGTCATTCTTAGTAAATGGTAATTTAAAACGCATTAACAAACGTTATATCATTTTAAGTATATGGAAATTCACGCGTCGAATATTTTTGCAGGTGCGCGCGAAATAAGATATTCGTGTATTTTATCAAGTTATAAATGTATAAGAAACGACTGCACCGAGACTATCTATTCGATAAAAGCGTTAAAAGGATCCAATAATTCCACCAATGAATCGAAGAAATATCCTTTCTATGATTAAACATCATCAACGTATCAAAATGGCTACGCGTTCGAGGCTTATCGTTTTGCCTGTGGTTAATCGAGCGACTGCTCTACGTAATTTCGTGAGATTTTAGTAGGTCGTATCATTCGTAACGCTAATGTTTCTTCTTAAACCGTGGTAATCCTATTATGATAATATAACGTTCCCGAGTATTACATAACAATATCGATCTCGGTAGGTAAGCTTACCCAAGAGGGCAGCTTCTAAGTCTCCTAAGATCTCTGTTTCCTTGGGATCGATAAGGTTGAAGCGTTGATTAAGGAGCGTGAGGTGGGCAAATACACAATTGAGGTGAGCGTGCAACCCCAAGAGTGCTACCTCTCTGAAGTGGCAGTGGTAAATGTGTGCCACCACATGGTACAGTAGCCGCAGGATCTTACGCACTATCGATTCGAACGAGCTAGGAAATTCATTTGCTGAAACATTCAGGAAACGAACCAATTAATACGATTATGGTTTCGTCTGCATGTCGGGTCCTGTGAAACCTTGATACCACTCAATGTACTGAACTACTCGACTTCTGACTGCATGTTGCTGTAAATATAGCTTTATACTCTACTCTGTTTATTCATTTTTTTAATGATAGTTTATTGAATATTCTAAAACATGAACTACGTGAATATTAGTGCGCCGTTAGCGTTCTTACAATTTGAAGAAAATGTATTTAGTTGCGACGCTATAAATAATCGTAAACTGTACGTTAACTGCGTGTCACGACTATTTAGTCGTCGCCGTGGCAAGGTAAAACAGATAACTTACCATATTTCGTAGGAAATATAGTTTCGTCACTAACGGTGCGTTGTGTAAAAGTCATAACATAATCTATATATTGTGGCGCTGCCACTCTCGTTTTCTTCCCTTTCTCATCAAACCACAGATAAGTTCTGAAACGATAAGAAGGCGAATTACATGAGTGCGTAATAACGCCCGGCGGAAATGGTAGAAATGATAAAAATAAAGGAAAAGGAAACAGATCGAGGACAAGTAGAAAATTGTTCAAAGAATAAATCCTTCCTCGTTTTTTCTACCTTTTCTTCCTTTCTTCTATTTCTTTTCTGGGTCAGGGCAAGCATTATATTTATTATGGACGTTCGAAGTAGATTTTGAAAGCGGATAATGTAGAATTTACTAAGGATTACTATCCGAGATAATTTATGTATTTACTATATGATACATTATTTATTGGTGAAATTTACCTGTTCCGTGAATTTCTTATTTAGAGACTGTGGAAATTAATGCTATAACGCGGAATCTTTTTAAATGGTACATACAGTTCAGTGAACAAAAATTCTTAATAAACATAGGAATAAATTGTTTAACTTTTTAAATACTAAAATTACGAATTTTTTACTTTTTTAAAAAGTTATATCGGTACAGATATTGTAGAATAACTTATAGGTGTATATATAATAACAAATGTCCCAAATTAGTTTCATTTCCATTTTTTGCGACATCGATATTCATCCTATCTTTTTTATTTATATCCGATTCTATTTCTATCATCGATCATAGGCCTAGTTAAAAAAAGCTGTCAACGATCACACGTTATAAACTTTAATTAAGGTTAACACCTCCAGTCATGGAGGAGCAATCTGATGGCTAACGCGTGGATCAATTTGTTGGACGGCATGTATAGTGATTACTAGAACGTCTAGCATACATCGATAGAACAAAAAAGAGAAAGCTAGCTGCATTAATCAAATAGTAAGAAAAATTTCAATGAATTTAATTGGTAAAATATTGTACTGGAACCGTGTCTTTAGTTAACTTTATAGAACATGATAGTTGTGAAATTATGAAGTAGAGCATCAACTTTCAATTTATAAGAAGAATCTGTTACCTCTATCTCGAATTAATTTTGTGTTACTGATTTTTATTATACGTCATCTATGATTATTTAAAAATATATCACTTCATAAACAAGATTTTTTAACTGAATGCAATGTAAATAACATAATCTCTTAACACAGTAACGATTCGTACAATTTATTTACATTCAACAACTCTTACTGCTTCGACTCATCCAAAAATCGTTCGATGTACATTCTATTTATGCCCTCGATAGTGTACGTCCAAAATCAATTGACCACTCAAGATCATTGAGGAGTTTTTAACTACTTTGTCGCTGTATCTTTTAATTTTTTCTTTTTTTTTTTTTTTAGTAATTTAATACGATAGATACAAAATTTAATTCAATTGCTTAGAATCAAAAACCTTAAGATTGCCAGAATTGTAAGTTAATTTGTTGGATCGACATACGATTATTGTTCATACGATACGCACCTTAAGCCAGGACCGGTCATATCGGGACAGCCCGTCATCGTGCAGAACTCGGATATCGTTCCGTAAACGAGATTGATGTGATCGAATAGTGCGAGAGTGTGAGAGGCCAACCATTCGTTGTAGTCCAAACCGGGTGGTAAATCGACCAGCATCCTCAGGTCCAGCTCTGGCAGCTGCCTTTCAAGGGCCGCCTCCTCGAGGTACAATTTCGGATCCTCTGTAGTTCCCGCATCCTTCTCCTTTCGTCGGGCTTTTCTACGAATAGCGTGAAATCGCTCGTTTAGTTTCTCTTTGACCCTCCATCGCACAACCTGCTACCAATTGCCCAAGTAATAAAGCATATTATTGCTCAGCGTAAGGGTTTCGTGTGTCGCGACCGATCTAACCGAATATCGATCTCAGAATGGTACCTGTGAGTGGTGATGTGGCATTAAAGAAGAAGGATTTGTAAGAGGAATTTTGTCCTGGAATGATTCGTTAATTTTAAATGATAGTTTTAGTCGAGGAATATTAGAATTGAAAAGTAGATTGAATATCGTTTTTGTTCGTGTTCGCCATTATCGCGAAAAAAATATGGTAATTCGGTTTATAATTCGGAAAGGTGAATCGTGTTCAATGTTATCGAGGAAATGTGAGAGTGCAGGATGGAAAATTATGTTTCGATATGATAAGGGATGGATGATACGCTGTCCTCGGATGTGGAAAATAACGAATGAAAAATATTGGTTTCATCGATGGGCGTGTTAATATAAATAGACCTTTCCCTATTGTTGATTTAATGAGGCGAAATTGCACAGTTGGCGTTACAAATATTTCATTTTACTGTTGATAAAATTGCTGGTGACTATATTACAATGTTTTCTTTTCTCTCAAATAACGAATAATCTTATCTAACGAGATTATCGAAACTGGTAAAAATTAACAGACCTGAGAAAGAAATTCCAAACAATCCATCGTGCCCGAAAGCACGTTCGGTCGAACCTAACGGCGAAATTTCTCATTGCGAATCGATGACATCCTCCGCCGTCATATTCACCACGATTATACACCGCGATTATACAAAAACCGTGTAAAGGACAACCGTGCTTTGTGCGATAAAAATTCTTCTAGTGGAAGCACCGAGGCCTGGCCGATGAAAGAAAGCGGTGAAAACGCATTTCGCCAGCTTCTTCAAAACCAGAAGAGTCAAACGAAGAAAAGTAGGTACATGGAAGAGGGATGCAGTCGCGAATTCGACGTCTCGTTACAAATGACTCCTTCGATCTGTGTTTCGAGCACGCGTTATCGGCGCACTGATCGACGAACTGAACGGATCTAGAGCACGAGAAATACTCGAGGGAGAGAGAAGAGAACGATAGTCGAGGATCGTTTTCGAGAGATCGCCACGCGAGAAACTTTAACTTGCTGCACGCACATCCAGGGATATGGGAATAGAAATCGTCCGCTCTTTTTGCCGGATTTATCGACTCCCACTAGTTTTCTGTTTTAAAGCAGTTTTATGTACTATCGGTTGCTCCAGTAAACTGCGAGTTGAGTGCTTTCATACGATAAAAAGAGAATTGTTTATCAAAAGCCAGCAAGTATTTACCATTGAATATGTTACGAATATAGAGATTACTACCAATTGCAGTTAACTGATTAAGTTTTCATCGCGAGTGGAAGTTGTTCGACCGATTACTTTTTTTTCTTGTACAATTTTCTTTGCTTTCGGATTATTATTTGACAAATTATGCAATATCGTATTCACTTTTTTACAGTATTGCATATATTTTGAATAAAGTAATGAATTAATCAATAAAGTAATTAAAACTATTGTTCACTGTCGAGGAATCCTGCATTTCGTCTTCTTATATTTTTACATCATTTCCTTGACTTGGAGTTTTTAATTGTATATTTATACATATACCTTTAAACAGATATAAATCGAATGTAAATTGGATGCAAATGATACGAATCTTCACGACCAAAATTTAAACCAATTTCACTTGGAAATTCGACCAACAACCCAGTTCGTTGTATGAATGTCGCTAATGGCTGAAAGCTCCATAATTGAAGTAGTGCAAAATCCATTTTCACCATGCAACCGTAAATGTTACTCGTTTCACGTATAATTCCACAGAAGTACGAGCTATTTCTATGCCTTATATATAGTACATATGTTCATATAGAACACTGCGGATGACACGAATGTTCTACAATTTCGACTCACAGTTACCAAAGTCATTAAGGTCAAAGACAATTATTACGAGTTACTACGTATTATACTACGTTAACAATTTCAGAAGCGTTAAACCTATTTCGCACAGAACACTGTTGGGTTGAAGGAGGCCCGAAGCCAGGCTTCTCTTTCGATTCTTAATTAATGTCAAATTTGAATTATACAACGAAAGTTGCATATTTACAGAGAAAGGCGACGTTCGTTCGTTCGTTGGCGGAATTTCGGGAAGCGAATGTTAACGGCCATCGCTGCACAAAACGGGTTAGGTAGCGGTAGACGTTCTCGAGGCTGGCAGAGATTACGCGAACGCGAATGAACGTTGCATCCGCATGAAATACGAGCCGTTTCGGTAGGTGGTGTATCGTGCTCGATTGCAGCCCACCGCAAGCATAAATGCACAAACATCTTGCACTCTGTTCATCTCGGCTCAGAGTTACAGCCGCTTGGTCTGCTTTAATAACGAACAACGAAGTTCGCCACGGCCTCTAGCTTCCTGCGATCCTCATTTTACCGAAGGTTACGTTCCGTTTGTATTTGTAGGCACAATGAATTTGTCAATCAGCGCGCGAAATTACGCGGTTGAAGCCAATGCATACGTATTCGGCTAATTACCGCTGAAAAAAAAAAAAAAAACACCGCCAGAACGAAACTTGCAACCAGTTGTTATCCAGTAGGATCAAACGTTCGAAACACTGCGCTTGTCTCTCCGCGTGTTATTTCGATAGACGTGATTCGATTAGGCAATCGTTTCTCGTTTTTGTTTCGTGTTTTGTGGTAGCGTAGCCCCTTCTTTTCTCTGTTTTCTTTTTTGATTTTTTTTTTGTAAGAAAATTAGAATTGATAATATAGACTTACAACGTTTTATCGTAAATGGAAGGTAAGAATGAGTAGTAAGGTGATATAGTGCTCAATGAAATGTAATATGGGCTCTAATGTTTAATGAGATGTAATCTACGGTCTTTGGTATGAAACTAAGTTTCCACGTACTAATACGTTGTCTTGTAAGTTACAGCTAAAGATTATTTAAATTGGTATACTTTTCTTTAAACATGAAACAGTACCGTGTTCTACCTGTTCCGAAGGAGAGGAATTTTCCATATTATAACACCGTCCTTTTCGTAAAAGCTGCTAATCGTTAATATAATACCGTTGTATATTCGATGAACAAACGCGAGATCGTAAGTTGCCAATATAGTACGACATTTCTATCGTAAGACTCGTGTCGCAATGCGAGAACCAAGAGAAATGGCTATGACCTTGTTTGCCTTCGTCATAGATATATTATACGATTGGCGAGGTCTTAAAACAGCTTATGTAGCTTGCAATTCGTGGAACGATTTGATGTTTGCAAATATCGAAATCTCTATGATAGCAAATATTTTAATGCAAAACATAGCGAATATAAACGTCGTTGAATCGAACCGTCAGGACTTTTAGAACTCGCGAGAAAAAATTAACTTCCGGAAATTAATATTCAACACGATATTCTCACTTTTTGGCATAAATCTGACAAACGTTCTACACAATCAAAATTTCGACGCGAGAGCAGAAGATCGTTCTTGTTTGGTAGTATTTCATTAATCTGGAAAGCATCGATTACCGTGCAAACAGCAATAAGCGAGTCGTGAAGCATAGTTTGCGACACATTTTAGATTAGGTATTATTTCGCACGTTGCATCTTTGATTATAGGGCGCGTGGCATGTGATTCGCCTGAAATTACATTCCATTGATTTCGGTATGAATGAAGACTAATTATCGAGCTGGTAGTCACTGGCACGCGACGTTATTCAGCGCTGGTCATTTTAAATGATCTATTGATACGTTATCAGGCGACTGATTTATGCGAACGACGAAATAATGGATCTTAACAAATATTCTCATGATACTCGATATTCGATGTTAACTAAAATAAATAAATAACCGAAGGAACGAAAGATGATGAAAAAAGTAAGATAACGTTCGTAGTAATTTACAACGTAGATGTATTTTATCACGATAAAACAATTTGCAAATGTAATTGAGGAAGCAGAGATAATAAACCTTATTTCTCTGTTTGGGTTACTTGCAGCAGAATAGCGAGACGTTTCACAGAACAGGTCTGAGGTTTCAAGCGAAGAATAGGTTTTCATTAACGCGCATTTTGAACTCGTAATTATATTTTGAGCATTTATTATGCGCGAAGAAAGGCAAAACGGAAGCTGGCCACAAACTATTCCGCGGACGATCTCTTTTGATTTCTATAACCTCGATTCTGAATGAATTATTACCGTGAGTCGCTTGAAAATCTGCTTTGCATAATGCGCTCCATGCATTGTTTCGGCCGCTATATTTTTTCCACATAGATTTCCACAACGATAAAAATATTTTTATTAACTAATAATTCGTACATATTCTGGTACCTTTGTCATCTCTAAGTGTCGATCTAAGTGTCGAGTAATCTGTTAAAAAAAGAAACGGTCAAAGGTAATCGATATGAAACGAAAGAGTTCTGTCGCAATCGATATATTCGTGGAATCAGAGGAACGTACTATTATACCGGTACGTCGGTGGAAAACAAATTAAAGGGCAGCGTGTAACTCAAAAAAGCAATTTCATTCCCGGAACGAAGGACAATATTATGTTGGCCTAAATGCACTTTGTTCGAAAGGTCGCTCTTTGCCGCGATTTTCCCCGACGTTTCTCCTGCTACCCATCCTCCTGCATACATCGTCAGCTCCCGCGGCGAATTTTGGAACACATTCAAGCTCATTAGCCTGGTATCGCTAATACTGCCGGCAATATGTTCCTACAACGGCACCGCATTCGCCTCGATTCTCTCCTTGATAGTTACGCGTAATGAGGATATCAAGTGGGAAAAGATCGATAACAAAGTATTGTACGTATAATGTGGTGGCTCTCGAAATTCACAGCCAAGGTTAATTTTATTATATCGATAAAACGTTTTTGAAAGTAAAGATTCACCGTAGCAGAGTAGCGTGTATTCCTACAAGATGTTACTTTATTAAATTGTTTGCAACAAGAATTATAATGCACCGATAAACATTGCGATCTAATATTCGAAATTATATACAATCGTCGTTTACTGATACTTATTTGAACACGTCGAATAAACTTTTCTTGAGAAAAAAAAAAGGAACTATGGCTGATGTTCACGGAAAAACGTTTCACTCGGAAGTAGACTAAATAGTCAACCGAAAGTGAAGTGCAGGAAGGTAAACTCGCACACGGTTTTCCGACAATCGCTAGAGCCGAGCGAGCTTGTTTCGAAATGTGCACTCACGAGAAGAGGCGATGCACTTGTGGCCGCCTCTTCTTCTGTCCGCTCGGATGTCTCGTAATTAGCAAGTTTCCATCCGGCAGCCCCGGAAATTTCACGATGCTTCCTAACTTAAACCGAAAAATCAAACTCGCGGTTTAATGTAGGTTACACACGCACGGTAAACTGGACGGCAAACGAAATCGTTTTAACGTTGATTGAAATTCATCTGGAATTTTGATCCTGACACCGGTAGAGACGTATTTTAGTTTAAGAGTAAATGCATTAATCCCATCCTAATCTAGGACAACCTACCTTAACCGAAAGGAATTTAACATACACTTGTTCCAAGGTTGTCCAAATATAATTCAAAACTGAATTCAATTTAATTCGTCCTAATTGAATCTAAACGAGACGAATCTAACCTTAATTCAATTTCACTTTACCTAATAAATGTCTTTTAACGTCACGCGACTCGGAAGTTACATAAACTACTCTATTTATAAGAAGAAAAATTGTAATTGTAATTTCATCTCTTTTTTTTTGAATGAAGCGTATCGTCTAATTCTATTTATAAACAGAAAAATTATAATCGTAATTTTGTCTTTTTAAACAAAGTTCGTCGGTCAATGAAACGTTTTCGAAGGTAAATTACATTAAGAAAAACGAGAGACCTACTCAACTGTTACTTTAATTCCAACCTCAGCATAATACCTAAAAATATTCTCTGCTTCGAATTGCGTTTAATTATAATTTATATTATGTATTTCTTCAAAT
This sequence comes from Bombus soroeensis, assembly GCA_014737365.1. Lineage (NCBI taxonomy): Eukaryota > Metazoa > Arthropoda > Insecta > Hymenoptera > Apidae > Bombus > Bombus soroeensis. The sequence continues at coordinate 304,004 of JACXIL010000282.1, read as the reverse complement.
TAGATACGGTTAGACTGTGCTTCGATAAAATCAAGGTCCCTGAAACTTCGCCAAACGATAAAATATATGTCCAACTGTCGAACGATAACATGTGTTCCGTACGTGTTAATTAACTTTTAGTAAAGCAGAGTCGAGGCAACTTGTTTCGGTTCTCGATCCAACAATCCTTTAATCCACGTTTAACTACAATGGTGGCCATGTTATAACTTGGATCTAATCGCCAATGGTTTCCAAACTATTTCGTATAATACCAACAGTAAGTAGACGCTTCGAATTATTCGAGTTACTTCGGCGAGGAACGAATTTACTTGTAAAAATAGCGTGTGTACGAAGATGATATTTTTTATAATTTAACTGCACGTTAAATACTTTCATTAAAACCAACAGCGTCAATTTTTAACATGTCGCGAGATAAATTCCTAATAAGGTCGCGGGAAAATTCTGCGATGTATTTTTAATTGAAACCTGTGATTCATTTATCAACGTTGCGACAAGACGCGAGTCTGCTCTTTGAATGAAAACGATGTTACTTTTTAATTAGAATTCACGGTTTCTGCCATGACGATGATGTTATTACACCAGCGCTGGAACCTCTGGTTGCCTGCGAATTTCAAGCATATTTTAAAACGTAGTTAATCGACTGGTTTTATAACTGTGAGAAACGAGATAATTTGATCAGAATTTTACTTCTGCTTGTTACTATAGCTGCGGATGGAGTTTGCGTTATTTAAGGAGGATACTAACATAAGCAAGGCGGTTCTACTAACACGTCATTTATAATTTTTCATCACGACCCTTAAAAATTTAACGCTCAAAGGACAGTTCTTGAAGGAGATACGTTTCTTCCTTTCATATTCAATTGTATAACTTAAATTGAATAGATTAAGATCAAGAATAGATTAAGAGAAAATCGACGAGCTTTCCTCAAATACGAAAATATTTTTCGCGATCGGATTTAGAACAAAGACGAACACAAAGACAGCATTATGACTCGCAAACTTGTCGATATCACAGTTAACCCATGTTCTACATTCTAATTGCGCTTCATGAGCAACGACTGCTAATCACATTGTGCACAGAACATTACATCTTTAATCGACTAGCACCGGTTGGCTAATCAGATTAACGAATTATCGGATTTGTACAGGAGCAAATGGTCTTTACGAATAGCTCCATTCAATTCGCTTTTAATCTATCATTTGAGTCGTTGGTCGGACATTTTCTTATTGCCGTTTTCTTCGTTCTTCCTTTCCTAAGAACAAATGAAGCTTCTTCCCGGACAAAAGTTAATTGATTAAAGTTCCTTTATTCCCGCCGCATTCCTCGATCGAATCAATGCAATGGCACATGTTTTTTCACGCTCAACTTACAAACTTTGCTCGACTTCTGCTACGAAAACAGGAAATGAATCAACGTTTGATTAGAACCGAACGTGATCGATTCATTTTTCTAGTTTCTTCTCTCTTCTTCTTTTAATTTCGATTTTGTATGTTTTTCTAGATCGTCAGATTCTAGGTCGTCGGATTCTAGGTCAACCGATGAAGTAGTTTATTTGATTTCTATGTTTTTCGAATATGCTATAGATCTTCAAGGCTGCGGTGAATTTGATTAATGGTACATCATTGTTCGAGACAGATTTTACCGGTAGACCTGACAATTTTGACCAGAATTCTTTTAAAAACAATTGATACAAGGTAAACATTTGTCATCTATTTATACCAAATAGAACTAGAAGTTAATTATGAGCACAGAATACTAATGATTATTTCGACAAATATTTCTGACGAAGATGTTCAATCCTTTAACGAATACAAATTTCAAAAGAAAGAAAAAGAAGTTAGTTCGTACCTCTCAGAAACTTAATAAAGTACGTAGAGAATTGAGAGATAACAAATAATTATAAATCACAACAAAAAGTGAAATAAAAAAAGATCGTGAACTGTTGTTCGAGAGAAATGACGACGAGTGTTCGATGTTTTCACTTTGTACCTGAACTCCAACAAGGAATTGTGTAATTATTTTCCTGTTAGCCGCTAAAATGCTCTATTCGCATGCAGTATAACCAGAGAGCCACAAAATTCAGCCACGTCTACGCGGGTCAAAGCATCGGTTCTTTCCTCTATATTATAGAAGCTCATGCCACCGGAAAGAAGCTGCGTTTGTTTGGAAAAAACTGGCCGAACTTGTTCTTCCAAATTGATTTCGTTGACCATCCTCCGCTTTTCGCTCTTTCGTCATTTTGGTTATTGCCAGTTTTGACCAGATATCGCAAAACAATAAAACATTCAGTCGCCGCTAGAAACTACGACAGAGATGAAAATATCTGACTGCTCGAGGCCAACTTTTTATTAGTTTATTATCGTATCGAAGATTCTTATCTCTTTATTTTTTTTTTTTTTTAATATCTGTCCATCTTTTTCTCTTTTAATCCAAATTTGTTTGGTTCCGAAAGCTTAAAATATCAATGGAAAAAAATGGCGATAACTGCAACTTTTAAAATTCAGGTTTTCCTACACCTACCTTGTTCGAGATTTGTCGATCTAATCCAGATGTCTTCTCACGTGATATATCAAAACAAAACTATGAAAACTAATAATATTTTATTGGCCTCGAGCGTCCAAAATATTTAATCTTCGTAACGATCCTTATCTCTACTCTATTTATCTAATGGAAAATCGTTCACTGAAACATTTTCTGGTAACTTCCATTAAATTCCTGTCGATCAAGATCGATCTGGACAATGTGAACGCTAGGTATATTTGAAAAATTCCATTCGACTTCAAACCTTAATAATATAAAATGCCGCCATAATAATGCGATTGGATTTTCTTGCGCGCTCTCTTTTTCCTGCTTAATCGCCACCGGCCACTGCTCAAGCGTGTTACCGACTTATCTTTCTTCGCCGGTTCTCGGTATACGTTGCAAGTATGTATTGCATTTATGCGAGTCAGAAAAACTTGCGTGTTCTAAATCTTTGAATGATGTATAGCAGTTCTTCTACACTGTTTGAAGATATTTCATTAAGTTCAACGTACGCTGTCGTCTGACTGTGGACTCACCATTTTGAATTTTATTATAACACTGATACGTGCAATGTGATTCTCTTGCATAGAGAGAACTAAAGAAATGATACAATGCTATTGCGTCTAAATCAGTTGTGTAATGTTGCGTAAATAAAAATTTCAGATACAAACAATTTTTATAACAAAATCTTGGAAAAGATCATTTACAAAAGATCGAACGAGAAAGTGATACATTCGAAGCAACGATAAAAGAGCGACGAAAAAATTTACGCGTTTAACGTGATATTAGATTACAAGCTCGTAACGATAATGCACGTCTATCGACGAAGTAACACACCTAACTTTTCCAATTTTAACATCGTGCAACAAGGAAGGTTCCCTTTCCCGAACGAATGTACTCCTATTCTCAGCTTTACTAAAATTTGTTTTCAAAGATTTTCAAAATATATTGGCTGCACTTCGATATAATGTTTGATCTTTATGCCGAATAAGCGACGGATTCGAAATAGAAAAATAAAAAAAAGAAACCTGGAAATATATTATACCTAACCTAGACCAGCAAAGCGTTAAACAATGAAAAATTCTCGATCTTCGATGCTCAATCAGAGAAGTACATATGTATGCCATGCAATAAAACATAACGAACGATTTTTAGCCGGCCATACAGAGAAATATATATATATATAACAAGGTACATGAAAAATCATGATACAATCGGAAGTAAGACAATTCTTTTCATAATAAAATAATTTCTTTTCATGAATTCGATGATGGCATTATCCTATTTCCGGTTGCATCGCTGTTTCCTGTTAATCCTTCGTGCATAGTATAAAAATAAAAGATGCCGAGAGATAATATCTCAATAGCTATGAAATTTACGTTTCATTATACTTTTTAATGTACGAGGTATTAAATACTTAATCTTTTAAAGATATTTCTGTTCTCTCATATCATATGAATTATAATGAATTTTAATGTAAAATACCAAGACACGTTCATGCCAAAGCGAGCGTAATAATACAAAAATTTCTATTTTTTGTAGTCGTTGAGATGTTGACTCGCAACAGCTTTAATTTTACACCATGCATATGCAAAATGTCTCCAAACGACGGACACTGGCTTGTCTTTGAATAAGAAATGCAATTTGCATCACAAAAAGCTGCGACAAACATTTAGATTAAAAAGATATCTTGATGAGAAGGCTAGTATGTTATATTTTACTGTTACATTCAAGCTAATAAAAATATGTTATGTAAAATTTGTCCAGGAGTAGCAGCCTTCTGATTCTCGATATTTCACTAGATAATGCAGGGATGTAGCATTTAACTGCTAAAAATAAGTTTAAAAAAATCCGTCAATGATCCAGATTGCACGACTCCCGGCTCTTTCCCTATTCTTTCTTTCAGAAACTTCTTGAAAGTGGAACAGTTCCTACAACTACGTCTTCAAATTACTTCGAACTTTAGTTTTTACTTATAATCCAAAAGCGACCATACTGGTTAGACTCAAGATAGTAGGATGCTACTTCAAATTTAGCTACAAGATTCCACGATCGTTCCACTAGAAAAAAAAAAAAAAAAAAAAATAACAGCATATTCGCATAGAAAGTTATCAGAGAGGCTTTGTGATAAAACATTTTACGACAACGACCTGCCTAAGCCCGATTATTTCAGTGAACCGTTCTATACGTAATGTATAATTTCATTTTACAATAGACCGTTTGCTGATAATCTTCCTTCTATTCCTACGATATTACACTCGGAACTTCCGGTATGAGAAATACTGGCCTAACCTTAAGTCGAACTCGATTTGTTTCCTATTTCCATAAATAGGTGGCTAGTAGCCATTTACTACTCAACGTCAAGCCAGAGCCCTCTATGTCGAAGACATTTCCGTACAAGTACACATGTGTACACGTACAATATTGAAATATAAACATATATATATATATATAGATATATATAGATATATATAGTTATATAGATATATATGTATGTACATAGAGATCTAGAGACGAGATGGAACTAGACGGAGGGACTCACGCGACAAGCTCGCCGAAGAACCTGATCTTCCTGTGGCAGGTGTCGAGGAGGGAAAGACGCGAGGAGACGGTCGAGCTGGTAGAAGCGCCGTGATGGACCGGCGTCGGTGGCGCCGACAGGGTCGAGGACGTCGAGGCGGAAGAATCCTGGAGAACGACGCGCGCCGGCGAGCGCAGCATCGCTGTCGTCGTGATCGTCGTGGTTGAAGACGATCTCTTCGGCGCCCCGTCCTCGTGCCCGAGGATCTTTTCACGTACGCTGGGTATGCACCAAATCTTGTTCGGTTCTCATCGAACACCGGCTGCGACACCAATTATCGCCTGGTGTTCTCGTCCTTGGTCAATCCCAACAACTATCCTCAAACTTCACCCCTCCACCGATAACAACTACTCTGTCTCTGTTAATTCTACTCCTTTCTTTTCTCTATTTTTCCTTTCTTTTCTTTCCTCTTTTTTTTTTTTTTGTTTCCGAAAATATTCAAAGTCTTTTTCAATCGAAATTGTCCAACAGTTTCCGTTCGTGCAAACGATTCGTCTTAATGCATTTTTTTAGGACTGTTCGATGAACACGAGGTAATACACACGTTGCAGAGTCGTTGTCTCGCTGGCAGATCCATCTGTTCCGCGCAGAAACATGATCGACGCCATGTCTGTAGTTAGCGTGGCGCCACTATCGGTCCAAGATCAACGAAGAGGGAATCCGGTCGCGGTGACGCGTGCCAAGTCCGTCTCGATTATCATTGAACTTGAGTCGCTCTCGATTCGCGCGAGCTCCAGCTGAACCACAGCTTTCTCTCTCTCTCTCTCTTTCTTTCTCTCTCTCTCTCTCTCTCTCTCACTCTCTCTCTCTCTTTCTTTCTCTCTCACTTTCGCGGTATTCTGGGGGGAACAATCGTTCGTCGACGTCTAAATAAAGAGTCCCCGCTTGCGATTTCGACCGAGAGGATTTTAGTGCACCATACCGACGATGCTACTCCAATCTAAGCACATACTCACCCCTGAACGCGTGCTTCCTCGATCGAAATCGAAATCGGGGCACATTTAAACATCGTTCAAACACCTTTCTACGCGAATTACTGGATTTTTCATTAGTCCGGGTAGCTTTCGTGGTCATATGGCACGATGCATTTCACCGAGGTGGCTTTAAAATGGTTTCGAATAAAACGAGTTTGTGCTCGTTGGATGGCGTTTGAGAGGGCTGATAAGAACGGGTGGTGTATCTTCATGAAACGGATTCGTTTATTCGACGCTGGAATTTAATGATCGAAGATGACGCTGTTGTCGTATAAAAATATCGCTTTTGCTAACATTTATGCATGGTATATCGTTGAACGTGAAAGGATTGCGAACAGAGCTTGACGTTATATGTAAAATTTGATTATTTAATTGTCAAATGGACAAAGAATCGAGACAGTAATTATGGATGAGATATTTTTCATAACAAAAGTATTTTCGGGCGAATTATTGGAAAAAGAAGTAATGCGTAGGGTAACAGGGAAAAGAAGAAGAAGAATTCTATGTTACTGGCTCGCATTTGTGGAATTCTTCGAAGGCATTTTTATCCTACTTCGAGCAGATATGAAGTATGCAGAATGAATGGCTGAAGAAAAGTGTCGTGTGAAACAATTACTACATATTTCATTTTTCATATTTCTGCGCAGACATGTGGTGCAAAATGTAATGGACAAAGCACGAAGAAGTCTTGGGATAGCTTCGAATAAAAATTCTGCTTGCGAATAACAAAGGAGAAGATAGAATTCGTTTCTTCTTTTATATCTTTTGGCAATGCAAAGTATGGGATAAGTAAAAAATCTCGTCAGTCTATTTATATCCAATTTGTTTAAGTTTAGGCTTTCCTATAAAAAAAAAAAAAAAGAAAAACCTTTTTGTGTGGCGGAATAAGAAATCAGTCAAGAGGATACTCAAATACGTGAGAAAATCAATGATACATCGTATCGACGTGGCAATGAAGGCCGTTTGTAAGATTTTACGTAGACTGGTGCTTCGAGTTAAAAATAACCGTGTTATAAAAATAAATATTTTTAAGACACGTATTTATTGTTCGCTTTGAGATGTAAAATATGTCCTAACTTTCGAAATAGCGCTTCCTATATATACAATTGGCTTTAAAGTAAATCTAAATACATTTTCACTTTGATAACATGATAATCGATAACTATCAACTGTTGGATTAATTTATTCAAATTAAAGAAATTTATTCCTGTAACTCAAATCTTCCCTAAAAATACAATTCTGGTTACTTCGTTAATATTCAACTCTACCACATTTCAACTCAAACGAACATCTTCGATAAGTTGTCCGAGAATAAGTCAGTCCAGAATTCAGAACGAGTTTCGCGAGGCATCTCTCATTTCAGACAGGACAACGTCCTCTAGAACGATCGCGAGGCTAAAAACGCTTGGGGAGACAAAAGAGAGAAGGTTCGGTTCTCGAAGGCGAGCGCGTTCCTTGCCGAAATCGAAACAGGCCACGAGGACGATCGCGATTACGACTCTTCGCTTGCTCGTTTTCTATCGCCCTTCTCTAGGGTAGAAATACGGCGGAATTTTTAGAATATGCGCCACTGGACCATCGCCAAAATTCTCTGTGCAACTGACTCACGGATAGCTCCGAGATCCTCCGAGGATCGCGAGAAGTGTGTTTATATGTCTCTAAACTGAAAGATATTGCGCTACTGACCTTAGAATCGTGTGTGAAACTTTAAGAATTTACGTCCTGGTTAAAAAATCAAGTTCGATCGAAATAAAGAAAAGAAGAACGGACGATTGAACAGATGCAGCAGAAACAGGTGGATAATATAGCTACTTATCGAAATTAAATTACTTGTTAAATATAGCGAGATTCAGATATTATCAAAGAAATGAAAGTGTGCGTAGTAAGAAAGAGAAGTAGGAAATGCAATAATTGGGTCGAGATTGTTCGATGGCTCTTGGTCGCTTCGTTTGTCCGTATATCGAGATAATCAAATGCTATAAGAGACAAATAGGTAGGATTCAACAGAAATGGCTGTAACAGATGATCTGAAACAACGCATTGAAGAAGCTATTAGGGTAGCAAGGCCATTGCAATAAAACCACCCCTCGATAGATCTAAAGCTTAATATGGGATAAAGATTGCCGCTTGTCAAGGTCTCTAGCTGGTTCGCATATATCGTTATAATCAACAGTTTAACATTTAGAGATAACGCGATCTACCATTAATCACATTATAAGAATAAATTTGATTTGTACTTATTAACCAGTATCTTTATATTTTTGAAATTTTGTTTCATTTGCTTATCTAATACATATACAGTTGCATTTACATAACAGTTAGAAATAATATTAACATGGCATCACTGCATCATACGATTATTTATTCTCACTCGTCGGAGTAAATTTCAATCGATAGAACGTCTCTAGTTGCAATCCAATAAACAACCGGTGACCTGATTGAATTAGTCATGAGAACGTAGTTCACACACCACACCCATCTTGCATTCGCGTGTGTGTTTTAAACAGTCCTTTCGCTGTATCGAGTGAAAAATAGTCTAGCGGTTCGTGCCAATAATATCGGTAAACCTCCTATGTTAACCGAACCTTGGTGTAGACCGCTTCCGGTAAAAGCTTTGGATTTGCTATATGTCGAAAAGGTTTCCAGGAGGAAATACTCATACGATAACAATATATTGTATCAACGTTTTTTTAAATATAATAAATTGCTTTGATATGTATTTTTAAATATCGAATAAAGTGTGTAGTAATATATAAAAAAAAAAAGAAAAATAAAAATTAAATACAGAAAGCATCTGCCGTATTTTTCGAACTATTTCCATGGCTTTACACCTGTCATAAATTTGCCACGTGATATTTAACAGATTTCACACTGTTAGAATTTCACGCACGGCTTTTGATATTGGACGCTTTGAATATTTGCTATTGCATCGAGTTACCTATGGAAACGGATGAAGTCCCAGTATGCGAAGTTAAACTAAATAAAGTTCCGGTTGGTTCGATAGGAAACCGCAATGATGTAACACGGAAGTATAAATAGAATTATATTCTCGCAGTAAATTAATAACAACGTTTAATTGATAAGTTTTATGAAACGTGACGTTTCTTCCGTTATCTATTATTTAAAATCGATAGCATTATGGAATTTTCAATAATTTGTATCGAAGAGAAAAATTCTTTTGCGAATAAAAGGAGAAAGATCGGTCTCGCACTTTCACACACTTTTAGACATTTAAGTACATTACGGCGTGAATTATTTCCACAAATATATTGTTAAAAAAACTTGCAGCTCATATTCATATCGCAGAACGTCTGGAAAAGTGTATTCTCACCGAAAGGCCGTTCAAAGCATTCAAATAATTCGCTTTCGTGATTCGGAATCGTGGCACGAATACCCACCCGAACTTCCGGAAATTTATCAACTCCTTACACACTCGCAGGTATATTTCACTGTATAACCAGAGTTCCAAGACCAGATATCATTCTTGGCTGCACCAAATATCAGAAAACTCAACCAATCATTTGAACGTCGCGTGCGTGGGAAGCTTTATATTCCACTCGATATATTTCCATGTTCCATCGCGTCACTGTTTCAATTCCAACGACTAAAAGATCGTTTCTCGTTACGTGCATAAATAAATATTTCTACGAATCGATCGTGCGTACTGCTACAAGGTTATCTTATAAACGACAAATGTTACTTTTTATGATGTATACTTAATTATTATTTAAGAGAAATATTATGTTCAACTATTCTTGATAAGGAAGTTCTTAATATGTAAGAAAAAGGTCGGCGTTGTATTATCAAATTTGATAAAAGAAATTATTTATAAAAAAAAGGTTGAAATAAGAATGAAAGTGATGGAAAATTAGAGCGTGTCAAAGAAATCTTGTTCTTTGATAAAGTTCTGCTTCTTCTGAAAGTACATTAACCTAATTACAAGAAACTGATATCGCGCGAGCGAAACGCAGAAGTTAACCAAGACAATGTCTCATCGGAAGATTTCTCGACCCAGCTGCGTTTAATATTCGCGATCCACGACAAACAATTCTCAAGGCATTGAACTACATTAACATGTTCCCTGCCAAATGTTTTATAGTGTTTTCCCTCGCCTTTTTAATAATATACAGTATATTTTATTTGACACGATCACTGCAGATGTTCCCATTGCCTCTAGTAGTACAAAAACATATGAGAAAATGGTTAATGAAAAAGTATAATGTTAAAGTCGATAAATTATTTCTGTCAAGATGGCGTCATTTCAGATCTCAAGGTTACCATCTTTTTTTAGAACGCAACTATGAATATTCTGCCGTATCATAATATATATTCATGTAAGTACAAGACATCAAAGGTGTATTAATAATATTCTTTGAGGAAACAAACACCTAAATGTTTGTGGATAATTTTCTCAAAATTAATAATCTTCGAACTTTGTTGCATATTTGAAATTCCGCCAAAAGAGCGATACCTATTCTATTGATACTGATATTTATATAAACGCAAGACTGTAGGAGATCCAATTGAAAAAAAAAAGAAAAAAGAAAAGAAATACGCCAGCGAGCGAATCGTCCGATTTAACGCCAATTCTTCGAGAAAAACATAAGACTGTAAGTTACATACATCTATACCCGAACGGTCGCAACAGTCGCGATTATTTCCTCAGACGTTTCGAGCGATAAAACCAACGAGACATTATTTACGAACGAAATATGGAGCTTCATAACCGGCCGCACACTGTACCGTAGTTTTCTTTTTTCAGGGTCGAAATAATACACAATGGCGTTAGGCAGTACTCGTAATCCGTGGCTTCCGACTTATGTGTGCGAGGAAATAACGAGCGTGCATCGAACGTGCGAGTACACTGGGATCGTAAATTTGGCTCGATTTATTGAGCCCTCAAGCGCGATTAAAGAAATGGCCGCCAGGTTCCGAGCATCCGCGATATTTATCGCCTGTTTTCTTGCGGAGTGTGATTTCTCGAGGATTCGATCCAACAGTACATAGAGGTTTGCTTAATTATTTGGAAAATTGTCAGTGAAAGATACGACCTAGAGAAGAGGGAATTTTCGTATGAACGCGACGATGATAGGATATTGATATATCGATTTGGTAAAATTGCTGAGGTAAAATTGCGTTAGTTTGTAGAATAGCAATGATTCTTATACTGTTGGTAAGTTTTCGCTAAATTAAATTTCATTGTCAGACTGATAGGTAAATACAATGGCAATAGAATGATTATTTAACAAAATACTATTCAATGTCGCTGTCGCCGAGCTGATAAGATTAAAAACCACTTGGAAGTAGATACAATAATGAATAACAAACGTTTGCATCGAATTACGAAATATGCGTACATGGTGTGTGATAATGAGATAATAAACAAAACGAACTAATATTTCACGATGTATCTTTAGTATTAACTATAGAATAATATTATAGAATTTATAATCAACAACCTGTGGCAAACATATAGAATATTCGATACATATTAGAATTTTGAACAGTACATTCGAACTATATTTCATACGCAAATGTGAAATAAATATTCAAATATTTAAAATTCGTAAAATTTGTTAGCAGGTAACATATTCGTATCGATAACGTCAGGACGACGACAAAAGAAATAAATTTTCGTTTGCAGCGCAAATATTTCTTTTAATTTTGAAATAATGAAAATTTTACCCCAGCTTCGAATATTATTATAAAAAATACAAAATTCATCCGATCGATGTAATTGGCAGCTTCGCTTATCAACACGTGGGAATGTTCATAAATGTATCGAACACATGCAGTATTTTGAGCACGAATATGTGCGTCATCATTTCCTAGAAATTTTGTACGCACAAACGTAACTGTATTTCTTCTAATACGTGACATTTGATAGAACGTTCCACTGTTCTTTCATTCCCCACAAGCTAAATTAAAGTTAGATTACCCCGTTTCATTTAGCTTTACCGCGTTATCAAAGAATGAAAATTTCAATTCTTTCGGTGAATAATTCAAACGAAAATTAACTTTCATGCTATTAATCTATTATCGAAGTTAGTCTTGCAAAAGGAAATGCGAAAAATCAGTGAATTAGATCACACGTAGGTGATCGAATAAATGAATAGGAAGACGTACTATGGTTATTCGATGCATGTTGAAGCGTGCTAACGTGTAGGCGTCGATTTATGAGAATAGATTTGCGTAATACACTTGTTCACATTGTGAAAAACAAGACTTTGTGTAACGCTCCATATTCGTGTTTGTCTTTTATAATGTTTTACTCCGTGAATTGAAATTATCACATTTGTCAACAGCTGCATTATTCTCTCGCGCTTTTACTATATTCTACGGCTATGGATCGATAAAATATCGAGGAATAAAAGAAAATAAGATTCCAAGAAATATCAAAGTTCTCATAAAAGCGAACGCAGAACGCTCGAGTCTACCTCGACACGTGTTTTCGCCAGACAACACGTGTAAGACTTTCGAATCTCGGCAAAAAACGTGGATAGAGAATTTACATAACGAAAGGGAAAACGCGATAAGACGCGTTTTAATGCAGTAATCGTAATTGGATGAAGGGTATTAAAGATGTAACGAGCGCGTGGCAAACAAGGTTTTTCATAGGTTGTATAAATTAAATCATCGTGGCTTACGTCAGTGAGCGGGCGCGAACGCGTTTGTTCCGACAAACCGCGCCTTCGTTGCTCGAAACTTTCATCAACGATATACACACGCAAGTATATACATACGCGGATGAAAGACAAACACGAAGGCAGCATCGCAGGGATCAATCGCACGCCGTCGATCGAAATTTATGCTTAACTGAGCATCTCATTAAAGTGACGTCGTTAAGGCAAGGGAGACGGATAATAAACGTACGTGACTGGCGTCAACAACGTGCCCGACCTCTCCCGGTTCTTTCACGGCACTGAAAAAACGTTCCAACACCAAGGCGTTCCGTGGCAAATATTGCCTCTTAATTGATTGTAAAATAATGAGTAAGTTGCTCGTTGATAGTATGTCCTGTATCGATGATACAGGGTGTTTCGTGTTATTAGGACGCGTATTTTTAAACCTTTGTCATACGAGCTTTTTTAATGGATGTGCGTGTGGAAATATAATAGAATTACTCGACAGTTGTGTATGTACATGTAACTTGCTTTTTAGGTGGAGTTTTTTCATTGCGTAAATTAAAATAGATGTACATAGGTTGGAGTAACAAAGTTACTTATCGTTAGTCCGATCGGATCTAAATTTGTTTTTTAATCTCTTCACTTATAAATTAAAAGAAGATATTTGCTCGTCTTAAATTCTTAGAAGCGCCGAGTCGATTCAAATTGCACGAAACACCCTCAAACTAAACGTGGATACCAGATATGTACTGTAAGAGGAGAGATACGTATAACGCGTTAAAAATTCAACGACAAACTGAATGGACGAGAGAGTCGTGTATCTGGAGTAGAGCAAGTTACGAGTTTCAGTTGCCCAAGGTCGCTATCCCCACCACAACTTAACCATAAATGGTCCAGAGTTTGTTTGGTCTGGCACGTAACTGGATTTCCTTAAGATTTGCGGTCGCAGAAGCGAATTTGGAGTATGCACGTGAAATGTAAGGAATGGAGGAAGAAAGAGCACGTGGCGTGGATTTATGTAGAAAATCGTAAATGTTGATACGCCACGATTAAAGAGGGAGTTATCCAGTTGTAGAGAGTTAGAGAGTTTCTTGATTGTAGTCAGTTAGTAAACTCTGAAATGGGCACATCGATGAATAATGCTTTGGAAAATAACTGCCGGAGAGAAGTTATCGGTCGAGCACTTTGGTGACTCATGGTTAAATGGCAGAAGCGCGGCTATTCAACGACCAAATTAACATCCGTGGCCTCCATTTTTTTTCCAGTAATGCGTTCCATTATCAAGACCTTCAAGAAATTGTCTCTCTTTTTATCTGTATAATGTGCTGTTTAAACTTGCACTCCTTAAAACAGTGAATTCGCTAAAAGGAAGTAGATATCATGTTTAATTACTGTTAATAACAGTAATAATGTTCTTAGCATTTAAATGTGAAGGTTTCTTGAGTTATTTCTCGTGTTTCTGCATACGTGTATATGTCGTACCACTTTTTGCATTTCTATGTAACACTTATGATTGTGTGGAATATCCTGTACGCTCCTCGAATTTCACGAGAATAGAGCCGCTTAACTAACAGAAGCTTCTAACCGATTTGCGAATGGAAACGCACGTTTCAACATCCTCACGCACGTCTACGATTGCGACTTTGTAGCATTGGTATTCATTTTCCACGCTTAATCGAGGACACGTGACGATTAACTAATGAGCCACCGACGGTGACAGTGATGTAAGTCAGTTTCGGTCAGACTCACGTCGCTCGCACGCGAACCATAAAAACAAACTGAATTAGACTGTCATGTCGAGTGCTATTCTGATCACACTAAAGGAGAATCGCATTATTATGTGGAATGTTAGCAAAAGATTGATACACGAATGTTTAATAGTACAGTCATTAGTATTAAAATGACTTAAAAATACAATAAGACGAAACACAAATTTCTTATTCGTATGTGTCGAATTAAAACGTTTAAATCACAGAACTGATTACCTATACAAATTTCTCTCTCAGGGTAGGCATTGTCCCTATTTTGATCAATCTTCTTCAATGGGTTTTGGAGATACAGTTTCGACGACATTTCGATGAATTATCGGTCTCCCCTCGAACGTTTCATTTTTCACTGGTCACGGCCTCGAGAATCGTCTCGATCGGTCGAGCGGAAAGAAATTTCTACTTATTCGCGTGACAATGTCGCTTGACTGTGATCTTTCGATGAAGAAATATTTAAAAAGAGAAAGAAAACAGGAGGTAAATATGAGGAGAAATTCAATATTTTTTAAATATTGTACCAAAATATTTAATCCTCGACAGAATCAAAATGCAAACGCTTAAGAATGTCAAAGAAAATTATTAGCAAACCCATAGCGGATATCTCAATCTATCCTTCTCGTAATCTAGGATATGTTACACACACATATATATATATACAGCAAAATTTCAATTTCACAGAGATCTAATTAAAATTTGAATCCCCTCTATTCATAAATAACTACGCTACGACGGAGGATCCGAGAGAACGTAAAAATCCTAAATTTAAAATATAACGAAGTCACGTTCTTATTACGAAACCGATCCACGTCACGAGCCACAGTAGAATTCATTCGAATTATTGTTGTACTACCCATTTGAAACACTCCGCATATTTACTTTAATTTCTAGCTGTTCATCGGTTTTCTAGTGAAATTATATTTGAACTTCCTATTCGGAATTTTTCTAGTCAAATTCCTACCAATAGAACGATGATTGCTAGGAAACAAAAGATTCGCATAAATCATACGCTTTAACCATTCCTCTATCAGAGTCAGGCTGACGTCCCCTGCGCTCTAAACTTTAGTTACGTAACATCCCCGATACTTTCGTTCTAGCGACATCGAAAGAACCGCAATAATACACACTTTCGAATGTGCAAACATTAAAAGCGTTATCAGCAACCGCACACATCACACGTTACAATCCAATAAGCTTCGATAAGTCACCATCGTCATCGCGTACTGCACCCCTAACGATCTCTCGCACTGGTCACAGAGAGGAAAAAGAAATCGATATTTATACAGGATTATTTATAACAGTGCTAATTTTAAAAGGCTGATTCAAGTTTCGAGTAAAAACGACAGCTATCACAGCAACGTTCCTCGTTTTCCTAGGCGTGGAAGGACAGTGAAACTTTCTCCGGGTTATATGCGACCGGTGTCAGCCGCGAGTCTAAGTAGAGAAATTGAAGAAGAGCACGGCTCGAGAACGCTGCGTCTTCTAGAGTTTTTTTTCACGGCTCCAGACTTGCCCTGATTTAGATTATGAAACCAACAGAAGGTGTTGAAGCGTTTCGTGTTAAGTTCGCTACTGTGATGTTAGCATTTTCTTCTGTTAGTTATATATCTGGAAATATCTAATCATCACCTCGTTTCTCCTGTATATTACATCCTATAAGTATACAATTTCGAATTATACATGTGACATTTCGGATTTCGCATTTGAACTACCTTTCGAACGTCAATCTTAAACTTTTAATTGGAGGTATCGAATAAGAGGAGCTCGCTTTCAGCTTTCATTCTATTTACGCCAATAAATCTCTAAGTATCCTTTTTGGTTTTACAATCCGCAAGCGTCTCCCATTTACTTCCGTAGTATTTTAAAATAAATTCAAAAATATTTTACAGATACAACTTCTTCCTGTTACAACTTCGTTTTATATCCTTTGTAAATAGTTTCGCATAATCCATGCATAACCCACGGGGGTCGTACAACGTATATTCACATAACGTTGCAACGTAACGCGTGCGTGCTACGGGATGTTCCAATCGAAGAAACAAAGATTTCAACGTAGAATTTTACTTTTTACGAAGATCACCAACTAAAAATTCGTATTATCTCGGATTGTGTTTTGTGCGTCACTCCAATTTCAGTGTAAAAGAACCATTTGCTCCGAACATGATCCGTTCCTCTAACAGAAGATCGAGACGATAGTTCGTCTTAAACCGTTAGACTATCTTCAACTTTGGTCTGTCGTAAACGTTCTTTGTCTAAAATAAATCGTCCAGTCTTCTTTGTTTGAAATGAGTCCGCGGTCTTTAACGACATTGGTGCCACTTAGAACATTTCTTGCGATGGAGAAGCTTCGAGGAATGCGAACAATCCTGAAACTTTCCAAACAAACGCATAGACGATGTCTATTGCACAAGCAGATCGATAATTCCAAAAATAAAAAGGCAATTTCCGTTTTGTTTCAAATCCTTTATATCCTTGTAAAAAAAAAAAAAGAAAAGAACAGAAAATGTAACTTTCATTGTGATTAGATTTTAATTATCTTCGACTTTGATTATATTTTTCTCTTGTGATTTTCAGTTGTATTTAATGGGGAAAGAAAAATTGAAGATAGTTGGCGGCATTTTCAATTGAAATGGGATGAAATGGAATAAGTTTGAAGCAACGCAAACGAGAAAGTAACTCGTAGCCTTCAAAAATGATTTAATTCACGGCGATATTCTCGTCTGCTGAAACGGCGGCGAAAGAGAAATCGAGTCCCGTAGAAATTCGATTCTAAGTTAAGAATACGGTGGCATAGAAGTTCGCTTGCATCCCTTTACCATGAAATTACCGGGAAATTGCTTCGGCGCGCTCGACTCGATGACTGCTCAAACAACGTTTCGTGTCCCATCTTTTTCTCCTAGTTTTGCACTTTAACCGATGCACCATTATGAGAATTAAAGAGAGTGAAATCTTTATTACAGAGGATTTTTTCGCAAAGAATAAAAAATATATCCCAAGTGACGAAATCGAGTGTACCGGTAAATAAATAGAACTTGCGAAGAGAAAGAAAAACGTTATCAGCTTAACTTGGACCACAAGCGATATATTTTCGGCAGAAGCGGCCATAGCGAAAAGGTTAATTATGTTACTCGGTAAAATGACGTTAGGAAGGTAAAGTAAACCTTTTAGTTAACAGGAAATATTAAAATTGGATTTGACTAACAAGCTTTAGACTCACTGAATGCACTTTGCTCGGCACCCTGTTTGGAAATTACGCGTTACGCCAACTTGTATATTCGATTCTACATACTCAATTCGGTATGAACGTAATATGAACAGAAAACATATAGAATCATGTAGAAAGCCACGATGATAAGCGATATTTTAAACGTAGAATAGAATTGTTCCATCTGGGATTTGGAGAAAATTAATTTAAAAAATTCGAATTTCTTTCAAAAGAGAAGAGCTTTGTCCTTCGTCTTTCGCTACGGAAAGTATCGCCAGGAATACGTTCATTACACGAGAAGTAAATCTGCCTTAACCACTACGGCTACGTCAACGCGAAACAATGCAACGTCTTTACCGAGGACGATGACAAACTGAAACGCTCATCGTTGCGTTTCTTAAGAAGTTCTGAAAGACAAACGCGCGATCTAGTTTGCGAAACGGGTTATAGCGCGACAAACAACGGAAGGTATACCTACTACTTCATGTCGACGCTGAAGAGCACGTCAGACCTCTGATAAAAACTTGAATTCCCTTTTACAAATATTTGCCTTCTCGCGAAACGCGGATCTCTCGCGAGAAGTTTCAACTTTGCTTTAACACGTTCTCTGCTGCGTGGGTTGTCTACGCCCCATATCGAACTTCTCATTCAGGACGGTATTTCCAATTTCCTTGCTAAATCTGACCCACAATATTTCTTTCAATCGTGCGCTGATTGCTTAAATATTAATAATTATTCGATCCCTGCGAAGTTACGATTCTTTCATTTTTTTGCGTATGATTTTTATAATTTTACAAATACGAGACATATGTTATCGGAAAAATTAGTAGTTTGAAGAACGTGATAACAATTGCCGTGATCTATGTGGCGCAAACGAAAAATGATAAAAAATCGGCACGGCGGACGATGTATTAACTTCGCTGTCACACTCAATGGTGTCAGTAGACTTGTCACACTTCCCGAATCTTCAGATGGACCGAGACTGGAACGTGTTTATTGGATGGTCGCATTTCGATATGAGAAAGAAGAAATCCTGATATTTACGACATCGATATCGTCGATATCGAGGCATACCAATCAGGAAGATATACGTATTCAATTTCGAAAAGAAAATTGGGTTGGAAATGATGAAACTGTGAAATATTCTAAAGAAATCGCGTTTTTCTAACTAATTTATCGATTAAGAATGAATAATTCTTGACATGAAGTAAAACAGTACCGGTTTACAGGATTTTGCTTAACTTTAACAAGATTCACCACTTTAAGTAAATATGATAAAGCTTGAAAGAAATTTCATTATATTCTTCGTGAATATTTACTGGCTTCAATTTTAAAGTTAAACTTCCATAAAAAATTCCTATCGTTCTCAATGAGTTACCGGACAAGATGCTCTTGAAAAAGGCTACCTAATCTTCCAACGTCACCATTCTCTCAACTTTTCCATCCTTGGAATCGCGTCGTTTCAACTCCAACTTCGAAACTAAATTCGCAATTATTATCAGGAATATTAATCGGGAACTTGACCAGCAGTTGCCTGCAAGTACCATTTAAAACGGTCAAACTGGGTGATCCTTAATCTTTCGGATAACCATCGTCATTTTTGAACCTATTCTATTCCCGAAATCGATCTCAGTCAGAGACTGAATCGTCGATTAACGATAAACAATATGCAGCTCGTCAATCTCGTTGAGTCTTAAACTTGTAAATAGATACCATCGAAATTATCGATATTAGATACAAAGTAATTGCCATATTTTTCAGTATAGAAGTGTCTCGCGCAACTGGGACAATGACTGGGATATTCTCGAGCCGGTTAAATATGGAAAAACATTCTGTGAGATAGAGTTAAGTGCTTTACGATTCTACATATGTTAACAGGAACCTTACCAGGTCCGATCAAATGACCGGTTTCAAAATTTAATAATTTAAAAATTGTATACTTATTGCTATTTTTCTTTTGTTCATCTAACTTTATGTAAATTCTTATATTATCTGATTAATCAATTTCTCAATTATTCTTAATATAAGAATTTACATACAGTTAGACGAACAAAAGAAGTAACGATGAATGTACAATTTTAAATTAAATTTTGAAACCGGCCATTTGATCGGGCCTGGTAAATTTAGTGATAATTCCATATGCATCGGTGCATATAAAAAGTAATTTTATTCTTTTATTCAAAATACGAGATCTGTATTGATTAGATACGCGAAGAATAGTTAATCAACACAGATTAAAAGACACTGAAGTCGTAGTTTTTTTTTTATTACACTGCATAGGCATATAACGTCAATTGTTTTTAAATGAAAAGCATTTTCCATTCATTCTATCGCTTGGAGCATTCGTGACAACGAGGAACGTCTCCCAAGTAGACGAATGGATCCAGTCCATTTGGACTGGGTTCAAGGGAATAACGCGGCGAACCGATTGAATGAACATCCAGTGATTGACCGAACGAGTAGAGAGGGTTGGAAAGTGGCAGACTGGGCTCATGTTTGAAAAACAAGTCGACGATAAGTTTGTGTAATTGAATTTTCACAACTGACTTTCCGAATTTTTCGAAAGCAAAACCGCGATATACGTACTTGTATCTTCTGTTATCTTAATGGTTGGGCAAACGTAAATATATGCTTCTTTCAACATGGAACGACATTTTTTTACTGCTACGCGCTTGCTTCGGTTTAAAATAAAATGAATAAAAAATTTGAAACGAAGTTTGAAATAAGAAGAAAATTTAAAATAAGAGTGAAATATAAAAAGTCTATCGTACAATCGTATTTGTTTTTTCGAATTACAAGTCTAACCAAATACAATAAAAAAAAGTGACGTTAAATCATTTCATTTTTGAGAAATTCATCGCAAAGAGGTTCAAGACTATCTTGCGACATTCTGACAGAAAAAACTTTACAGGAAAATATTGTCGTTCCAAATACACAGAATCTCCAATCTTTAAAGCGACTTTTCTTTACAAAAATCGATCACCATATATATATTTAACCCAATTCCATTCGCAAGATGTTTCCCTACTGTAATCATACTTCTTTAACTAGATACATGTTACGTATCTAGTTAAAATCTAGTACATGTACTCTTCACCGAACACAGAAAAATTTCTATCACTCGATTATTAAACTTACATAAACAGTCCTAACTACTACGAATACGAAAAATTAATTAATTACGAATTGAGACACAAAAAAGAAATATCTCGTACCGTGTTCACTGAGATTTCATTTGAGAACCGAATAGAATTCAACTCGAACTCGACCCAACACAGCCGAGAGCTCGAACGCAACTGAAACGCTCCAAGTTCCAAGTCCTTGCATTTCCCGATCCCTTCCACTGCCTGGTGCGACGCTAGGCGCCGGGATGAGAGGTGGGGGCAGCCGGAGAAGCGAGGAGCGTCCAGCCGTGCAAGTCCCGTCGCGTCCCCCGGAAATCGCGGACAAAGAAGAAGCGAGGAAAAAGCCAAGGAAATAATGCTCTTCCTTCTGTGTCGTTGTTTAAACAGTCATCAATGGCGTTCGATTACAGATAATGCGATTAAATTTCGTATAGGAACCTTCCATTTCTTTCACATTTCAGACGACTTTTCTCGTATATTTATTTGGCGCGAAATCGGATCACCTTTGAAATGATCGTTTGGTTCACCCTCGAATCAAAAGAAGCTTATGAACGACGCGTCATATTTTTCATCTTTTCTCGCTATTATCATTAGCAGTTATAATTAGAATTATGTTGAAAATTTAAAAAAAGAGACGGAAGATTTCGATTTGAAGGAAAAACGTAAACTTGGGCTGTGATTAACGGAATATTGGTCCCAAGGTTACATTCCTCAGGTTTCAAAGTTGGTTTTTAAACAGAAGCTATTTATTTTTAGAAATGTGACGACAAGACATCAATCGTTTACAACGACCAGACTTTCTTACGGCTGCTGTTATAAACATTTATTTTAAATCAACTTTAACATCCTTCATAAGCGATTAATCTATTTTCAACGTCTATAAACCTGTCAATATATCTCTTTTATAGATTTTTAGAGCTAGATAGTCTGGTTTATAAACATCGATCAACAAATAAAAATTACCATGATGATGATCGGAAGTGATATATTGTACAAATTCGATGTAGAATTTTCACGCATTCGTTACATACGAGCAATGCGTTTGGACTTACTAAGTATTTGGGTTAAATCAAAGTTGACTTTGAACTACTCTGAGAGATCGGATTTTGTGCTGACTCTGAAACACGAAATAGGTCACGGTCCGGTTCGGAAAATACTTAAACAGGATTAAATGTGATTCGCGTTAAGTTTCGTTCATTCAACGAGACAGGAGAATGAAACTGCGTAAGCGTGTTAATTAGCTGCTTCGGAAAACTGGTTTCTCGTTGTTCATTCTTGCTAGATGAACGTTAGTATATACTTTATTTAATATTATATATTAATAATTAAATAATTAAATTAAATTAATATTAAAAATAAAATTCAATTTCTATCGAAATTTTCTCCTTTCGCAAAAATCTAAATTGAGCCCTAGAAATGAAACTTTGTCCACAGTCCGAAAGAAATTCAGTCTCAAAATAATTAACGTGCTAATTATTCTTCTTCGTCTCTCTTCCTCCTCCAATCAAAATCTGTCATCCCATTGATCCAACACCTGATTCACCATTCAGCACCTATACTACCGTTTCGTATCCTCCGCGTTACAGAAAATATTCACGAAAGGCAACTGATCGAGAAGCTCCGTAAGTAAGAAAAACGACTGTCGAGGTTGGGCGTGGTGCTTAGCTTGTTGGCTTTCGTATAGAGCCAACAAGCTCTATGCTCTGTATGTAGACACGCCGCACCGGTGGGCGTGAACTTGACAATAAGATAAAACTGATGGATTAGGTCAGGATTGAATCTAAACAAAATCTGGGTCACGTTTGGATCAAGTTATAAAATGGGGTCTGGGTTAGATCTAGGTTAACATGGACGGGACTATTTACTAGCTGTCGTGGTGAATAGATAAGGGTACAATGACGGTATCGCTTATATATGTATTAGTTTCGATTAGGCGGAAGTAAAGGGCGCGAAAACGGGAGGAGGATATTGCAATTCGAGATGAAAGAAACCAAGCAACGGTGATGAGAAACTCGCCGATACGATGACGGTGCAACGACGATGCAACAACGATGCACGCCCCTTTTATTCGACGTCTTTTCGAATCGCTTCCGAGGATTTCTTTGGGGAGGAAATTTTCCTTGAGCGATGCAATCGGGACTGTGATAGCTACGACAAATTTAAGGAAGGTGGTATTGAATTTGTAACCTTTTATAATACAATCGATATCGATCTTGTTGGTACTCTCGTCTGGAAAGTACACAATAAAATGACTAACTCTAACTTCGTATGATTCTGGTCTGTTAACATTTCGAGCGTTTACACTGAATATTATCCGGAGATAAGCTGTGCTGTTTAAGGCGGACAGTTTAGCTTAGAAAAGTTGAAATAAAATCGTGTTACTGATTAGTCAAGGAGAAAATATAAAAACGTAGTGGATCTGTTATACGTCATCGATGTTTTACGAACATTTTTAAGCACTGAAATTACCAGAAGTTTACGGCTATCTTATAAATATTCTAGAAAAATGTCCAATCATATTAGAAGAAAAAGGAATGGGTTAGCAAGAAAAAGAAGGAGGAGGATAGCAAGGAAGGAAAGAAGAAAAGAAGGAAAATGATAATCTTGTAGAACCGCTTTTATTAAACACTTCCGTGATCAACTAACAAAATTCCTGCCAAATAACAGACATCCGCAACACGAGCTTAACTTCGAGACAGCTTCAGAGGCGCTTCGATCCGCTTCAATCCAGCGCGATTATATCGAAGCAACGATCACGTTCGAGTGGAATTACGACACGGACTATTATCGTTGGTCTGGTCTACGGAATTACTGCTCACCCTGTATGCTATGCATACACACATATATCCTTACCCTTTGCAGGATGGCAGCGGTAGCAGACGAGACCCGAATTGAGGAAGGAAGACGAACGCCAAAGCGTTCAGGCGTACTAGGAATGGTGAACAAATATCTACAACACGCGACAAAGCTACGTAGAATGCGTTATAGCAGTAATGAACGGGACAGCAAGTGACAACGAGAGGCAGCCGAAACAACGAAGCACGATGGGTAAATATGAAGATAGGGAACATGCTGGGAGAACGCGAGTACAAAAGATCTCTAAAGCATCGACGCGGCAACCGAAACAGATTGAGACTTTTATGACGATGTGTTGTCTTGTGATTCTAGTCTGCTTTGATTATTTCTTTTCTCCGTGACTTTTAGCATTTGACCGATTTCTGGTATCTAATTGATGGATTCGTTAATCCAGGTTCAATTTGTAAATGATGTTGATAATTTGCAACTGATTGAAATTCTTTCGACTACGCATCGCTTCGTGGCTATCGTCTCTTTCGATCATTCCTCTTTTTCTGTTGACATTTAACTGGTTTTTAGTATCTAATCGGTGACTTTATCGAATCAGGACGAATTTTCGATAATTTGATTGAAACTCTTCGATGTGTCGTCTCGTGGACCAATTTTCACATACTGATTTAAAACACGAGGCACATCGGAATGTAATATTAAATTCGAAGTACTTAGATACCAATTGTACAATTTTCTGTAGACCTCTAGGGAAATCGCAAATTCCCTCTTGGACTACTTTCACTCGAGAAGGAAAATAATTCCACGAGTCAGATCAGCCACCAGGAACAACATTTAGATCTATTTGCATTTGTCGCGGCGAAACTGGTAGGAATAAATGTCGTTGCGGCGACGAACGACACAGAAAAGGCAAAATAATGGCGGCCCTTCGATGTCGGGCATAATAATCAGTACGGTCGAGCGAATCCTCCGCCAACAATTTGCATGTATTCTTCGGTCTGACATCCTTGCTATTCTATGCAATTTGCACGAAGAAAGCAAAGCATTTTATCGACGATTATACCCAAGTGAACTTACGAATAATTCTTTTCTTCTAACAATGGAGTGATGTAATGTACGTAGAGACAACTTCCCGACGTAAGATAAAGAACTTATCGAATTTGATGAACGAGATCCTGCAAGGAGGAAACCGAGAAAGAAAAGGGCAACGTACGCGGTAGTAGACCAGCGGATTAAAT
Source organism: Bombus soroeensis (assembly GCA_014737365.1). Classification (NCBI taxonomy): domain Eukaryota; kingdom Metazoa; phylum Arthropoda; class Insecta; order Hymenoptera; family Apidae; genus Bombus; species Bombus soroeensis. The sequence goes on along the minus strand of JACXIL010000282.1, from coordinate 279,164 downwards.
CACGTCACCTCCCTAAGTACCTCTTCATAATTAGTTTCATAGAGATCTGTAGAGTAACTTTAAACTCGACCGGCTCGTAAGCTGTAGATTTCTAATTATGGCTTTCAATTAATCACGTAATAGATACCAAGAGTCTTGCGTCGCGAATCAGTTATCAAACTTATTGGAAACTTTGTATCGATGCTTTTATACGTCCAATCAAGATTATGTCATTGCATAGAATTTATTACTTGCAAGTATAATTTTCAGTGATATAATAAGATCCCTTGTAGCTTTAGATCACGAGTCTAGAAAAATTATAATGATATAGGATTTCCTATGAACGACAGATGTTATATCTACTAACGTGTCCATGTTGAGCACTATCGTTCGCGAATTATGATTAATATTGTTAATAATACACATTATGATATACATATATACGTTTGACGATCGACAAACAGATTAGCGATTCAGTCGCGAGCGCATTGCGATCGATTTTCAAATGTATAGATAAACGCATGCCGAATGCCTAGATACACTCGTTTAACGCTTGTAAGAAATTTTAACGGTACTTCGATCATCGATGGTCACCTGTCGTATCTCAGGTATCCATGTCTTCGACAACTGCTCCTTTCTACGAAGAAATTAAAAATAAAACAATTCTTAAATTCTTTAACCTTACCAATAAGTCGAAGACACGCGTATAAAACTTGACAACTAATAGAGAAAAACAAGTGGGTCCGCATAATACGTGCAGTCGCAGCGCTTAGCGGGTTCCGCAGAGTGCGAAGAAAATTGAGAAACGCGGGTATATAGGTACGTATAGGGAATTGCGGGTGGTTGAGACGATTGCGGGATGGGTGGAAGGGCGCGGTGTGGAGTTGTGGAGCAGCGGAGTGGGAGCGGCGAAAAGTGGGGAGGGCGGCAATGCGGCGGTAGTTGCGCCGCGGACCATCGCGTGTCGGATCAGCTGTGAACTGGCAACCCGAGTCAGCTGACTGGCCGCGGCCCCTCCGCTGCGACAATCGATATCCCGCTCTGCCCTCGTGCTCAGTCCTACCCGTGGCTGCGTTTTCCCCTTTCGAGATACACATCGTCCACCCCCTCGGTGCTAGTGAATCTTCCTTTTGCGAATCGACTTATCACCACCCACCCGTTCGAAGGTAACAAGAAGCATCAGGCGTGTGAATTCCTTAACCTTTTCAAGGAAAGTGTGCCAAGGAATTCCGATCATGGGTGAGTGAATGCTTTATGAGGATATTCGTTGTTGTTTGGGGGTGATGCTTGTCGATTATGGCTGGTAATCTTCGAAAGATCGTAAGCGAAATTACGTTATGGAGCGATGGTATGGAGAGTTTGAAGAGTGGACGATGCAGCGATAGGAGGACGAAAAAGGGTGTGGTGAAAATTTGATATTATAGAAATAATCGAATCATTTCCATTGTTGTTACACGTCTATATCGTGGTAAGGAAAACCGGGGAAAGCAGCCTGTCCTAATAACATTTCCTCTGCGCTTTGATCTGTCAAACTATCACAGAAGTCTCGTTTAAAGCATAGCAAACGCGAAAACCTCGTTTTTGCCCGACCCTTGCCCTTCTGAAATTGCGAGCAAGGGCGGAAAGTAGATCGTAACCTTGACTTGCCCCATCCCTCTGGCTTATCCACTCCAGGCTACGCGGGCTTATCTTGAAGACGCGGTAACGATGCATTTTGCGGAACACGGAGCAAACTGGCGAACACGCGCCGGGAACCAACCGTCAGATAAATTTTTCCACTATAGCTCCATCGTGAGCAGAACGGACCCGTTAGCAATCGACTGATGCGGAAAAATACGAGAACCTTCGATTTCCTTCTTGTTTCGAGTGATCGGAAATGGTCGACCGAGATTTCCACGCATGGATAACCGGTTCTGAGAAACGTGGGTGAATGTATAATTTCGGTTGTTAGAAAGGAGAACCTAGGAAAAATCACACAAGAATTTTCCTTTTTTATATATCCTGTAATTCGATAATTTGGATCTTGTCTTTTTTTGAAAAGAATCATGATCGATACCTATTTGTTATTTTGATCCGTAAGCTGGAAAGCAAGAAACATTTGTTAAATATAGGTATATGGAAGTAGATGGGACTTTATGGTAAAACTGAGAAGAAGGTGTTATGCAAAACCTAATTGTTAGTATGGAAAACAAATTTCTATACGAGAGGGTGAACTTCTTTGAAGTAATTTATATTTACTAAACATTGGATAAAATAAATTATATATATAACGTTTCTTTAGAACAAGTTGCTTACATAGGAAATTGGTTTTAGTATGGAACGTTAAAACTTCTCACTCTAGCGGTTTTATTTCGCTTTGTAAAAGTAATTACTTAGTTAAAATATTCCATGCTTTTTCTACTTGGTGCTTTGACGTAGAAAAATGGAGTTTCTTCGAGCGAAAATATACAAAACGTACGAAAGAAAACGCTTTCAATCTTGCCTATTGTTCGGTTAATTAAAAAATGAGATCTCGTAGAAAATTGTGTATTTCGTATTTTCTGTATCTTTCAAAGATATTTACAAAATATATTTACAAAAGTATCGTTCAAACGAGCATTTCTTTCTTAAATAAATCAACGTACTTGTACATAAATCTATTTTTCGTATACTTTAATTACTAACTTTATACAAACAACGTGCACTCAGCAGAAAGTCAAAGAACGAAATGAAACACGATGTCACGACAGTACCAGTAAAGTTAAATTAAGCATTCTGGTAATCGGGACAAACTCAAACTTCGACCTTTTGAACTTTTCGTAGTTTCTCCGTAATTGTACTTTTAATTATCTATTCTATTTCAAATAAAAAAACATATTAGATCGACATAGTGTTTTTAAGCATCTTTAATTATATGCTACCATACATTCTTCTGCAGTTGTATAAAATATCATAGTTTTATAAGACTAGTATCAATTATAGCTTGTGATAACGATAGCACATAATTCTAACAGTTCCAAATGCGCTAACCTAACGCAAATCTAATTCAAACTGTTGTAGTCATCTAAAGGGTGATACCAATCGAGGATTAATAAAACACCATATTTCTGCGTGACATTTCATTATACCTAACTCAGGTTACAGAGTGCAGAATGTTTCTTATCGGTTAACACTTTCCAGAAAGATCAATATCGCTATCTTCCGTTTATCGTTAAATAAACGACCACCCGCGCACGAGGGACACCATATGGCTAAGCATCGTTTTCCAATTTTCAAAACTTTGCGACCTACTTCAATTACCAGAGCTAGCTGCTTCGTTTACATGTAATCGCTTGCTCGCTTACTCGAATTTAAGCAACGAAGAAGATGTTCGATTAACGACGTGGCGCGAGCTGAGCCGATAACAAGATTTCTGAAAACCTGTTTAGGCCATCGACGAAATTTCAGTCGTACGAGGTAGCTATATCGAAACTTTAAATTGCCAGAGAAAAAGATAAAAGACACCTTTTACCTGTCGTTTATTTGTTATTTTTCAGCTGTAGTAGTTTTAAATTAATCGAAGTACTTCAAGTTTCTCGTAACGGAGTCGCAGAAAAGTAGAACAAGTTATCGGAAGGCCACCGGGGACTGTTTAATTCGAATGAACTATGACATTGGAATTGTCAAGGGAAACGAGTCGTGAACAATTTAGGTGCGGTTTTAATTAATTTCAGACTCGATGGGTTAAAGGCGAGTGGCGGAAGGAGTGCCATCATTTTGGTTGTTTTATCCTATTGGGTTGGTAATGACAAAATCCGCAATCATTTAGTTGCTAACCCAACATATTATCTGACAAACGATTTTTCAACACACGCATATACACACACACACATACACACATTTGACATAGTACGCGAGTAATAGAAATTTTAATAATCCCACGATATCATAAAAAATATGCTCGCAGAATAAACGAAAGAAGAGGTAGATAGTTCTACGTAGGTAGATCCATCACGATGTGTAAATTGACCGTGATTAAAATATATTTGCACCAGGGAACAAATTATCTTTCATTTAGTACGTAATCATGGCTCCATGAACAGTTAAGAACCCCTAGCTCGAGTATAAATCACCCTGACGCACAAGTAACTCTTCTCCTCCCTATAATCAGCACCACCTCCAAATAAAAAGGAACAAGTACGATGACCGTACACGGAAGTCGAAGGCGAAAACAAGCGGAGCTTTTAACTACGTAATTATCCGGACAATCGGGCGCTTCCTGGTGCGCGCGAGCGCCACGAAGACGAGGAGGAATGTCGCGCGCGGATTGGTTGCAGCAGCCTCCGGCGGCGGTGTTCGCCTCCGCTCACGCTCGACAGGATTACGCGAAGGATGCGATCGATGGACGGAAACGGCGCCCAAGAGGCGGCCGTGCACGTCGACCAGTCGCTGTTTCTCGCCATCAACTTTTCCTACGTTTGTTTACCCGCTCTTCCTTCGCTTCGTGGCCCAGCGGCCATTAACTGTCCCTACGCCATTTTCCGGTGTGAACCAGAAACTCCCCTTTTCTATGTACACTCCCGGCCATAAGTCGCTATATTATACGGTCAATTTATGTGGAAGCTATGAAACCAAGCCGATATATACCTTGCACAGGATGTTCTATATAACTGTAATCGCTTCGATAACTTTGCAAGTAGTAATTTTAGCGAAAATTGATTTAGGACGAGTAGCAAATTTGCGTTAGTATTATCTACGGCTTTCGTTATACATAAAATTTCATTTCTCTTCTCATTTACAGAATCAAGGATAGAGGATAAAATTTAAAAAAAGAAATAGAAACGACACGATAGAGTTAAATTCCACTCTATGCTGTAAATTCCCTTTTCGAATCGCGCCATTTTCATTCTCTTGGTGCGTGAGAAACATCCATCTTGATAAATATTTTATTCCAAATTACAGCAGACATTCGTATGATTTATAGACGTACAAATTTATTACACTGACTTATGACCGTGAGTGTTCCTATGTATGGGGCGTAGTTTCGTCCGATGACGCGGTTCCGTAAACATGGTGAGAAGTACATATATGTATACGTGCAATGCGGATGGTGGAGCTAGATGTGCGGCTGGAATTCCGTAGGGTAAGTTGTTTATATGGAGCAGGATGCGTCGATGGGGTTGCAGAGAGAACGAGCGATTGAGTTCTTGGGAAATTGCAAGGATCAAGCAGAGGATAATGAAACGTAAGAATGGAAACTGAGGAAGGGAGGTGTTTGGTATGCGAATCAAGAATTAGAGCGGAAAAGTCAGAAACTGAAGTGGAAAAATAAACAATGATGGTGGAAAAGTAAGCACGCTGGTGAAATAGGTCATCTCCACGATTTCTGCGCAAGATGAAGGGTACATATGTAATGTGCTCACTCCTTTAACCCCTTTGCCACAGCTGTCTCGTCTGAACAGCAGTTACATAATACGATTTCACGGAATATGTGCTGTAGACAGTGGTTTTTTTTATTTATATACATGAAATTATTTATTTATTTATGAGGGTATAAAACAGTGACAGAATCCGTGTGAGAATGCGCGTGTGCTACAACGTAATGCATATATGTATTTGTATTTTTCCTATCCTAGACGTCCTTCAATGAAGCTGCATAATATCGCAGGTGTATTTAAATAGCGAAGCTTGACAGAGACGAGCAAACTGATGATAAATATCGATAGAGGTGTTATCAACATTAAGGATGCTCTTTCTGATGTTCAATGTTCATTTGCATGCAGGGACACGAATTCATTTTAAGCGATATGTGCAAATTCCAATGCAATATGTCAACGTCATGTACAAGCTCGTGTAAATTATTAAGTAGAAATTAAATGAACTAAATACGTTCCGTCATTTATGATATAATTATCCATAATGAATAATTATCTATCGATAATTAAGTGATCGTATATTTCTTTAAATTACAGAAGTTTCCGCTTCGAAGATATCCAAAGATAGCCTTATAAAATTCTACATTTATCGTTGCTTGTGTGTGACAAGTATCAATCTAAATCGCTGTTAATCAATACACTGTTTCATTCTAATCTAAATAACTTCAAGCACCATTTAAATCGATCTGTCTTTCATCATTGGATCCTTTACAACTACGGACTCGTGGAGCAACTGTCTATCGAAATAAATAATTGTCGACTTAATTCGCATCGGCACATTCAAATGCTCGCCGATATTAAGGACCAGTAAAAATCCATCGTCAATCAGAATCAGAAACAACTGTCACCTTACATTACATTCGATCGTCGCGTTCTTTCGCTTCAATCTATTGTTACACACTTTTTTCTTCGATTCGTTCGAAACTATTGTAACAATAATTTTTCTTAAGAATCAAAATTCCGGAGATGTATCGACGTATTGTTAATTTTAGTAGCATTCCTTCTTCACGATAAAATGCAAAGTTGATGGTAAGATGGCCTAAATGGCGCTATATGTAAGTATGTACACAGTTTCGTGTCCCGGCAGCGTTCGTGAAAGGCTTCTTTTCCCCAGGAAGACCGGAAGTCCATTAATCGGCTCACGTTACGCCATTTTTCGTCCTGAGGAGCACATGCGGGACGTCTCGAAAGGTTTCTCTTACGAATGTTACGTCTCTATTTGTACCAAGAGGCAGAAGCGAACGATCGTAGAGTCCTTACTCGATAGATAAAGAGGGAAAAGAAGGATCTCTCGAACGAAAGTGGGTTTGTCTATCGTAACAGGGACGCGATTTGAACGCGTATACCGTCGAATATCGTCTTGTATCGATTCGATGGAAACATCAAAGTAACTGCTTAATGGACGGAGAATGGAAAGATCGTTCTTTGATATTCCGGGTCTGTTTCGTTTCAAGGGAAAAACGTAGAATGGCGAAGGGTTCTTTCTGGGTATAACGCAATTCAAGGATTTCCGAGATGAGAATTTAGCGGAAAATTCATCGTGAAAGAATCATTGGCGAATGGGAACAGACGGATTTATCGTAGCGAAATATAATCTTTCATTGCAGTCTACCTATTTGGTAAGTTCGTAGTACGTAATGGAGCGGAAAAAGCAAATTCGAAGCTTTGTTTCTTCGTATTGTACTTTTTCTTGTTTCGCTATACATGTAAATTAGTACAGTATATTTTTAACTTTATTTATCGCAAAGAATGGGTCGTCAAGAATACCGAATTCGCATACTCTTCCTGCTATTGTCGGTCAATTGTGACGGCCACGTGTTCCGGAGTTGGAACGAAATAAAATTGAAGGAAGGACAGGACACAAGAATATAAAGAATAAAGTCTTGGAAGACGCTTTTCAAGTGGCGTTAAGATTCCCCGAAGTGTTTTCCGGGATGGCTGTCTGGTCTGTGTGAAAAAATGTGAGGATTCGCGTGGGGGCGGACCTGGTACTTTCAGGACCGAAGGAATCGTAAAGGTGAGTGTAAGTTACTGGCTCCTGGCTAAAATTAAATTTCCCAGATAGACAATGCGCTTAATTAAGCGAAATACGCGAAGGTTTCCCGTTTCATTCGACTCTTCCGATGAAGATAAGAGGGAATATTCCAAAGTTGATTACATTTTCTATTTTTCTTTTTCAAATATCAATTCTTGAAAATACGTAATAAAAATTAACGCGGAAATAATTTCCTACTTTTATGTAAAATAATAAACATATTTCTAGAACACACCGTTCATTCCATCAACCTCTATCCATTTATCTATTGTCTATTGTCTTCCAACATAAAATTCAAAGTCGAAAAGTCTCTCTACAGTTCATTTCTACAAAATAGACGCAGACGCGTCTTTTCGTTCTATCGCGATCTAATATTTCTTGGTTTCGAGCGAGTAGAAGATGCGATGTCAGGGTCGATAGTGGGTCGAAGAAGGAACGCGACACTGAAATTCCTCCGGGACGACTGCGTTTTAATGGCGATCGATTCGAAAGTGATCGATTTGTTGGTAATCGGGGAAATAACCCGAGAAAACGATCGTGCCCGTTAGAAACACGCGGAAGATCGGACGAAACTAGGCCACGCAAACAGCGATATATGCGACCTTTGCGTGTTGAGGACGATCAAGGTCACCGTGAGGAAACCGTGATTTCTCTATGTCGAGACACCGTCGCCCATCTAACAGATGCAATTAGTCGTATGATGCGATATGTGTGCTCACGGTTGATCAAGATATCTATAAAGCGGTGAGTCTCATCTATTTAAGCTTTAACCCTTCGAGGTTCTACGTTAAGATGGACGCGATATTCTGCCTCGTCAGACCAATCAAATAGAACCATCCAGCTTTATTAACTGAAGGGGGGCTGAAATAAGAAGGTAGCAAGAACTTCACTTTCCAGTAATGGGAGTAAACTGATAAAATCAATGAAAACCAAATCACTTTTTTAAATGTGTTATAAATTCGTAGTCAATTAACATTTGTAGTGACAAGTGTTTACATTTTTGAATATGAAATCTAAACCTACCTTTCTTTCTCTTCCAGTAAACCTCCACGATTTAAATATTGGAATTATTTCCCCATTACAGTGAACCGTACAATTCGAATTATCATAATTATACAAAAAGAAATTGACGTATAAGGTATTTCACTAGCGAATTCAAAAGATAATGCATACGATAAATAGCATACGATATTTCTTCTATAAAGCAAAACGTTTGGAAGGTTATCGCCAAGTTATCTTCTGCAATTACAGTACAGGATTTCCCTGTGGTCAGAAGTGGGTGAGAAACTTTTATCCGCGGAACATACGGGTCAATATTGGTCCACCAATTATTCCCCTAGGGGTAGAATTCAATTTCGCCGCGCATTGTGCATTGAAATTTGGATTTGAAACCGCGGTGTCGCATATTAATTTTGGCTTCGATCCCCCTGTTACGGACACGAACTAGCGACGTTTCAACATGCACGGTTTCACGGTGATCAAACATTGACTTAACCTTAATGCCTATGTCGCATACCAAGTCCCGGAAGAAACTGGATGACAACAAGCGGCGTCGATGCGACGTTCGATACACGTTTTATTATTCCACGTGCAGACTGTTCGTCCGAGTTCGCGACAGAATTAAATTGATGAAACCAAGACGATGAAATTTACCAAATGACGGATGCAGAGGATCTTGAAAGATGAAATTGAACTTCTGTACCGTAGTTTGTTGGTTTTAGTAAACCTCCAGCTTTGTTAAGGCATTTTTATTTAAATCAGTGACTTAATAGTCGCTGACTGCGTTCCTTTTTTTCTACGTGAATGCATACAGAATGTACGAAGACAAAATTTGTTTTCTTTTTCCTTTTAAGAAAATCATATCTCATATGATGACATGGTGTCATGTCAAATGAATCGTATGTCTTTTAACGTATGGATCAATGCTTTTCTGCAAAAAGATCTTCAGATTAGAAGAGTGTTCGCAATTTTGAGTGGCCATCCGTTTATGACACGGACAGGCCCATTCCCTTCTTTAGGAAATTCCGAATTACATGTTCTCCGAGATTTATAAACTTAATGACTCCGAGAATAGCTAAAAGACCCCAGGAGAGGACCAGCCGGAAGAGCACCATGGAGGAAGAAACCCAACGGCTGGGAGAGAGAATCAGCAACGTAGGAGGACAGTTCATAATCAGCCATCGTACCGTACAGTTTAAAGACTAGAGTTAGCTCGGCAGTACTCCTCACTTCGTTCGTTTAAGTTCTACAACTAGTGCAAATAAAGTGCTGGATAAATCTAACACACGAGTTATTTAATCTCCTCCATCGTGAACGTTAAGTCATTCAAGGTACGCGATATCGACCGATCGGTTGCTCTTTAATCGATAATTCGCAACAAAGAGAGATATTTTAATTTCGACAATTCCGATACAAAACAGAAAAATTCTACCAGAAAAATCTTAATCTTCAAACGATATTCACTTCGACGCATCCCGCTACTCCGTGGCAATCCATAAATTCCGCCAAAGCTTCAGCCCGTTGCCCTCGATCCATCTCCTCGGCAATTTTAATATTCACAAAATTCCATCCTTTAAAAGTTCTCCGTACCTATCATCGAATGGTCCTTGCTAAGGCTGTATTTCGTAAAATAAAGGAAGGAGAGGGAATAAATCGACACATGAAGCATAAAACAACGCGGAAGGGAACCACAGTAATGCATGGTCGTTCGTGACGGAAGTTTCGAAACACGGGTATGTACGTACGTACGTATATTCGCTCCCTCGATCGTTCGCACATACCACGGTCGTGTGCTTCGAGTGGACACGTCACATATCCGCGAAATTATTATGTCAAACGCTCGCAAGTAGAGATAAGCTGGCGTATATACAATTTTTTAACCGTTTGAGAAATCACCGAAAAGTATTGACCAATGTTGAATAGCGGTAAGCGTTAGAAGTAAAATAGTAGAGTAGTAGAAATAGAATTATTTTAAGAAAACTGTGATAAACTATTGTTCATCGTTGTTGGAGGTAAAATTCGACATGAAAATCGATTTGCAAAATACCTCGTCCGTATAGAAAAATCTTAAAGGAGAAGGCACAAAGTGTAAAAAGTAAACACATATCTACATAAGCATTTGTGCGATGCATCGTTCTGTAGAAATTAACGTTCCATTTAACAGCGGTATGCAATCAATTTCTAAAATCCTTCGCCTCGTTAACACACGGAGACAAAGAATCTTACGACTGTTACATTTTAATGTTTTCAATCCGTCTGGGCCGCATGGATCCGTTTTAAGGCGAGTCTCCGGCACGATACGAGCAACCAAGAATTTTATGCCTCGGTCCGACGACACAAACGGGTTCCAGCGTTTCTAGCTTTGTAAGAAGCATATCCTTGCGAATAGCAGGGGACATAAACGAGGCGTGAGCGAATACTCTTTTCTTGGAGAGGCCCTATAAGCGACTGGACAATAATGCCACTCTGCGTTCTGAGAATCGCTTGCCAACGTTTCGATGGTAATGGCTCAGCTTTACCTTTGTCTTCGGTTTGATCTCCGACGTAGTTTTCATCCCATCCTATATTATTTCACACTGTGGATAACGGAATTAGTTGGACGCTCAAAGATATCGAATATAAAATTGTTAAGATTAAAAGATTTAAAAGCACGTATGACTGAAATCTCGGTGGTCCAAAATTTGTAAACTTAAGCATCAAAATTGGTAGGGCTTGCTAATTTCCAAATTTTACACTAAAAGTTCGATGCTCGATATCTCCAGAGCTCTGTTTATCAAATTAACGGTAAATGTAAGGAGAAAAATCCAGTGTAATTCGTGTTGCAGAAAATGAGACAAAGAAAGAAGGTAAAAGATAATAACCATAGCAAATTACCCAGCTCTGGTCTATACATTTTCCTTGGAAAACAACCATACGACCAAAAGAGCTACCAGTAGTGGAAGGAGCTACAGTAATGGAAGATTTTCATCTTTGTCTGCGACCTAACCTCCAACGTGGTTTTCGTCCTATAAATATTGATTTACAAGAATCGAAAGGCTGATTCGTTTGTAAACGTTCACGGCCAGAATTTATACATTCGTGACTTCAAATGTGTTTCTCAGCTGATGCTCGCATGATTACCGCTCCCATCTAACTTTACTAATTTACATAGACGCGAAAATCGGTTCTTTGCGAATTCCCTTTATGTTTCGAATTTACATATCGCAACTCTCATTTTCTTGCAATTTACGATTTATACAAACATGAATGTGACCATCGATTTTCTGCAAATTCTACTTACTCTTGAAATTCAAATATTACTATATATCTAACAATCGTAAATGTGACCTAATTCTGCTTTCTCAGTTTTCTCAAATTTCGAATACATTACTTTTCTAATCTGCAAAGAAAAAAGGCCAATAAAATTGGGAACATTCTATCTCTGAAAATTCTTTCGACTACTATCGTGTAGGTACATTCCCTATTCTGCCACCAGAGTTCTGCCAACACGACGACACTTTTTCGCGAGTACCACATCCACCAATCAATTCCGATAAATACGTACAACTTCCGATATGACTTCTCTTATCACGGTGTTTAATAGCAAGGTAGTCTTATCGATGCGAATCCTTTAACAGAACCCGAATACAATACTCTTGCCTTCCTTTTTCCAACTTTCACCGACTCTTCAAAGTTACAGTTCAATCGCAATTTTTATTACACGTTAATTATCAATTCTGATTAAAACGATATGTTATCCAGTCGGTTCTTTCAATTTGCTTAATAGCCACACTGATATCTCAACTTTTAATTTCGCTGGTATCTCAACTTTTACTACGCATAGTTTCTAATTCCTGTGATCAATATCAGTGCTGGCATTTGCGCAATTCGCAGAGATAGATTTCAATGACTATTGCGATATGGTTCGATCGTCGGTCCATTTCGTGAAAATTGTAATTACTATAATAAGGTTTAAAATACTATTCGATATATAAGGTTTAAAATACTATTCGAATGATTTGAACCTTTGAATATGTGTTTCTTCTCCGCTGTAACGGTACGTTATTGATGTATCAATAACGTGTCCAAGTTTTTTCATGAAAAGCGTTGGCCAGTAGTATGTGTTGTCCAGGACCTGTTTTTCAGGGCAAACAGGTTAATCCGTTCAATTCAAAGTGCCAACTGGATTCGGTGTAGAATGCTGGAGAATCTGCTACATGTGCCAACCAATTTGGCAATGTTCTCCGTGTAACACGTCATGTAATACATCTTGATACGTCATTCGTCATCGTTGTTTTTATGTATCGTGTATTACAAATTTAACGTCGTTGTATGTTTATCAATTGAGAAATTTCTAGTTCGCTACAAGTATTCCTATCTGCCTATTTGAACGTTTAAAAAATAACAAATTTTGAAATTCTGACTAGCTTGTCAGCGAGACGTTAAACATAATATGGAAGTCGATCGATTTCTGAACATTTCTGTGTATAACCTATGCATAATATTCTCTTAAACGAGATATATTGCGAAATAAATATCGCGTCAGAATTATAAGGAAAAATTAAAATAGAGGAAAATCAGCGAGTCGCGGATTGCATCATATTTCGTGCAATATGTGCGTCTGTAAATCACGAGTACACGTCGAGGCGCGCGTGAAACACATGCTCTTCCGGGAAACGCGAACGATCGAACAACGACCTTGGGCAACTGAAGTCATCAAGAGTGGAAAAATAAACCGAATGAATAGGAAGGATAAACCGAGAGTCCTGCTGCGGTCGCGCTGATTGTCGTTTCTTCGCGATCGAATTAGAATTTCCACATGTCCGTCAATCTTCGATTCAACTCGATTCGTTTCAAGTATCGGATTGAGCAACGGTCGTTGACTATGGATATCGAGTTTGACGATTTTAATTAAATAAATTTTTCAGAGTAATTTTAATATACAATTAGTTTTAAAATTTATTTCGCTATCTGCACTGCTTTTCCAGCGTGAGAAACAGTAAATAAGTATTAATTGATTAAACTATAATGACTAAGTGCATTTTGATGATCTATACAGTTCTTGCATTTTTCAAGGATATATTACGTTTATGAATACATTTAACATTATTTTTCCTCGATAAGTTTCCGTTAACGTACTGTACTCTTTGTGTCTACAAATCATGTTAATTTTATGGAAATAACGCGCAAGAATAGGTATCCTATATTCACCAAGGTTTTCGATTTGAATTCTGCACATCTTTTTTCTCGTTCTCAGGGTTTTGGAATGGACTTGAATTGAAAGTGAACGTTTATCGCGAAACCTGTACAATAATCGAACGACTGTTGAGTTTCTAATTAAATTAAAAAAAAATATATATATCACGTATATCATTTGTATTGCTTATTTTGAATATAGTTTAATATTAATGTAATTTGTTATATTTTTTGATCCGTAGATTCTTCTTATAAACAAGCTTATTATTAATCTTTTCGGAACTTTGAATTTTTTAAAAAGCCTCTTGTGGAAGAACGGATAATTATCGGTCGATTAAGCAGCAATATTTGATACGGTTGAATGATCGGATAGCTGATGAATTTTCCAATGAATTTCACGAAAGACATCTCTTGGATACGTTACTCTTCGTTATTCCTTCTCGATACAAATCGATCGCAATTCATCTCATTATATGTATGCATGTATGAATACTTGTAGGTTTTCAAAGAAATCTACTCATGAAATACGGTACGTTTTACGAAACAAAATTCTATTTTTAAGTTCAAGCGATTAGAATTTATACGTCACAGCATATACATACATTCTTTGTTTAAGACGTATATCTTTCGTAATTTCTACTAAAAGCGTTGTGCCTTATTACGTATAAATAATCATTAAATACGATGATAAAATAGGAAGAAAATTATAGCTCATATTCCTATACTCCTTTTGTACCTAAATAACTTTCATTTTGCAACACTGTTCCCTACACGATTAATCGTCGCGTTTCAGGAAACTTCGGCCCGTTTCTCGAATTAAATGTTTCACAGGCGAATCTAAAAATAATGCTCACCAACCGAACTGAATTAAACCGAACAGCTGCGAATTTGGTTAAAGTATATCCGGTTTGTCTCAATTAAATATACGTCTCGGTTCGGAACTATTTTTAATTCGATTCATACGATGCAACTGCATGCCTGATACGAATAATTTACGTCGCAATTCGCTTCAACGAGTTTCCAATTTAATTTGAAGAATTTATAACCCCGTGAAATGTCAATCGTTTGCACTTTTCCGTTACAAATAAATCAACGATTCTTCGACATCTAAAAATGTTTTACAATTTTCATATAAAAATTCTCCGCCAAACAGTTAACAAAACTACAACCAGGGAACAGTGCAACTCGCTTAAAAGACACACGCAACTCAACGTTATTCAATGTTACCTGAATCTTCGCAACCGAAATGACAATCCTCGAGAAGTGAGCATCGTGCAAATTATCATTCTAACGTAGTTATCAAGAAACTCGATCATGACATTTTTCAATACTCTTTTCTCGTAACCTCATTATCGTGCTTCGATAAGACTGTTAATTCTTTCGCTGATTGTTTGCACATTGTCTCAGCCCCGGCTGACGTGTCAAAAGTGATCTCTCGC
Source organism: Bombus soroeensis (assembly GCA_014737365.1). NCBI lineage: Eukaryota > Metazoa > Arthropoda > Insecta > Hymenoptera > Apidae > Bombus > Bombus soroeensis. Next base: position 264,144 of record JACXIL010000282.1, on the reverse strand, counting down.
TCGCTTACTCGTTATTACGCCGTTCAAACAATCCTCGAGACGCCAGCGAACGCCAACGGATCTCCAACGATCAAGAAGTTTTACCTCCTCTACAGTGGCTGTACTCGCTACTTTTGCATCATAGAAATTTGTTAATCGAGGATGTACGAGTGATCTTCCACAAAAAAGTTACAAATTACGACTAAATTTTAACAAACTGTACAATTCTAACAAACTCTTTAGGTCTACGTGACGAAAACTGCACTAATCGCGATGCTAATTACATGAGAAGTGTTGTAATGCGTCTTAATAGCTGCAAGCACGCCATACTGATAAAGCGTTCGTGATTTCTATTTATGACGCAGTATCATACGAATTTAATAAAATATTTAATGACACATTTTATAACAAGAAATAGATACAAATCTTCTGCAATTTTATTGCATATCTGATACATATATAATATTTCTTTGTTTGGGCGATTACATTTATCTTGAATTTAGAAATTAAACGAACGAATGTGAATGATACGCGATATTTGCTGATTAAACGTAGAGGCATCTAAACTCAAATGCTTGATAAATGGACGATTTTTATTTGTTTATTATCATCTGGATGCTGTATGCATACAATTTAAACCTTCGTTTATTGCGATCTGTTCAATCTTTGCTAATACACGTATTTCTGGACTATAGCAGTAATCGTGAAGATTTGCTTTTTATTATTTCTTACTTTCATTAAGAAGGTCATACAGGCAAGAATAATTTTTGCGATGGTGATACTGTATCTTAATCTCTGGTTTTCTGACGATACGTTTTATATTCTTCGATCGATGCGTTTGTAAAATAACTAAGAGAAAGCCAAGAAAACATTTGTATATTATTTACACTTATAACATTAAATATTCAGAATTATGAAATTGAAAAATTTCCTGACATCCTTAGTTAAAGAATTATAGGATACGTATACAAAGGATACAAAGAACGATTCCTGGTACTCGTTAACATTATTCGTCAACATTATTTAACGTATATTTGAATATCAATCTTCTCTTGGAATAAAAGAGAATTTCAGGATTAAATTATCGGGAGTTTTGTTATTTAAATAAGAGACAATTTACCGTATTTGTCCTGAAGGAAAAAGATAAAAAGGAAGAAAAATGGTAAGTCATAATATTTTTTCTGGCATTGATAGCAACATCTTCTCGAACAATCTTTTCCTCCACGTTTAATTAATAAACAAATTATTTACACTCTCAGATGCTCTGTTAATTTAAAGTTTACGATTACCCGTGTTCCATGATAAAAAAAAACTTCTCGAGAAACTAGAATAACCTTTTTAGGCTTTATCGAAGTTTTATCGATCGATCGACCGAGAATATCATCTTGTTCTGAATTACTAGAGACGTAGAAATAGCTGAATCCCGATAAAAAAAATACTATCAACTTCGTAAATGACGAGGTTCCTCTCATTCTTATCAAACGAAGGTTGCTCCGAAAATATTTACAAGTTTCTCAAACATTGTGCAACCCAACTGTTAAATTGAGTTTCGTTCTTCACAAACTTTTCTTAACTGTTTGCATTTTGCGTTTAACTAGACCGATACTCAAGGTAAAACACGCAACTGTAATTGTTTGAGTAACTCAACAAACATTGATTTTAGCAGAAACGATCTATGCGCGCACATGCGTAAAATGTATCTTAAAACGAATGAAACAATCGTACATTATATCAAAGACTAACTAGGTTGTGAGTTTGAAAATATTATCTTTTAACTAAAGTAGAGATTTATTGCTTAATACGGAGATGTGTATACATAAGACATTTTTTAACGCAGGTGTTACATAGCTAATAAAACTATATATACATAACGTATTATTCATAAATTTATCGTTACTAATTTCTTTTATAAATAAAGCTGACTAGCATGATCTTTAAAAAACGCTGAAACACTCCCAGCTAACTAAACATATTAAAACTTATCTGCTTCTTCCAATATCTCACTGCATAAACATCTTACATGGTAACAATAAGTACACGGTGAGTACGTGGCAATAAGAGAATTCTACAAAATTCGCGAACACTTGGTCGTACTTATTGAATCTCCAACTGTTCCTTTCAATTCGAATAATTACTCTCCATTACGCTCGAACCGCGACTCCAAAGCAACATATATCACATGTATTCTCAAGAATTCGCCACAGAACGATTCTGACCCCTCGAACACACAATTCTCCAAAAACTTCGACAAAAGAGCTCTCTAACTCCCCCCACTTAACCTCGAATCACACTTATATTCCGCAAGCTATCCCAAAAGCGTCTGACTATAATGCTGCCAGCCCACCCAAATCGCGCAACAATAGAATCTTCCAGTTCTGTATCCTGTTCGACTCGATTCAACGAACTCGACTGCTCTCCAAACGACATCTTCAGCCACGATCGGCGTCAGAGAAAGTTAGTTCGCGCAGAATACAGTATCGCCGTGTTAACTGACCATCGCTGTATCATCAATTCGTGTTTCGCTCGTACTCGCAGGAGAAAACAAACGCTTGAGATTTCCTTGGAACATTCATAGCTCTCTCGGCGGAGCCAGATGGAATCCCAGTTCACGGTTAGGCGAAGGATCGCTGTGTTCGAAGGGATCTTGTAGATCCTAACCGGTCAAAAGGGACGCATGCGCTCAAAGAAAAGACTAACCTGCAGAAGCACGTGACGGTGTCCTCAACGTCCATGGACAAGGACGTGTCGATGGCCGAGTATTTGAGCACCTTCCTGTTTCCTAAACCAAACATCGAACCAATTACACTGAACGCTTGACGAACAAGGCACGACACAACAGCTGTACTCTCACCAGCAGCGAGGTAAGAAAACTGAAACGCCGAAACGGTTTGAACGAGCGAGATCGACGGAAGGTAACGGACAAAATCAAAACCAAAATAAACTAATTGGGCCAGCAGGGAAACGGAACGTGGAAGGTAAGGTGGATGAAGCGCGAGGAGAAAGGAAGAGGGGAGAAGTGTAAACAGGAGACGCGACGACCGATACGGTGATCGAGACGCGTACGGATTCAACGAGCAACGAAGCACAGACTGACGTCGCCGTTCTCCAGGCGTTCGCCAGGTACCAGCTACCGCTATCGGCTATCGGCCGCCACGCTACGATAAACGGAGAAAGCGACTCACGGTCGACTTGGCAGTGGGAGAAGACAAGTCCCGGAGAGGGGGTAAGACCATGAAGTGGTGGGGCATGCGAAAAAAGCAGCGAATAAAGGAAAAAATGAAGAAATATAAAGGTCTATACACATTGTTCCAACGTTTGGCAGATTGATCAGGTTATCGACACCGCCATGTCGCGTATACTTTCATCCATCGTATCTCTATGTAATTTTGTAATACAATAGCAACGTAACATGTACAATACGTTCATAAATATTAATTAGTTCCGTTTTGTTATTCTTTATGACGAACAATTACCTGCGATCGTGGATTCATCCTTTGTTGTTTCATTCACAAACTTCAATCGATGAAGACTATTTTTACACGCATATCAAATTTACTCGATCATCGTACTATGTGCAGAGCCCTTAAAGCTCTCATCCACGAGTGACTGCGGAATTTTGTTTACTGGTGGAATCACGAGCGATTGTATGCACAAGTAGTCCTTGATCGATGCTTTAGAACAAAGCAGACAAGTTATATTAGGGTATTTAACCTGAATCTTTGGCGCTTCGATTATTATTCCAGTCTACGTAGCCTACGAACTGAGAAAACACCATGGCCTGTTTAATCTGGTATTCGTCTTATGCCACCGATGACGCATACAATACGTGAACAAACAACTTGATGCGTGCGTCGCCGAAACGTAGCAAAATCGAAACTAAAGAGTATTCCATGTTAGATCTACGTACAACATATAATACTTTGGAAAGACTGACGGAAAGAAGACAGCGCGTGGGCGTGCATTACCAATGAAACAGAAAGAAGATGCAGGAATATATAGATGTGAAATATCTTTGTGTAAGAGTGTTTTAGAGAAGAATGGGGTGGGGAAAAGCTTGACACAAAGGGGCTTCCTCCCTGTTCGTACACTATATATTCGTCTTTGTCGCACTTTTCAACCTTTTTAGCGTTATTTCGCATAGATGTATTATATATACGCGTGAACGTTTGACTGTTTCCGCCTTTCGTTGTAATGTAATTACGGGAGAGGCTAGCAGTCGACGAAACCGGACAAGTTCTTTCTCCTCAACATCTGTACGGCGCGGCACGGGAGCGTGCGTACCTGTTCTTCAGGGTCGCGAGTGATGCAGCGGACGGACGATGATGGCGGAACGAACGGGCCGATTCCACGAAGATGAGGTCGAGGAACGGAGGAAGGCGATGGTGAGAGGCATACATGTCTACGGATACTCCGGACACGGCTAACTCCAAGGGATTTTGCTTTGTGATAAATGACGCAGACTGTATTTTTGATCTCTTGTCCTTCTCTTGTTGTGCGTTGTATCCATTTTTTCAGACAAATAAAATTTGAATAGAAAGAATGCCTTCTTGTAAAAACAGGTTTTAGACCTTCTTAAAACTAAATTTTAATCTTTGGTACAATGAAACGTGAAAATAAAATATTTAGAGTATATAGAGAGTTAAAAATGATATGTTAAGAACAAAAGTATTATTTTTTACGATCTAAGGTTTCAAATAAGATAAGTATTCTTTCAGTAATTTCCTAATCAACTAACGTGTCCTTACGCTTACGAAAAGGGATGTTTGTGCATTGTCAATAGTCGATACACCTTTAGCGGAAAGAAATGGGCGCAACTGGTTCACGTGTCTTCTTACTGGTTCATGTGTCTTGCAAAATACGAAAAGTCAAGGCCAGTCGATGAGTGATATTACGTTTCGTAACACCCTGTCATGATATGAATATAAATCAAGGTAGTTTTATGGGGAGAAAAACTGTTTGGAAAAGATGCAAAAGACTGTTTTCAAGAAAAAAATATCGGTTTTGAAATTTATTTTTTGCTTCGGTCGAGCAAACATATTCATGAAATATATTTTAATTACTGGATAAGCCAAATTATATTTTAATAAATATAAATATTTATTAGTTTCAAAATTAGAATACACAGACTACAAAAAACATCTTTTCGTCTCTAGTTCCACGGCATCAATGCTTCATTGAGCAGCAGGTAGTATATTTCTCAGATTGACGTGTTTTCAAGCTCGTAATTTGTGAGTATTCAGCCAGAGGATAGGTGAAATTTTTGTTACACGTTTATTTGAAAGACCACTTTCATACTGGTTATGTAGCATTTGCATACATACATATACGACGATATATACCGCGCAAGTATCTTTAATTTCATCGTGAATTAAACCTAAGATGCATATCAGAAATGTTTAGCTGACGTAATAAACAAAGGATATATCTTATATTTTAATAAAACGAGCAAAGATAATTTTCATTTCTTCTCTTTTGTTTTTTGTTTTTACTATGATAATAATCATAAAGGAAAGGTAACTTCGAGTGAAGCATCGTTGACGAAAGAGTCCGTTAAAAAATCGTCGAGAACATCGTAAAAAATATCTACCCTGTAAGCGTAGCACGCCTAGTAACGCGATTTTGGCGTAGACGATGCGCGCATCCTCTTCAAGCATTCCATGCGTTGTCCATGTAGAAGCACGATTTTTGCCCAGAAGAGGCCACTTTTCTCTAAGTGTTTTATGCTCGTCTACCACTTATGCGAAAAAGGAATTCCGACACGGCACGAGTTTACGTTTACATCGAACATTTGTTGCGTTGCTCGTATATACACATTTTTATCATGTATAATACCGAGACCACAAGACATTATTTCATTCTTTAGCGCTGTTATTTATGCAGATGTTGTTTATGCAGATTTAGCAGCAGTACGTGAAAAGTGAGCAAAGACACAAATTTTAAAGATTTTTGAAAAATATAATTTCGGCGCGCAATAGATTAAATACAAAATATCGTTACAAAAAAGAATTTCCGGAAAGGACATAAAAGGATTCAATGAAAAGAAAGATTAAGGATGTAATTTAACCGAAATCCGTACAAAATCCGTGCCGAAAAAATGCACTGAAAAAAATGCACTGAAAAATGCACTGAAAACGCACTGAAAAATGGTCGGGCGAAAAGAACTCGTAAAAAGTGGTTCGTCCCGAACGACGCAAGGAAAAAAAATAGAAAGATAGGAAAAATAGGAAAGAGTAGATATAGTTCACGGTACATATCGGTTATCGATGAAAATTTCAGCAAATGAATTACGTGAAACCGTTGCGGCGCCGCGGCGGCATCGATGAACATGGTGGCAGAGAGTGAAAGGTGAAAGAGAGGCGTATCGATAGGGCGAAACCGGCAAAACGCACCGTCCACGGCCAATTCGGTTATCCCATTCCCAGCAACGGGATAAATATCGATATATCGATGATTAAGTCAGGCTCGCGTATTGACGTGTATTCGTGACAATTTCTTTCGCGACTTGAAAGACGAGGAAGAAATAGTTCTACTACTGCTGAATGTGTGAAATGAATATTTTTGGATGTTGCTGTTTGAAAAATTACAATTAACTTTGTATTAACCGTAGAATACAAATAATTGATATTTCGTTAAATTTGTTACCCAATGCTAATAAGAAATCTTTCACCTCGAAATTATATCAATTACTAGATTTCTCCTGATTTACAAGCTCGACGTTCTCTCTACCTTTACACGTATCAATGTGTTTGTATCTAAAATAAGTATCCAACCTGCTAAATTTTCAAAACCAAAAGAAAAGTAAGATATAGCGAACGGTTAATATCGATTTCGAGGATTATGTAATCCGTCTGCTGCGGGCAGCTTAAATCGAATCTTTTTATTTCGATTCCGTATAAAGGCAAGAATCTAATTGAGTTTGCGGCAAACATTACGCAACGTCATCGTCTGATATTTACTCGTTTTCACCACATCACAGCGGAAGTGATAGAATTTTTGTTGACTGAGCCAAGCTGATGTTCGAACCAGACCGAGAGGACAGAATGAGAATTTCTGACAATTAATCTATTAGAATTTAAAGCGTCAGACACGAAGCAAGAGTTTAGTCTAACGAATCATGTTTTTCTAATTATGATATAGAATTACAAAGACTTTATGTACATATTTCCTAAGAATATCTGCAACGAATGCAAGGAATAAAGAACGCCAATAAATTTACAAAATAGTATATCAACGAAATATTATTGTCTGGTATCGTTTTCGAAGCAAAGATGCGATACGTACCAGGATGCCTCGAAAGATTAAAGACCGGTGAAAATTGTGAGAAAATTTCATTACGATACACGTCTAAATATGGAAACACATAGCTTAGGGGTATAAAGGAGCGGATCCCGGACTTTCAGCAGTGTCAATTACTTGAGCTCGTGTCTGGCCGTGAATCACACGACATTTATCCATTCACAAGTGTCGCTGCCAACAAACGTCCGACGACATTACCGTGAAAAATGAACGGCAGGATAACGAGAGCTCCGATGAATGTCACGTAAATGTGACAAGCACTCGGTCCCCGGTTACGTGCTCTCAATTCGTCCTAGGGGAGCGCTGTCTGTTGCAGGATTAAGATGAACCGACGATACCCGCCGCTTTCTGTTTCTTCCTCTTTGTGCATTAACGCTTTAACACATTTCGCGAAACACGCTCCACTCAAACGTTACAAGTACAATTCCTTTTGTAAGAACTAAGACACCTGCTGCTATGAATTGTCACAACTGATGTAAATTATCAAAGAAAACGTTCAAATTCGTACACACGATAGCCGATTGTAATATGTACAAAAGTTTAATCGCGTGTACTGTATCTCAAAACGATACATAATTCTCTATATGGCAGCTTTTTACGATACGATTCTTTTAATTCTTTTATCATTTTTATTTCCTATCTTTCGTGGGACCTTGGCCAATATATTGGCACTTATAACATTCTACCGCCTTTTTATTTCAATAAATTCTTCATGAAATATCTTTTCGTTTAAGAAAATATATCTTTGCGCGTGTACACGCTAGTTGAAATTGGAGCAGCCGTAGCAGCATATTGAAAAATATTGAAATTACAGTCACGACATGAGCTGTTCATGTAAGGAGTTAATATCCTTTGGAAGGAGTGATAAAAAATGAGGAATGCTAATATCACTTTCACCAATAAACTTGCTGAAACTAACGGCTCTCGTGTTTTTATAGCTACTCGTATCCTATCCTTATACTTTTATAATAATGTCTGAATATAGTAGAGTAATTAGCGATTATTGCAGCAATTATCGACTAATCTACATATTTCCATCTAAAAATAAGCGATCGGCAATATGATAGTAATAGTCGACGAGAATATATCAGTTTATTTTGTTTACCTAGTAGAAACTTTCTCCGGCGTTCTGCGTCTGTAGCTCAATCTCAAGAACGATGCTCAAAGAAGAAAATTATTAGCACTTTCCATTTGTGAGCATCGAAAAAAGGTATTGATTCATCTGCAGAAACACGAAGCGGTTAGCTATTGATATAATTAACGAAGCTCTTCCATCATTCGATGTGAATTTATAGAATAATTTATAACGAAGATATGCAAATTGCGACCTTTTGTTTGCTCTTTCTTAAATCGAGAATTGATATCGATCGGAAGCGACTTTCCAATGTTAAATAGCCACGGGTAAAATGAAATATTGACAGCAAATGAGATCAGCAATTTTTACAACGACGATAGCAGTCGAGACTCTACTTCTTATTCGAGGAAAGCGTTGATTTGTGGCAGCCTTGGGAAAATCAACATAACATCGGAATTATTTGATGACTCCTCGAGAATACGAAAGAGATAAATCGTACAGAATATGTATCTAGCGGCTCAGCAAGTATTAATTAGCAAATCCTAACATGGCTCCCATAACGCGCACAAAACGGTACAAGGTATAAAATGGCGACCTTGATCGACCAAGATGCATAACTTCCGTTTCTTACATCTCTACCGTGTGCTCCAATTTTCACCATTTACCACGGTAAAATATTGCAACGTTAAAGATGATGAATCCTAACGTTCGTTTAGCTCGCACGTAGAACGTGGAACACGAAGCTGAATATATGTAGCGCGAAGGTAGAAATGATCTCTTTGTCAGAGGCACGTCGCATAAGACGATATCACGCGATAAGTTTGTTTGCGGATTCGTCAACAACACGTACGCGTTCGCCAAAGCTGTGTTATCGTCGAAGTGGTTGATAAAACCGTTTTATCTGCGCGGTCTATACACACACGTTCCGGCACGGATTTATTTAAAGAATACAATATACATTGCGGTACTTTACGTTCCGAGCACGTTCGTGAACCGTTCAACAACCCGAGCCTAATTTGTTCGCCGCCCATTTATAAATAGAATTGTTAATTCTGAATGATCTAACTTTTATGAAATATGTAAAAGATATTATACTGGGTAAGACGATTCGTGAAGAAACAAGTCGAATATTTAAAGCGATATTTTTATAACCCTTACTAGGGATGTGATGTTAAAAATAAAGGCTGGATAACGTGAAATCGATGTTAAAAGTGAAGAAAGAGTAACTTATATCTATAGATGACTCGCTGTTATTATTTTCTTCGGAAGAATATGTTGCTCAAGAGGGATAGTCTTTGTAAAAGAGATGCATAGATTTTTCTAACTCTCTAGTTGTATATCTCGAACAACTTTCAAAATTTTCTCTTCGATATCAAAACGTATTTTCAAATAACAAAAATCGTGTTTAAATAAAATCGTATTCTGCGTAGAATTCTAAAGAAAGTATGGAATAATATACCAGTTCATTTTTATTTTATCTTTTACGTAGTAATAAGACGATTTTTAAGTTGATCAGATAAAAGTTTATAAATTCGATTATTGGATGCAAATACTGCGTGCTAAAATTTGTTAAAAGTTTCATCGTATGTGAGAGACGACGATCCGTGTGGCAACGATTTCATGGAATTTTAAAACAAGAAATCTAAAGTTGCCGTGGTATTTAAAAATTGTTGCACGTTACGACGTCTCGAGGAAGCACTACGCTACGGTGTCTCCGTTTTGGCGAGCAAACTCGCCGCGTGATTCACCGAGGAAGCTGATCGCGGCGCGAAACAACGGCGTGACTCATCGGTCCGCTCGGTTTCAAGCCAGCAACCACACTACGGTCTACGGTGTTCTCGCTCACTTTCCGTGATGCTCGTCGCGCGCAGCACACGCTCTGTCCTATCCAAGTGCTTTGAGAGTATGGCAAACACGTACATTTGGTGCTAGAGATATAGCAAAGTCGTATAATAGTAACGAACCGAACAGAAATTGAAATTGATATTTTTCGTGCTTTGAAACTAATAATATAATCGTTTGTTTACGTAATAACAAGACGTTTCAAAAAACGCAAGATTCTAGAACCTCCCAAAATGAAAAGAAAGGAGAAAGAAGATTAATAATCAGGTTTTGAAATATTTGTTACTTATCGTGGAACTTTTTTCTTAAAGACTTTGTGAAAAAGATTACGTTCAATTAATATTCAATTTATTTAATTGCTTATTTATTCAACAGATAGAATATCGAATTAAAATTGATCTCTTAATTTTGGGAGAAGTAGATCACGAAATTCGATGCTTTTCCATAAAGATAAAATTAAATTGCGTCTTCTTTCAACAATAATAATTATTCGTATGATAGATTTGACGTTGAAAAAGAAAATATCACGTAATAATGATATTCGAATGCTTACATTCTGCGATCTATCTTCTCTAAGAAACTGACGTGCTGTTCGTATTCGTTATGAATATGAGCTGCTGCAATATAATTCTGGGTCAGTATAAAGGTATACTTTGAAGCATTAATAACGCAAGTTTAACGTGTTACGAATAGAAAAGAGTCTCAGTTTCGATAAAAAGTAGTTTGCAATTTATTATAAAGGAAAGGGTAAAAGTTATTGTAAAACTGGAAAATTGTTAAAGGACGAGGAAAGGTATAAACGAGTAGTAGATGTTGTCGAAAGATATAAGAAATATACGTCGAATAAATGAAACAAACAGAACGTTTATAGATATGAAATTGAAGATGAAATGGAAAAATTGCTAAACGGAAAAGTATTGAAAAAAAATTTGCTTTCCAATATTTCATAGCTCTTGCTTCGAAGATCTCTCATGAAATAATACTTGGAGTACTTGGAAAACAAACGAATATTATGTTAGCGTATTTCGAATAATGCTGTGAACAAACAAAATAGATAAGAAATAAAAAGAGTGACATATTCTAAAGAGTTTATCGCAAAGGAAGGATATTGTTTTTGCGGATGAAAGCAAACATGGCATTTTTGGTTCGGACAGAAAAAGCATAGGGCGATGAAGAGCAAACGAAGCACCACGAGAACTAAAAGTTTAATAAAACTAAACTTTGAAACAGGGAGCGGGTTCTGTAACGGTATGGGGATATATCTCGAGCATTAGTATTGGTGAACTGGTATTCACCGATGGATATCTCAGATAAGAAGTAATTTTTGAACCTTTTAAAAGAAAATCTGTTCAAAAGTAGACATAAAATAGAAACGTAAAACACAACTAAGTTCGATCGAGATAATGAGCTTAATGGAAAAACTTAAATAACGAAAGAATATTTATTATGCAATTGTCCTGAAGTTTAACGCTCACCTCTTCAATCAACCAAGCTAAACTCCCTATAGAACTTATGGGATCAATTAAACTAAAGTATTGAAAAAATGCCAAGTAGCTAAAAGTCAGGATTGAAATTGAGATTAAGATAAGAATGGAATTCTATTAGATATCAGAATATTTGATATTTAAAAGATACTATATTATGTGTAGATTTTACTCGTGTTTCCTCGCTATATGTTTCTTTAAAAAAGCCATGAAATTTATTTTGGACACTATAAGTTTATAAATTCAACCATCTTTTAGGGAAACGTTACACGTTCGAACTCGTTTTTAATAAATAAATGGCTATATATTGCTGTCGAAATGCATTATATAAATATAAGTCACAGGTATAAATATAATTTATTTCACGTTAAGCAGCTAACAAAGCATTAATATGGAAGCATTGTTGATGACGATACCTCGTCTATCTAATTATCGATATCTCCTGCACATCTAATATATTTCTTTAGGAATATTTTCCGCAAAATTGCATACATTAAAAATCTCTTTAATAGATAATTAATCGTTAATTACTTTTTAATGTGATTTTTTGTATAAATAGATTATTTATAAAATAACAAAACAGACATACGTTAAAATCAAGTGTATAATCATCTACGAACGTCATCCTTTATGTCAACTTCAACATTGTTTTTAAGATCACACGCGACTTTTTATTAAATTATTCATATACGTACATTACGTACAATGAATTTTTAGGAATTCTACTTTTGTTCCACACGATCAGCAAGAAAATCTCAATTCCAACATTACGGCTTTATGCCTTTATATTTGAAAAATAATAAGAAATTTTTGATTAAATGCAGTGCACCGACTGTACATTATGTGATACCGAGCAAATTTCAATATGGCTTCTTGTGAATGTGTATTTGTGAAAGAATATATGTAGGTGTTTATTATGAATATTATAATCTTTAATATATGATAGAAATTGGATTAGAATATACATATGTATATATATATATATATATATAAAGTGATCCAGACGAAATTGAATATTTGCTTTGTTAGAAATACATATCTTTCCTCTACATAAAATCTACATACTTTTAGTATATAAATTACACAATTGTGGAATAAATAATAATCTTACTATCTTTCCTACAAACGTAATGGAATTCAGTAATTATATGCTTTTCGACGTGTTTTCGTCGCAAAAGATATATCTTGAAATTTCGAAAAACTAACCTTTAAACAAGTAAACAGTTTATAATAGCGTAGAAATAGTTTAGAAATAGACGTTCAAGATAAATAAATATTTAGTTCTTCAACAAAACAATTATCCCAAAAGGATTTTCTTAAGCTTTGTATCGATCACCAGGAATATACAATTTAATCTCGTTAATCAATCGTTCTATTTCTACCGGGCCATCGTATACATATATATAATCCACAAGCTCGATAACTTACAGAAAAGTTCCATTAACAATAAAAGATACGCGTCTCCACAAGTATCAATAGGCTAAAAGCGGCACGTTATATTTTTACATGATACGTACACTGCAGTGATCGAAGCTCAGTCCAAATCATTTCCATAAGACGATAAATTAACGTTCGGGGTCGCGTTCACAAAAATAACGGCGCACCTAATTGAAACGAACAGCGCTATCTGTACGTACTCTGTCTCTGGTTCCCCCCTTTGTTTCTTGTTCGCTTCTTCCATTGTAAGCCGTGATAAAATCATACGTTTTCAACCACACTACCAAGGTTGAACGGAAACGGAAAAGAGAAAAAAAAAAAAAAATAAAAAGAATGAAATGAACCGCAAACCATTAAAAGCGACCTCGTCACTGAGAAAATCAGCTCACGCGAGTCGACGCCCTATTCTACGTCTTCGAGTCCACCTGGCGGGACGAAAAAGAAGAGTAATTCGCACGTACGCGATTATGAATATCACAGTTCGCTATTTCACGACTCGTTTCTATGGCTAACAGTCGCTTTGCGCGCTGTCGACGCGTGAAATTAGCGCGCTGATGCCGATATTCATTGTACAACCGGTCATCCATTGCACATACTCGACGATATCACGAATTATCAACGTCGTGCTTTTTTCCTTTAGCCATGATTCGTACGCAGAAATCGCAAAAGGTAGTGGCGCGTGATAATTTTATCGTCGCGACAGCGATATGCCTGCACTTTCGTATCGTGAACATTTGATAAAGTAATTCTAAAAGATTTGAACATTCAAGTGATTCGTCGTGATCGAGTGTTTTTCATTCGTTCAAACATATATGTCGATATTTCTTAGATTGGTAACATTGAAATAAATTTTCCTTTTCGAAGGAACTTGAAGTACCAATTTTGTTGCAAAATACGGCACTCTGAATCGTTTATCTGTCGAGTTTTCATTAATACAACAATCAGAATGGTAATGTAGGAAATCTATACTATTGACACAATGAGTATGCTATATTACTTGAAAACTACGTACTTTACTTGGAGGATGAACTTAGGTATACGTCAGACACCAATACAGAACGGTATCAAACACGACACAAGCATAATACTCACACGTGTCACGATATAATTAAAGAGGAAAAAGGTAGTAACAACGCAGTAACAACGTGACACATCGCCGCTACTGAATTTACAAAATAGACAAAATCATTTTGATATTTTCTACGGATGGCTAACACAGACAATAACCTAAAATTGAAAAGATCTAAAGCTACCTTGTTTTGCGGTTTTAACTACTCTATACCCTATTCTAAATAACACACTTCTTGAACGCTGATAAAACATTTTTGAAAATATCGGCCAGGTACAATGCACACGTCACGCGTGTCATCAGCAGAAAATGAAATACAATAATAAGATAATGTAAGTAGATTTGCAGACCCGGTCAAGTTTAATGGATTTTGCGTAAAAAAATGTTATTCGTTTCATGTTTTTCAACCTTTTTTCCTTGGATGTCATGCAATTCACGTTTACGTAATTCTTATAAGTTGGTGCATGTTACTCTCTTACGTATCGCGATAAAAGGGTAAAAATAAGAAATCCAATAAACGTAACGTAAATTGTCAGCGTTTGACAAATACATACGGACATTTTTAACGTCGCCACTTGAAACCGCATTTTTACATAAAAATATCAATATCCTGAATTCCGACGATCTTTGTAACCTGACTAGGAACAATATAATTGACGCTGTCATCGGCACTGTCAGCGATTTTCGTGAATATAAAGCGACGGCGAGCGGAACGAGGAGACACTGTGCGGTCGAACGACGGTGTTCTATCCACGCGTTATTTTCCCGAACGAAATTTTGGATGGTATTATGCGTAGAAACGCGAGACACGATGAAACGATGAAACGAAAAATTGCATAGTTCACTTTCTCTCAGAAAAAAGGAAACGACAAGACGATTACTAAACGTGCGACGGAGTACAAACCGGAGCGAAAGAGCGTCAACCTCGACGGGGAGGTTAGGCCATCAATGAACGTCGAGGTTAACCTTTTATTCCGTGGCTCCGGTGATTCTCGAGTTATCGAGAAAATCGTTGACCGAACGTGAAAATTTCGCTCGAAAACACTTACCCCATAAACCAGTCCACGGTATCGCGGAGATACTCGGGTAACCTATCCAGCTTGGATGATTTTCAGTTGGATCACCGCTGAGGAAAGTAGCACGAGAGTCGAGAAAACAAAATAAATTCTCTCTCTCTCCACTAACACCAGCAGCAGCAGCAGCAGCAGCAGCGGCGCACGTTTCGTGATCTCGTCAAATCTAACATGGCGAAGCTCTATTGTCACCTGTTCCCGTCATGCCTCACTTGCCCCCCTTCACCAGAAAATACTACCGATTTATCGCCGCCAGCGCGTACTTCGTCCCTGTATTTATGACACCGTTCCGATTCTATCCTCGATATACGGATCAGACGTATCTATGCCAATCGAAAGAAAGTCTGAATGTGCACGACACCACACCACAAGGGGAAAGTCCAACTTAAACCGCACAGCTGATCAGCCGACGTCGAAAAACCAATTCAATCGCACACCCCCGTTTTAATATCTGACTGCAGAGGGTAGTACCTATCGCGCCTACTGGCTTACGAATAGTTCCCGACGCAACTTTTCTCTATGAGGCAGATGGTAAAACATTTCGAGTCGGTAACATCACAAGTAGCCAGATTTCACTAGTAATCAATGATAATACTCACGTAGTTATACTAGTTTTCAATTTAACCTACAGTTGATACAGTATTTTTATTACAGATGAGACGAGGTATAGACATTGATTAAGGATAACGGAATAAAAGTGACATTAGGTGGAATTTCGCGTCTCACGTTTTGAAATACCAATCTCGAAAAAAGGCAATGTTCCTCACGCCCTCTACAGTTTATGCATGGCGACGATTGTAATTAGTTCGCTTGAACGCGCGTTCTGTTTATTCAGATAAAATTTAACACAGTGCTATTAAATAAATCTCTGTCAGTGATTTTATTTATTCGAACGTGAACTATTATATAATATGAACGAGAAATCATAGGTAGTAAGGACGTAAATATTTATCGCATGGCAGGCTCAAATAAACAAAATTCTGCGGCATATTACAGACGCCATTAAAAAAGATAACGTGAGTAATTAAATTAATAATTTATTTAAAACAACATAATCTTATATTATATCTTTAACATAATATTATATTAGAAAGTAGGGCAGATTTGTGTGTGAAAATATATGTATTAGATATATATGTTTAATAATTAATCGTTGAACGATGATTACATTAAGAAAATATATAAATTATTACAAAATATTCTGAGACGCTGTAAAAACTAAAAATCTTGTAAAAGAATTTTGAAAAATCTATAATTACTTCAAATTGAAATATATAAATTTTGTCCTTTTGGAATGAACGATCACTTTAGATTATTATTTAATTTGATTGTATTATAATGGAAACATCATATTTCATACTATCAGCAAATAGTCACTGCTCAACCGTCCTTCCGGAACGTTGTTGCCAGGTTTTAATTCACCATAAGATAGATACCTATGAAGTCCATTATGAACCTTATGAGTCCAGATAAATATTTATCTGACTTCGAACAAAAAATGAAAATTTATTATGTTGATAAAAAAAATTTCTTGTTTTTATATTGTATAATGTACATGTGTAATGCATATGATGTGTGTGCAATATTTTATTATTTTGATACATTGTTATGTATTTTATTTATAACTTCATAGAAGGCCTTAGTTTTAATTCAAATTAGTATTATACTGAATCGACAACGTTGCATACGACCGTGAATTGGTATAGAGGTTCAGGTGATCCTCAAAACGTGGGACACGAAAAAGCATTAAATGTCACGTCTATTCTGTATTTCTGTGCAAATAGTTTCTTATATCAAATCGGCAAAACGTAACTATATCGGAAATAAACTAAAAAAAATACGCTGTACTTCGCCGGTGATACAGACCACGTACAAACTACAGTCGCTTACGCAGATCTGAAAATTCCAGTGGAGATGGTAAGGGTTTTAATTCCAAGAGGTGTGTTTTATAAATTGGCCGCTGGTAATAGCGCTGCGATCGATTTATTAGACTTCTGCATTTCACGCCATCTTTTCCATCCTTATCACTGTAAGTAACGAATATAGATTAATCTATCATAATTTTATTCAATGTATATAAAGTAAATATATAGTATTTCATGTGGTACTGAAAAATGTTATTTAGATAAATGTAGATTTACATAATGGAGTGAAGTTCAGTTGTAGACAGGATCGTGTTGCAGACTGCAGTCGCAACAAGCGCTGCATGATAAAACCTAAGAAATCGATCGAAGCGCCTTACTTGAGTAACATCTTCCGATACATGAGAGCACCAAGGTACAAGGTACCTCATCGATGATCCGAGCCTAGCTCTAGTCCCTCCACTAGAGTTTCCAGATCTGTGTATGTCTGGCGTTACGTTATAATGCTATAAAATGACGATAGAGGACCACAAATATTATAATCGCGAAATGTATCGAAGTAAACGATCATTTTACGTGACAATCGTCTGAAATTCATGGAAATTCATTGAAATTCATTGAAATATATCCACAGAATATTTAAGACAATACAGGATTACGGCTCCATTGCAGTACCATCGAGGTTTTGTTCTCATAGGTAATGTATTTCAGTTACTGTGGAAGATAACCCATATATGCAACCGTTTGTTTTAACTTCTAAAAACGGTTATAGTTATCCTTATATATTTTGAGATGCTGTAGATATTACACATTTATTACGTATATGTGTATATGTAAAATAAAACATCTTTTGCGTGTAAGTATGTATGTAATTATAGGTACAATGATTTGATTTGTAGCTTGCATATGGATATAAATAGTAGTTCGAACCGTTCACAGCAGAATAAAATATTCGTCTACAGGTTTACATATGAATCCGATTAATATATTTGTTTCCGTCGTATTTTATTCCTAGCACATTTTTATGCAACGTTAACGTATAACATACGATGTGAGAATTATTATTATATATTACAAATCCATTATTCTAATGGAACATAGATGCAATATATTGTAACATACAATAGGGAAAACTGATAACACGAGCTATTTAGGATTATGAACCTCTGTAGTAGTGAATACGTGTTCGGGTCGAACGGAGACATCGTTGATGCTTCGTATCAACAGAATATTGTATCTGTCTCTCATATAGGTGTACGGCTTCTCGTGTAATATATGTATGTGTATGCAGTACATGTACATAATATGAAACGATACGACCTCCAAGCGCAATTGATTCTGTATTTATTCTCCAGTACCCAACTTCATTTCGAAGTCTTCTTTTTATTATAACGTAATGATATTGCAAATATATTATTTGTACGTAATTAATTGCGCATAATTAATGTCGTGAATATTGTGGAATTTTCATTAATAAGTACACCAGTACTTGTTATTTTCATGTACATTGTGATTTCTTCATGATTAATATTTTATTACAATTTTGGTAGATCATAATGTTAAATCAATATGCAATAATTTTACTATATTAATTTTCCTGAAATGTATGGGTCAGCGACGATGTGATATATTCTTGATTTTATTATATCGGTTCGTGACTAGAAAGGCAATACATCGATAAAAACGTACTACAGGATTGTCGTGTTATAGATAATGAAACTTTGAAACGAGACATATTAAAAGTTCAACCCGAGTAACTGTACCATACGTTGAATACAATACATTCTCTAGACGAGAAAAAGACAGCAGTAAAGAAAGTGCAACGGAAACAGAACTAAAGAACAAAGAACGAAGATGAAGTACGCTGTATGCAAAGCAGTGGTCCTCAAATATTTTTATATTTCCTACTTCTCTTGATTTTAAGCTCATATTGATATATCATGTATAGTGATATGCAATATTTAGAAAAGATTCATTTACATTAAAAATACATAAATATCTATAGTACGTATCTTTATTTAAAATTATGAACAAGTGTTCTGATTTCTTTAACTTTTAGCTTCGAGAGCCGCTGTTACAAAGGATTAGAGAGAGAGAGAGAGAGAGAGAGAGAGAGAGGAATCGAATACATGAGAGAAACAAACGAAAGAAAATACAGGAGAAGAGAAAGATGGAAAACAGTAACGGAACAGGAAGAGGGAAAAACTGTGACAGAGGTGGCGGATGGGTAGGATGTTGCACACGCAAGTATGAACGAGAGTACGGACGTTATTAACACTATGCATCATATACCGGTGCTAGATGGAAATATAGCGAAGTTTTTTATTGCCCTAAAGATAAATCACGACAAAATGCTGAAGATTCACGATTTTTCGCTACATGTTTTATTCCGATTAAATTTTCTTATGGCTCTGTAATAAAATTACCAGCCTTAAGGATTACTAATCTTCTGCATTACTAATTTAATAATCGTTTAGCGTTTGTAAATATCTTAAAAAATACAATGCATCTTCGCTGTATTGCGTTTAGTTCTATCGCGTTACGAAAATCGCTTCGTTTGATTAAATATCTTTAGAAGTGCGAGAATAATACAATAATTGATAATTTTCAATAAATTTATAGATTGAATCGTTCAGAATACATACAGCGAGAAGTTTGAAAATTTGAAAAAGATGTTATATCTGCGGATATGTAGTATCTGATTTTCATGTTGAATTATAAAAATATCGATGTTTCATTCCAAAATAAAATACAAAAATAGAGATGACCTCGTTCGATATTTTTAAAGATCTTCTTGACGTAGGACTGGGGAATGTCAGTCATATACAACTGATATTTATTGAGTTTCAATACTAGAAAGGATCGAAGCTCGTCTATTTCAATTGTGAAATATTTGTTCTGAATTGAACACTTGAGAGGGAATTGAAATATTTCTTCTTCATCAAGGAGATTAGCGAAAGACTTTATTTATTTCTATTCTTTACAATGTTTCCGATTCTTAGATTTACTTCGAGTAATCAATATCTTTTCTATAAACATCTCTATCTTCTCAGAATACGCATGCTAAATTCAAATCAAATGGTTTTTCTATCATTCAACTATTCTATATTTTATGTGCACTGCGACCCAGAAGTATTTGGGCAACTGAATTAATTCTATTATAAGGTTGATATCTTTAATATATCTTTAGAATTATGATAGACGAATGTTTCTGTACTATTATTTCTTTAATTGTTGCCACAACTGGGACTAAAAATAATATGCACTGTAACAAAGTCTCCTGAGTTCTTTGAATCACCTTCGACTCAATCTTATCTTTCTATCTTTAAGAATTTCTTCAAGTTTGAAAAAAAAAAATAAATAATCGCTATCAATATCTGCGATTTTTCGTTTCGATCTTTTGATAGAGACGTCGTTGAAACATTAAACGTTTTTTGATTTGTTAAAACGAGATCGCGATTCAAAGATAAGAATTCGAGGACCGAAGAATTCAGGAGAAATGAAGAGTTAATTGTGTCAACAAAGTGGTCAATAGAGTAATGTTGCTTTTCACGCATTTTACAGTGAGTCTTCAGTGTCTATAGGTATTCGAACGACCGTAAACATAAATCGGTGTTTCTAAAATCGATTGCCATGCCAGCACACAATACGTTTCTACCGGTTCAATGGCGTAACACGTATTGCGCCTGTTAGTCTCCATTTGTACGTCTACCAAATTTCATTTCCAATTCCAATAGCCGCCACGCTTCAAATAGATCGAGATAAGGCGTACGACGGTGGAATTAGTGGATGGCAGACAACGCACACGCTGTTATGAATTTTCTAACTCGGAACGTCGAAGGAGACGTACCTATTTAAAATTGAATCAAATGATACGAAAGAGATTCCAGTCTTAAGCACTTTACGCGCGGTAAAATCCGATTCATGACAAATTCAAATCCTCCGCATCTTCTCATGAGTAATTCATTGCACGTTCTTGAATTATAAACTTCTCTTACGGGCGTAACGAATCCTCGAGATTCAGCTGGGAAATGTATTTAATTACATTTTTAAGGAGAACATTAATTTTTAGCATGCGAGCTGAAATTTTAATTTAGTTGAACGTCGCAGCACTCCTCTATCTCAGCTACTTTATATTTAAATTTGAAAAAACAATTATCGCGTCTTCTATCGTCTTTCTTTTTTTTTTTTCATTTGATAACTTTTATTAGTTCTGAAACGTGACTTGCAGTCCCATATATATTTATCGTATATAAATGTATTTATCGTGTTTTGTTTCAGTGATCTTCGCTTATAACGGGATCTTATATTCCGGTACGTCTGAGTGGTGTTGGAAAAATCATAACATTATTGTGGAACGTATTGCACCTACCATTGGTCTCGTACAAGTTAAGGCAAAGAAAAAGAAGAGAAAGAGAAAAAATGGAAAAATATTACATGTTAGGACAGATAAGGACACCATGATCTTCCGTTGGCTTCTCGACGAGCTAAATGTAAATTTGGGTAAGTCACTTTGGAAGTTGGTATACTGGGTGTACGCGTGGTATGGCAGCTTATACGACCGCAGTGGTGCAACGTAGAACAAAACGGTTTAGTTCTGATATCCAGCTCACGAGTGTGTTGCGTTATCCACCCCGGAACTTAGCTAATTTCGCTTTAGACCGTGTCCAATGTTTGTACCTGTGTAGCTACCCGGCCTCGTTACAAGTTTTTTAGCTCTTTAAGCGTTTCATGTTGTTGTACTGAATATACATTGATAAATATTCCGTTATCTTTGCATCACCTGCATATTGTTTGCGGTAAACAAGTTAATCTCTTCACACACGCACACACATTTTATGTTAATATATGTTAAACACTATGTGCAATTTTTATTTATTATTGAAGCATGACTGAAATGAATCAAAATGGAAATCGTCGAATGTAATTTCTATTCTTTTGTAACTAAACACGCACGCTACCATACTGAATTGAAGCAAAATTACCGCCACAGATCATGTTTTGTTTCTTATACTTCGCTATAATATATATCGTTTATTGTAAAGAATAATCGTTTCAGATTTATTCTTTTAACCACGCATGTTAGTTATGTGTCCATTTATTTTCCAGCTAAATTACGTTTAAAGCGTCGCATATGCGTGGTAAACGCGTTGAACAGCGTGCTATGATAAACATTTCATGACAAGTCGACATTCAAAGACTAGTTTAAAGTTATTAGTATGTAATTTATTGGTTGAGGTTTACATATTTTGAATTTCGTTGCATCGTAGAGCATGTCGTAAATGTATTGAGCTTCTATCAACACACAGTACTTTTCATTTGTGCTTTTGCATGTAATCTTTTGTTCGTTACTTACTACTTCGTTTGAGATTAAATTTCCCTCCAAGAACTTTACCCTGTGAAGTGGATACTCTAAATTATCGTAAAGCTGCATCTCTTGATTCTATTCATTCTTTTCAACAAATTTTACACTTACACACACAATGCATCATAAAATGGTCTAGCGTTACAAGTACATTTTAAAATTAACTCATACCATACACGACGAGCACGTATCTTCCTTATTTCGCTTCTAGATTATTGCTAGGTCATTGTCCCAGATTATTTTAATTACATATCCCTTTTAGCGGCTAATTTTTGTCGTGGTATGGCTATTGAAGTTTATTAGCTACGCGACGTTCGAAATTCGTATATGGCCTTGAAAACGTTTCGCATAATTGCGGTAGATTCCACCGCAGCGCGCAGTCGAGATGATCCATTTCATGATCATAGAATTTTAAAGATATAGATATAAATAGATACAGATATAGTAGATGTAAGGTTTGGTAGCCCGTACCTAGCGTTGCCAGGGTGAATAAACTTTTTCGCGATATTTAAATCGCATTTGATACGAATCGCTATTAAAATGTGGAGTGTTTATGCAAATTCACATTTATATAGATAATGATGAAAAAATGGAACAGGATAATAATCATCGTAATCATATCATATGGATTACATTATATAATACTCTGACTAGTTTTAGCATTATTTCGAGTTCATACGCTTTGCATCACCCACGCCTATTCTATCGAAAATCTTCAACATCTGTAGATATCTGGCATAATTTGCGAAAATGTTACTTTGATTGTAGGTTTAAAGTGGATAACTGTCCAGTATCGTTATCTACATGGATGCAAACAGTAGCGACGATTCCAAAATTCAGTTATCCACGTAGAACGTTATTCCGAGGCATCGGACAGCAGCATTTAAATATGAAGCACCCTATTATTAAACACGTTTCTGTTCATCGTTTAAAGGATCCTGTAAAACGTTTCGAGTTAAACTCGCTGGAGGGACGAAAATCCTAGATTTAGTAGCATCAGCAGCCTTAACACGGATTATCCATACGGCGTATCTATTATACCGTGCTTGTACCGCGACGACGATAAATGACGTTGATAATGGCGAAAGCTTGTCCCGCTTTGATATTTATAACGGCGTGATGCCGCGTCTCGTCGGTTGTCTTCACAAATCCCAAGAACCGTCCTGCCTTGATGTGCATATGTGTACGCCGTACCTAGGAGCACGTATATTTTAGTTGGCTTTTTCTCCCAGACGATCGTCCGGGGACACATGTTGTCAAATATTCTAGGAGTGCCCCTTGAGGCCTGTTTCTCTTCAGGCTTGACTTTGGATTCATCTCTCGACCACTCGTTTCCTTCCGCTCCCGAAGAAGTTTCGCGACAGCCATCCTCGACTACAGTGACAGCTCTTTTGACCGGGTAAGATGTTTCTCCTGGCTATCCTCAGGATATTTGAAAATCCGCCGCCTTTGAGTCGCCAGCTACATCCACAATAATAAGTTATACTTCAACTTTATGCTTTAAATAATAGGGCAAGTAGGATGATGAAGTAAGTGGATGGTCGGTGTTTGATATGCATAACTTGAATAATTGAGTACGATACGATCTTATCTTAGAGATTATGGAAAGAAGATATTATAATGGGAATTGCGTAACAGAGAAGATGTACTTTTCTAGAATTTTAATCGTATTTCATATTAATCAAGAATTTTTCTTCAAAAGGTTATCACCAGCTGAACGCGTTCTTCTCGGTAATTAAACGTAATTGATTTTATAAATTGAAATATGAAGACACAAAGATATTGAAATTAAGAACTAGTTTCTTAACAGTGTAGTAGGAGAAAGACTTGGCCATATCGTTAAATATAATATTACAAATTTTTTCGTCATATGCAACGCGATTATTAATATTTATTTCCTATAAAAAAGTCAAAAGTATATATATTTTTTGTATCTAAGGTGAAAAATGGAGGAAATTTGGAGGATAAGGAGACGATGATTTTCTAAATATTTCATTTTTAACTCATCGTTATCTTATTTTACTGTCAATGAGTTAAGTTAACTTTTGTGTTTGAAAAGGGGACTTTCGAGAGATATTTGATAGAATCTTCTTTATTTAAAATTTATGATCATATTAAGATATGAATAGGTACTATCGTATGATTTTCTACTTTGTAGAAGAATTATAAAGGTCGATTTCAATTTACGAGAAGGTATAGAACGCATAGCGTGCAATTTCACATCAAACCAAGTTAAGTTTGGTCGTGCAATTCTCGAAAGTAACGTGTCTGTCGAATATTACGACAGCTCGACGTAGCATCTCCTAAAGTAACGCTGCGAATACCAACAGCCACTTTGTTTCCTTTTCATAAGAGTTCGGCTTTCCTCTTATACACGGCGCTTTGACCGACTTTAGCTATGACTTTTTTATTACATTCTCTTTAACTATACAATACGTCGTCAAGTTTAAAGAATTGCAGCTATCAAAATGTGAAGGGATCATAACTTTACGGAACCTTATAATATATGTATACATAATCATAAGTTTACGTGGAATTTTTCAATTTATTTGCCAAGTGGTACTCGTACTTGATAAAATAAATCTATGAAGCATTCTGCGCAGTGAATATTCTAAATTAATTTCTAATCTTCAATTTCTAAGATCTCTAATTTCATTATCACTTATACGATATATCAGTACGTTCGTAGCGTAAATTTTAACGCTCTGGCATAAAAAATATAGTATTTTATCTAAAATACGAGTATTAAAAATTAATACGACTTCAAACTTCACTCAAACATTTTTTCTCTCTCGTGTACTGAATTTTTCCGATTTAACCCATTTGGTAGACGAGTCAGCTGTAATAGTCATTTTTTCGAGTGTTTCCTTGAATAAAAAAAAAAAAAGAATTGTAACTACAAGCTTGTCTTAAAAAAAAAAAAAACGTAGAAAATATGCGATGATAGAACATGCACATCTATACCGTAGTGACGTGTAGAAGAAGTTAGAAAATACATACAACGTGAGTAGTGGTCTTAAGCATATAACAAGTATTAAACAGATGGTCCCACTGAATACTGAGACTTATTCGTATTCGAATGGCTGCTCGTTTAAATGTTCTTTTGATCTCCGTCAAATATAATATGCTACGTCTGTACATTTTCAGGATCGTCTAATATTTCACTAATACACGTCATGAGAGTTGGCTGTCGTTACAATGCTAATAAAATTTCAAAATATTTTGTATGACACCATGTAATACCTTCATAAATGGTGTCCAACAAGTGCACGAATACTTTGGTAAACCATTGTAGGCAGAGCTGAATCAGCAGGTAGATGCTAACTTGAACGTTACTATTGTAGGTACTTAACCGATCTGTTCCAAGTGAATTTTTGATTAATGCTGAAGCGAGGGATACAGACACGTCTAGTCAGGACGCCAACCAGTGGTTTTGTCTTTGCGGTCGTGCTCAATATGTCGTCGCGTATCGTGCGCCATTGCGATTGACAAACGACCGCAACATCAACTCTGCGTTGGCCAAACGCAAAGCTGATGGGTGTTCGTAATCATCGAACCTCTTGGCTCCCTCAAGTAATCCGTTTTGCCCTGTAAATTACACCTTCGACATGGTTGAATGCGCGCTACAATTCGTTTCACATTTCCAGTATCGTGTTTGTCTTTCCTTATTCGCATTGCTATAAAAGCTGTCCATTGCTATAAGTGCTTCTTCAAGTACTAAAGTATTAAGTACTAAGTACCAAATGCTAAATATTAAATGAACGAGGTAAAATAATGATGAAATAATAATAAAGGAAATAAGTCAAATAATGTTCAATAACTTGTGAAAGTATGCAGTATAGTTTGGCAAGCTTTCAGTTATTAGCCTCACTGCGTTTTTTCTGTTATTTTCGACCGGATCGTATCTTTCTATCGTTCCGAATTTCTTTTAAGTTTGAGGAAAATGAGAAGGAATCGTTGTTTCAAATTTTCTTAAAAGTTTCTTTGTTTTGTTTGGAACGAATTGGATTGCGAAATTGAGACACAAAGAATTGATAGATTGCAGCACAGTTAACTAGGGATACTTCAAAACGCTTTGACTTCTGAAATGAATACATATGCCACATCATACGTCATTCCAGATCATTAAACTTCGCCTAATGAAGGATAACTCAGTCTAGTTGTGTGGGACACCTTATATGTATATATACATATATATTCTTTTTCATATATTGGAATCTATTACAATTTTCCAGCTAATAAAAGAGTTCACAAGTGGTTAGAGAAAGTTTTTTACAGGATCAGAACGTCTTGTTGATCTTGTAAAAACAATTTACTATTGCGCTCTTGTAAATACTTCACTACAAACGTTACAGAATTTGTAAGTTTGGTGCCTTTAATAATGACGAGATGTTGCTTGAAAAGTTTTCCTCGAAAATCAAAGTTGTTACGTAGTATAAATTGCAGCAAAGTTTGAAGCGCTTAAATCGGTTAGAAATTATTAGAGCCGCTTGAATATACAATATGCGAGTTGGTTAAATATCACTCTTTACATATGAATCGAAAAATCTTGTAAATTTATAATTATTTATCTTTTCTACTGCATATGATATTTTGAAATATTTGTTAATTTAACACCGTAAAACACATTGATTCAAATATGAGAATCGAAGATGGTAGAATGAATCGTAAGGTCGCAACATGTTGAAATATTGTTATTTTCCATGGATCGAGGTGGCCACCATGTTCATTTTCATTAAAAACAAAAAACGAAGAAAACGTAAAAAATAGAGAGAAGAAAGAGGAATAATAACGTAAACAAAGACAGTAGCTTCGTTTGCGAGTTAATGTAAAACATCGGATAAAGTCTATAGAAATATTTTCATAAACGATTCTTAATATTCTCTTTATTATTTTTCAGTGGCTTTTTATTTTGACCCCTGCACACGCAAGGCACGAAAGCTTTTAACGTTTGCATTTTACATTGCACAGCGTTTCTAATTCTCAACGATAAAACGTCTTCTTGGAACGGTAACATGCTCGCTAAGACACACGTATATGAGTATGCCTGAAAAGGGTTAAAATATGTTTATTGTAGTATGATTTTTATTATCTCTTCACATTTATGCTTTCTCGCCAGTTACATTTCTTTCAATCCATTGGTTGGTTCAGTTACTTCAGTTCGCTCCCTCTTTTTATTACGTTTCTCTACTTTTCGGTATTCCGTTTTATGTTCACCATATCGTAGTATTATCGGAGTATTACCACCGTGAAAGTGCAATATATGAATTGGATGTATGTCAATCGTCGTACCATTCAAATCGAACCTTTTACTTATGATCGACATTAAGTATTTCCGTACCTATAATGCTGACATAGATATGTCAACTTACAAATGTAATTGTTGTAATTTCTGATACTCGATATATTATTTTAATCTTTACTTCTCGACAATTATTCCGCGATGAATAACAAATAATAGAAATTTTCTACATACATGTAACATAAAACCAATCTACGAAGGATTCTTTTATTTGTAAATTCTGTATTACTATAATTTCCTAATTCATATGCATATTCGTTCACATTGTACACTTAAAACTTTTCAGTTTCTTTACTTATAGTTGTACCAGTCCCTTATGATGTTTATGGTGTTTTAGAAATCCTCGTACGAATTACAAAAGAAAAAAGACCTTTCGAGGTCTAGCTTCCATCATGATAATCTCAATTATAATTCACCTTTATATTCTGCGAATACATTTATAATTCGTAATTTAACATCATTGATAGTTGTATTCTATTTATATTTACGTACATACTAGCTTCACCGAAGAATCGACAGAGCGACATCGAAAGATATCAATCACAGTCGAAGCCCGATATTTTTCATTCTCTTCCTCTTCATACTTGCACGTTATTCGTTTTCCTGTTGCCCTTTATCGCTTGAAGAATTGGTGACATCGGCGCATCACGGAAATGCAACGGTTACGTTGGTTGCATTGCTATGTACCACGGGTCGCTTGTGTGAGAGGTCAGTTTATACGAGGTGGAAAGGAAGATCGTTGGGAACAAGAGTTGAAGCGAGAACTAGGGACGAGTGGAAAAGCTGTAGGGGTAGTGGATAGAATGGGTAAATGATAAATATTTCAACCAGCAGCATACTCGACGAAACGAACTCGCAACTTAGGTGGTATAGGTCAGGGTTTAGCTTTAGTCGGTACCTGCTAAAACTAACCGCGTAAAATATACAATGCCAGGAAATTCAGCTTTCTCTTCTCTTCCTCTTCAACATCCCTGGTTGTTCGCTTTATGGACTTCGTGTCGGAGGTCGTGTCGAACAGAAGTTCCAAAATAACTTATTTGCTACTGGCAGCTGCGCGGAATTATTTTAGATTTTAATACCATGACAATAATAAAGCTTACGATTTTATTATATACAGTAGCATAAAAGTTTGGTGACTACGTGTTTCGTAAAAGCCAAGAATTTTCTAAGATGTCAATTTCGAATTGTCCTGTTACTTTAGAAAATTTTGTTATCAGACGCTTATCGAAATAAAAGAATGTTATTTATAGATAGACGGTATTGACTGTCCGAATTAGGACTAAAATTAACAAAAGGTTCTGTAAAAATGTAATTGAGAAGTTATTCAAAATTTTTGACCAGCCATGTATAAAGCCAGCAGTATTTGTATAAGTTGGACGAACAAAGTAGAAGCATTACGTAATTCTATGTAATTTGCGTAGAAGCTTAGCGAGGAGAGAATGTTGTTTTCGAATTTTAATCTTACCGAGGTTTATACGAAAATGTGCATTTAAATGATGTAATTATCTAGAATTTAATTTTATCAATTACATATTTAAATAAATATAATGGACATACAAGCAATTGTTAGAAAGGATTCAAGGTATTCAAGATGTTAAGACGTTAAAGATATTGTGTTTTGTAGTTAGATTATTTTTCATATTGATTATACAAGATGGCAAATTGTGGCATTATTATTATTATTACAATTTATGGCTTTAGAGAAATTTGTGCTTCATTTTAAACTCTGATTTATTTTGAACCTTTTAATAGATAAATTATAGCATAACAAAGATTACAGAAAGAGTATGAAGTGGAAAAGATTTTCTGAGGAAATATTTATCTTCTTGGTTAAAGTATATTATGTTTTTACTTTGCCGAGTTAAATGCTGTTCAGCATGCAAGCTGAATTTTGGACCTTCTAAATGTGTTAAAATATTTTACCAGAGAGAAATATAATAAATATAATACCTACTTCGTTAAATCCCTT
Organism: Bombus soroeensis; assembly: GCA_014737365.1. Classification (NCBI taxonomy): domain Eukaryota; kingdom Metazoa; phylum Arthropoda; class Insecta; order Hymenoptera; family Apidae; genus Bombus; species Bombus soroeensis. The sequence continues at coordinate 234,391 of JACXIL010000282.1, read as the reverse complement.
GTTCCTGTAAAAAGATACTCTCCCTTTTGCTGCTACATTTTCAGTTCATAGATTCATATGTAAACACGTTAAATACAACCATGAATTAAAATATTTTAATTATTCTGATTATAGAGTCTTAATCACGGAGGTTTTAATTTCATACAGTTTTCATAAATTTTTTAATTGTTTTGCTCTGATTTATTTTTATAGATTTTTAATTATTTCTTGTTCTAGAATTTAAACAAAACTGTTTTCCTAAAATAACAGAGTCATGCAACAATGTAGAGAAGTAATTTTAATACATCATAAATAATGATAATTAATAATATGAGAGTATTAATGGTATGAAGGGAGTCTTCATATTTCAAATATCAAAGTTTCAAATTCGGAGGAAAAATTGCTTAAAGACTATAAGAACGCAACCTATTTTTCTGGCACGCGTAACGGAGTTTGTTAGAGGGAATTTTCTTTTTGCGCTTTTTCATTCGTTTGTTATCAGCAAGCAAGCTGCAAGTTTATCACGCGATCCTAGATGTGGTTTTTTCAAGAGGAGGCGTCTAATATCTGCGTGACTCGATTCGAAGCGCGTTATTCTGATATAAATTACAGCCACGTAACTCCACTTCCACGGACCTTCGTGACATTTTTACTTTTGAAGAAGCGAGATCATAGATACGGTCAAAATTGTTGGTTCGTTCATTAGATACCACGGTGATTGTGAGTTAAGTAATATACTTTTGCTACTAATTGTAAATAAAAGTAACTTTGTTTTAAATCTCATAGAAATGGTATTACAAGTAAAAATACATTAATTGCTAGCAAAACTAAAATTCAATTTGACTTTTCCTTATATGGAATATATCGTGGATGGAAAGTAATGTAATATTTTCAAAAGTTCGCGTTTTTTAATTAGATATTTTTTAAAATTAAATTTTGCTTGGCATCAGATTAATCCTTCTAACTGGATTAAATTACCTCTGAATAATAAAAATCTTAATACGGTTGGAAAAATTATATAAACGTGAAACGTGAAAAGAGAGACTGTACGAAATATATTTTATGCAGATCTTTATCTATTTACATCTATAATTAAAGTATAAAGGTATATTCGTTTTTGCACTTTCTTTCATCGTTCCATTAATTTTTCAAATTTTTATGCCAGATATAAACAATAAAAGTTAGAGGAGAACTTTGAAAATTATAGCACGATGAATTCTTTTTCTCTGTCATTTCTTTCCTTTTTCATAGATAAATTTTCGTACGTTTCAGTAGTTTCCAGCTTTAATTAATAATTTATAACTTAGCTATAACAAGAAAAGTAGAAGACTAGCGGCCGAAGTTCCTCAAAGTCAAGAAAATAAATTTGACACCAAGGAACTTTGATAACCACCGTATTAAAAGAAATCGGCTTTGCCGGAACGTATTAAAGCTGAAAGCCATTAAAGAAATTAAGCGAACCGTTGCATTCGTTGAGGTATTTCTGAAAACTTTTAATAGTGGGTTTGATTAAAACTAGATAAGAGGCTGCATATCGGATTTAGCGATCATGAAACGACCTTAACAATACATTTTTAAAGGAAAAGATACGAGATGCGTTTCGGTAGCAGTATCTCATTTTTAAATCAAATTAGCAGCGGTTATTAAATGTTCCAGGATATATAATAAAATCATAGAGCTATAAAATCTGTCGAACATCGTTGAATATCTACATACGCTATTTTATATCAATGTCTTTCAATTTAAGAAAGACATAATGTAACGTTATATTATATAAATAGATTTATATAAATAGACAAAGGATGTTTATGTATTTATGAGAAATTTAAATGTGTTAAAATAAATAAAACATACATGTAATATACAAAGGAATATACAAGGTATCTAAAATAAAGTATTCATTATAGTAATCTGAATTTGCATAAACATTACATAAAAATAAATAGCGAAGAACAAAAATGTTTCATTACTGTCAAATACATTCTTTTAAATTGCTCTAAATATAATTACTCTCGCAACAAATATCAGGAGGAATTTTAAGTAAAAATCTCCATGATAAAAATAAAGTTTCAAATATCTTCTTCTTTCTAAAAGACATATCGTTATAATTAGCAACAATGTAATTATTAAATCTCTCTCTTTTCCTCTTACTCTCTTTCTTTGTTCACATTATCGTCGCTAATAACTACGTAGGTATAATTGATAGATAAGAAGAAACAAAATTTATTGTCTAAGATCTGGACTTCCTAAAGAACTAGAGGTTTCATTTTACACCCTCGATTCTTTTTGCCATAAGAAGCTATCCTCTGTCTGATTGTACTATCCTTTCGCCAGTATACTCTATATTCAAAATCATTTTTAGCAAGCAATTTTCATGTTCAATCGATCGTAAACCAAAACGTTTCCCTCGACTACTCGGAGAACGGTTCCTTCCCACGGAATGTCGAGCAGCTGGAAATTCACAAAATTCATGTCACGAAAACGTGTAAGGATACAGTGGCCCGTTCGTAATGAACGTACAGAACAACATGCAAGTTCTTGGCGTGTAATTTTTCGATGAAAGCAAGAATCTTTGGCCAGCCACTAGTGCTCACGCACACCTGGTGCTTTTTGCCCGTCTTTTTTCGTCATAGTTCGACGACGAACAGTCTGGATCGGGATCGACGGGTTCCTATTGTAACGTCGACTGTGCCGTTATTTTTTATCCGTCCTTTTTTTATCTCAAGCTCTTAATTTATCGAGGGCATTGACGTGGGAGTCGGAGGAGTGTAAAATCACTCAACGTGATGCGATGCTATTACCTGAGGGGCCGCCGTCTCTCCAAGAGCAGAGACGCAAAAGTGGTGATGCAATACACAACGATATCCACGGAATATACACTCTCAGTGCAGTCTTCGTTGTTGTCGATTCCTTGGTCGATGCCGAACGACAAGGGCTTCTACCCTCGTGTAATCTTAGACGATGGAAAATTGAATAATTAGCGTTGTCGAGGAAATATAAAGTGGTGGATAGTTAAATGGCTTATAGTTGCTTCGACAAAGAAAATGTTGGCTAATGTTTTAATCAAGCGTGTTTGTTAATAGGATATTTGGATTTTTAAGATGTGGTTCAATTATTACGAAAGAAGATGTCTTATCGACGCATTAAGAGTCAATATTATATTAACGCAACATTTCATTTCCAAATTTTTCTTAATCGATCTTCTTTCAGTTAATTAATAGAATCTTTTTAACATTCTGATTACGAAAGTCTAAGGGTATACTCAATATTTTTTCATTACCATTTCTTCTTTCGTCTAGAACTTATGATCTTACACGTTTCAAGAAATTGTCGTATTCGTTGTGCCTATCACGATCTATTTCTTCCTTAAATTGATATTAATTGAGATATTAATCGCGATACTAAAGAAATTCCGTTAACAGATCTTTCACATTGAATTCGAAGAATCGTGAAAGTAAATATAGAACAAATATTGTGTAATTGTTGTTCTGATATAAAAACTAACGAGGAATCTTTATCACTCCCTCAAGTACTCGAGTCTTTAATGAATATTCTGCTTCGCAAAGTAACAATAACCATTTCTTCTTCTCCGTCCTTTACCCTTTCCTTCTTTGCGATTGTTCTTACAATCTGTATGAAGAGAAAACGAAGGGTTCGTTTACATGTAACACTGTGCGTAATTAAACCCTCTTGTATCTCTACCATCCGAAACTTTGTTGGAAGGGTACGCGTCTAAAAGTTTCATTTCATCTCTGAATTGCTTCATTTCTGTCTCTTTCTTTTTAATAAAACGGTCTCACCTTACGTACTTGCATATTTCTATTTTTCTTCCTAATTCGAAATTTTTCATCATAACGCATTCAGCGCTATTACAATTTTTTTAAAAAAGATCATCTCACATAAACAAGATTTTCACTTTAAAGTAATAATTTTCATTTTAACACACTTCTTATCGCTTCGTATATCTTTTTAATCTTCCCATCGAAACTCATAAACTCGGAAGCAAAATAACTGCATCGGCATTATTTAGAATCTAATTGCGAGTAAGATAATTGTTCGTCGTACGTTAATGACAACGAATGTTCTAGGAAAAGTAATGTGCAATCTTTTTCATCGTATCACGCTATTTATGTTGTAGTATTATTAAATATTTGAATTTAAAATACTTACGATTCGAAAGATTCCTGTTCGATGCGCGACTCGTACTACTTTGATAAACTTGCATGGCCGTGTTTAATTCCGAGAACTCCGGCGGCTGTTGTTTACATTTTATTAAAGTGAAACGTTTAAATAGTCTCGTTGTGGTTGTTTGCATTTTTTCCAATTGTGCCGTTCCAATCGAAAATGAACGGTGTACACTGGCGATTGCCAGGAAGCTTTATATACAGCGCGAACGTAATATTTAGCAGCGTTAGCTATTGATTTCTTTTCAAATATAAAAACACTTGCATCGATATTATAAATATCAGCTTCCTCTATGGTCGGTAAAAAACTCAGATTGCAGTGAAATAGCTTAGTTAACGTTAATATCGTGTTTCATTTAAACAGAATTAACGCAGATATTTCTTCCTGTTCAAATATTAGTATCATAAATCGCACATTTTGCGTCGAGTGGAAATATATATCCCGAAGAAATATATACTTGATCCATTGGATTTATATGCATTCCTAGTCGATAGATTGTTAAATGTATACATTAGACATGCATGATGCGCAGTGGATATTTTCGTGGCGATCAAGTAGTTCAGGTAGACCTTTGTAAGTTAGCCGATCTCGTGTCTCATGAGCAGAGTTCATTCTTTCCTTTTGTTTCTGAAAATAGGTCGCTTATATTGGGATGGAAGGCTTGTAGGAGAAGGATGCAAACGCGAAACACCAGTCATGCATTAAAGGATGAAAGAATTTCAAGCTATTGCTGCTGTATTGTCTCGACGATAAATTTCGTTTGAGCTTCCATGTAACTAATGCTTCATCGATCATTTTAATACTACCTATATAAGTTTCTAGAGTCGTGACACGATTGTAGGATATCGAATACTTTTAATATTTTGAATTGACGTACATAGGTTTTCTGGAATTAGTACGAAAATCGATAACGATAACGTAGATTTTATTATAACAAAACAAGAACAACGATCTTCAATAGCGATTTAATAATGAAATAAAACTATGAAAATATTAATAGAATCATATATGTTTGTATATATTTGATTTCTTAATGAATATTTTACGTAAACATATATCACAACCATTGCAAAAGTTGAATTGGACATTAGAGATTTTCTACACCTGGGATCGTTTAGTATTAAAACCCCTCCAGTTCATGGAACCTTTTGGCATCAGGGTCTGTACGGTCCCAGGGACCATTTGGTGCTAGGAATATCATAGCTCCTTTCGTTCCTTGGAGAATCTGAACTCTGATATTAGAATTCTCCTAAAACAATCAAAGTAACTAATTCATAATTTTTCACAGAAATGTTCATAGTACAGTTTAGAAAATTTGAATGATTCTTTGTAAAAAAAAAAAAAATATGCGCGTAAAGACTCGTTTCATTTATCCCATCTTGTACGAATGTTACAATCTGATTCTCAAGTTATTTTTCCACAAACTTTGTAATCTAATCATCGGTAGTTCTAGCGTTATTAACCCTACTCTCTATGTACTCTTCAGACTGGGTGTTTCTGTATCTCAGGAAATGGTGTTATTTCTGGAATTGCAGGGTAGATATGAATGTCTTTAGGGTCTTGGTGTCTTTAGAGTCTAGGAAATCCTGACGTCTCTGCAATTCTAGAACATCGGTGATTCTATCTTCTAATTGAGCTTGGGCATTATACCAACCATTGTCCGCAGGATATTAGTACGCACAGCATTGTATGAATCCGTGTATTGGTTACTGGTATGTTTTAAGGCGCGTGCGTTTGCCAACTTGTACGTGAAAATTTCTATATCACATTTCAATGTCCTCAGGATATGGTCTTCATTAATATCATCTTTTTCCTTTTGATATCTTTGTATACAGTGCTTGAAATCATGAAAGTACTTGGAGGTTTCTTATAAGGAACTTTTATGAATGTATTATGCGTGTTGTATAGTACTTTTGACATTTTATTAATACCACGATGAGAAACGATTATAATCAATAGGTTGACTAAGTTTCAGCCAACTCGAAAATGTATAGGAAACATTGATTGCAAACATATACTTGGTAAAAAATTAGTATGCAACGCGAATAATTGTCCTAAATATATGCATGTCGTAGTACTAGGAATAATCTCGCGAAATCTATCGAGCCTCGTTAGTATAAATAGATAATTGATCGCTTAAGTACTTTTATCTCTACCACAAAGTGTATGTTTGCGATAAATGACTTGTAACTTTCATCTACATTTTATGTATATTCGAAGCTTGTTCCAAACCTTACGAATAATCATAAGGTCCGAGGTCTCATTATGATGCTAATGAAATTTCAAAGCGTTTTGCATAAAATACACGACATATACATAAAATGTTGTTATGAGAAATATTTAAATACTTTTGTGAGCCGCTGTACATACATCGTATAATACACGCGATAGGCGGATTTTTTTTACATTAATTCAATACGTTCCACGTTTTCTCCACATTTCATTCTTGTTTTTGACATTCATTAATATACCTTTACCGTTAAACGAAATTGCGCGATAAAAATTCCAATCTTGTTTTCCACAATATTCTGCATATATCATCGGCGATGTACAAAAGTGGATCGCGTTTCGTTACACAAGCGCATCTTAACTGCGCCTTATATCCAACAGGGATTTTCTTAATGTAAAAAATAGATCCCAAGGGGCCTTTCTCTGAAAACGATCTTATCGATTGTTTTGCGGTTCGTTCGACATTTTTTGTGCTTTTAAAACGTTCCCTTAACCGCGTTGAATTGCCTACCGAGCTATGAATTATCCGTTGATCGTGTTCTAAATCGTGCCTGCCTTTGCATAAATTGATTTGTACCACTTGAGATAATAATTGCAATGCGAGCAACGGTGCGTGAGAAAGTGCCCGAGTCGTTTAACGATAAAAAAAAAAAAAAAACAATGAGATTATGCCACGTAGTATTAATGTTGATGTTCTATGAAGGAACGGCACGAATTTCACGACACAAAGGCGTGGACTGTTAAACTGCAGGATTTGTGGCTATGCGGAAACTGTAATGCGGTCATCAATATCGGGCGTATTTCGCAGTACAATGTTATTGTTGATTATCTCTATGTTTATAATACGTACGCACCGTTTGTAATATTACGTCTCGTTATTGCGTTATGTACACGTAGACGAATTAAGCGAATTGTTCGCTGTGAAATAGGTCTTTCGCTAGTCGTTAATTAATACTCGATAGATATACGCGTATACAATGCAGTTGCTGCAAATATTTCTACGTCCTATTGATTTTGCTCTGTAGCATAAACGACCTATTTCAAAGACAGAATAGTTTAAATAACGCACGGCTAGTGTAGATAATTTTATTATACTACATACAGTCTTATCAAGTACATCTTTTCGTTCCTTGGGAATATTTATATCTACTTCTTTTCTTAAAGCTATAGTTTACGTGTTCTTTAAATTTATAGTATAGAATGTTTTCTATTTGTATGGAATGTCTTTTCATTTTCGAGAAATGAGATTACATTTATTTCTTACAAATATTTCTTTCACTATTTTTTCTTAAGCCTATATCACTGACTGTTAAAATGTCCTATTCAAAATATTCTCATTCTCCAAGATACGTTGAAATATTTGCTTCCCCGTGTTTTTTATCGTTTAAATGAATATGTATTATACAGAGAAGGGAAGAAAAATAAAGATGGGAGAAAAGAAAAAAAATAAAACCAGTTTTCTCTGGTTTAGAGATAGTGGATAGCATTTTTTAACTACGGAAGGCATAGTTTATATATTTAAATAATTTTCATCGTCTTGAATATTCCCTTCCTATTGTTAAAATGTTCTTGTATTTAAAACAAATTGAGATTACAGTTGTTTCATTTTTACCAACAATACGAGCACATTAAATCCTGAATAAATCTATATATTAAAACGGCCAATATGCTTCATAAAATTCATTTGAAATATTTTTTCTTTTCGTTAATCTATTAAAGAGAAAGAATATAATTTTCTAGTGGTTTCAATTATGCCAGGCAGTCTGACGTGTTAAGTTGCAGGCATTGATCGATTCCATGGGGTTTCAAGTGAATTCGCAAATGGAACGAGGATGAATCGATTGACTCGACCTTGTCTGTTCACGCGACTAAGAGCCTCGAAAACGAGTCACCTGATGAACGAGATACGATGATATATCTTCGTCCACGCAAGTCGTCTCCCCAACCACGAGAATATATTTAGAAAAATATCACGATGCACTTAGGATCTTACTGCTTGTATTCTTACTTCGAAATCGAATCATTACTTTCGACGATGTAGAACGACAGCTTCGTTGAACTTAAATCTCGGTTCGTTTCTCATTTTGTCGACTCGTTTTTCGAGTATTCGTAACGAGAGATGTGTAGCCTGCTCTTAAAGTAGATCCAATGGTCCGCTTATTAAAGTACGTCGCTTCTTTCCACCAAAGATGTTCTCCAAAGAAGTAGGACAACTTTCTTTCAAACAGCAACCAAACAATTCTTCCAATTGTACGGTTACGAGCATTTACGATATAGAACGATACGTTAACAATAGAACGATATGTTAATATGACTGTTCCTTGTTATTCAGCAGCTTTGCTCACAGGTGAACCGATGTGCAGAGAAAGAAATATGCCAGCAGGGAGTGACGGAGAGGCGGGGTTGGGGTGAACGAGAAGCGAAACGGAGCAAAGGGGTGGAAAAGAGAAAAAAGAGCGCAGAAATGAGATAGAGGGTAGAAGCGGAGCGAGGAAAGAGAGACTCGTTGGTTGGGGTGGGAAAGAGGAGATGGAAAAGGGTGGAAGGAGTAGATGTGGGGACGGAGAGAGGGGCAGATTTGACCCTGCTTGTGCACCTGGATAGGAGGCTGTAATCAATACCACAGAAAGCGCGCGCTGCGCCAGGCTCACCCCTTATCTGTTCGCCTACCGATACCTGAATAACAACCGTACAGGTTCTGCACGGGCGCATCTCGAAATCTTTTTGCGCCACCCCTTTTCAAACGATGCCACCAGTGAACCGTGGCCTCGTGGTTTTCAACCGACACGTTCTGCGCCTACCCTTGACGAATTCTTATGAAAAATTCCTGCATTTCGTGCAGCTCGTTACGCCGCACCGCTGCCGCGTGTCGATATATATCCCGGAGTCTTTAAACTTGCACATGGAATTTCATCGTCGTGGCGTTCCGCTTTATTTATACGCGAACGAAGGAGATTCCTTTTCTTTCGCGGCGAAGAAAGATTTTCCGGGATTTGTCGGTACATCGGTGAAAATCTTCGATGGTAATAATTTGTTCGAGGTGTTGGTCTCTTCGTCTTTCTTGGTTATTTATATGCTTACGAAAGTATTTGAAGATTTGCGGAGACCTCTTATGAATATATTACATATACGTCTTGTAGAGAACGTTTTGAAATTTTATTGCAACTATAATGAAACCCGACTGTCATGAATGTATTGGCAAAGCTCGAACAAATCTGAAAATGTACGTAAAAACTGCGAAATATTTATAGTAAGAGCACAATTTCGAAGAAATTACAGAATGGTATTTAAACCATCGTTTATTTAGTGGGGAAATATTTAACCATTATTATATTCGTGATCTTCTTACGAGTGAAAATTTCGATGTATCACTCGTGTTGCTTGTTGCTAAGGTGATAAAGCATTGAACATAGTGATCTATCGTTGATTATGAACGAAAACATTAGTATTTTTAGCTTTATTTCTGTATCAACTGTAGTAGGAAATTTGAAGACAAGATGGACAAGGTGATGAAGGTGAATTTTCAACGGGAATTCTCCGGAGGAGTTTTAGTACTGCGAAGTAGCTCTCTTTTGCTCGAGGCTCAAAGACGACTGGTCGCTCTCTCATTGTCTTCCAAGACTTTTCTACTTTTCTCTGTACCCTTTTCGTTCCGCGAACGTAGCAAACTGAACAAATGTTTTTTTTTCTCTTTGGAAGTTTACTTGTTGAAACACCTGTTATATTATGGAATTTTTTAAGCGATACAATATGCAAGCCCGAGGGATAAAAGTTTTATGTAATTGAAATATAATTGGGTTCGTGATACGGGCGTGTGTTTTTTAGAGTATTAGAAAATTATTAAACTAATCTTAAATTAAAAATTAAAAATTAGAAACTTTTGAAGTATCTGTCAAAATTAACTGTAAAAATAAATTACTGAACAATTTTCCGAGGTAGAAGTTTCAGTATTTTATCTAATAAAATTATACTATTTAGCAAGGTGAATGTGCGTTGCAATTCAAAAGTTGCTTGAACTCTTTTTTAATGTACTTTCTGTCACCTTGCAATTATATGAACGAACAATAAATTACTAGTCGAAGACAAATTAAAAGATTTAGCAAAGCTTGGTGGGGAAGAAGAGACAATCGCGAAAATCAGCCGCGACTAAACCGCAAGTGGTCTAATTGCAAGCAGGCTTGGCTTTAGTAATCGAGGGGTGGGAACGTCACATTACACGTGTAGATAATGCATCGTCCATGCAAATTCGTATGTCGCGTGTTTAACGTTTATCCTTCAGCCGACTCGATCCAAGAGGGTTCTGACCGTTCGCCCACCTATCAACCTTTGTAACTCTGTCAACTTTAATTGGATCGTGGCCTTCGGTGGCTCGATTCTTCGTAATTTATGTGCATCGTGCGTACGAAAAATTAATTGTTCCGTGACTCGATTTAAGACGTTCCTAGTGATTCATCGGCTTTAGAAACGTAGACGTTCGAGACATTGGAACGACATATGAGAGATAATGCTTTTATTTTTCGATATTTTAGAGCAGTCTTGCGTTCACAGCGCGCACAATTTATATTTATCTATTTTGACGTTCAGACGGTATGAACATTCTGTATCCCAATGGAAATTTTCAAATCTATGAAACATTAAAATCAATTGTGGGAATCTTACAGGTTGCCTGTCTTCCATGTGATGAGAAGGTGATGTTTTTAGTGAAATAAAAAAAAAAATTAAATATATATAGAGCAGTATGGATATTAAATAATTTTAGCTGAGATTATAACATTAAAATCAATTGTAAGAATCTTACAGGTTACCTGTCTTCCATGTGATGAGAAAGTGATGTTTTTGGTGAAATTAAAAAGAAATAAATATATATAGAGCAGTATGGATATTAAATAATTTTAGCTGAGATATATAATTCGGTACAATAATACGACAGAATTTTTCAGCAAGAAAAAAGAACTTTCAATCACATTCATCCACTATTGCACTTACGCACCTTCTATAATATATACTTACATCCGTTCATGTTCTTTTTTCTCATTTTGCGACTTTTCATTTAATCTGCACGAAGTATACAGACTACAGACATCTCCTCGATGCATTCGATCATGTTCATCTTCAACATACATCATTCTGTCACGCCTTTGTCTCAAGTCTAACATTCGAAACTCAGTCTCTCCCTATAAATATTCACAAATTTCTATATAGTTGCACTGTCCGATACATGTATAAATTAAAAAAAGGATACAAATAAAGAATTACTAAGTAGATTTTTTTATCACTAAACAGATGTTCAGTATAATGATCGAATATTTCTTTGAAATAATTTCAATATTTTATTCAGACCGAGTTGACGTACTCTTTACTTTCTATCGTTACATTTACACGTATACTTACCATTATCGTTTGTCCATAAAACTCATCTTTTCTCGTAGAACGATGGCTCCTAGATCTCATCTTACGTTTTTATTTCGTTCCGCGAATAATAACATATCCTTTCGTAGCTCGGCGAAGGAATCGCTGAAAATTTCAATATCGCACGGCATGCGCTGTCGCAGGCAAATATTAATCCTTGGGAACATTGAGAACGCCATGGAACTTTACGATCGATAATTTATTTCTGATTATAGATACAATATACATCATAGGCTAGACGAAACACTTAATAAGTATATTTTTAGCCTATCTATAAGTGGTACGGCGTGTCTGAGAACGCAAAAGAAGTTTTGTCGTTAGATGTAAAACAGATGTGAAAGTCGTTTCGCTTTTTTCATTTTTTGTTCATTTTGTTCCATGTTGATCGCCGTGCCCTAGATTGGCAGTCGATTGGTGTTAACTTAAAAACCTAAAGTGGATGTACAAGTGAATCGAGTCTTCTCTTCGATTCGCGTCGAGTGCGACGTTATATACTAGCTTACATCGTTTTTCCTTCGTTACATTTAAAGTGAACGCTCGTGTCGATCGAGTCTCGATTAATTGAAGTAATTCGACAATATTTACACGCTCGCACGCACACGTACACACGCTCGTTCGCTCTCTTTTTTTCTCTTTTTTGTTCGCTTCTTACACTCGAATGCGGCTCACGTGGTATGAACTGACAGCCGGACGAAATTCATACAATGCGGTCGCTTTTTATTCGATTTATTGGCTATTCAAGGTATATACGGTAGAGGACTGGCCTGTCAGTGTTGTCACAGCACTGACAGCAAACTGGAATACACGTTTCAGAGGTAATACGTGTTTCGATGTTCTCCGGATAACAAGCGTGTTGCTCCGCAAATCCCTGCTTTGCTAATCGAAATCATTTCGAGGTCCAAAGGGAGCAAACACGGATACAAGATAGAAAGGATGAACATATGATATGCGAAGGGGTACACCGTGAACGAAGGTTAATGATATGCAACGCGAAGCGAGTCCGGTGTAATAAACGATACAAAAGGACGTGCCAGATGTAAAACAACGAGCAACAAAATGCAAACGGACCCATATTTCGAGTAGGTACCAGTGATCAATGCTTTCCTGATATTCGGTCGGGAGCGTTCCAACATCGACACGAGATGAATAATTACGAATGAAATGCGGGCAGATTGATATTGATATCGTAGTCCATTAATCGAGGACAGAATAATACGAGCCGTTTTGTTCCAGTCATATTCGAATGGATCGATGGCGCTTATTAGTCTCACGTGCATAGACGTAATCTCGAGTAGTAACGATAGGTTCATCGATATTTTTTCACGAAGAATTGTTCTTTTCGATTAGAGGGAACTTAACGATCGCGGAAAACAATTTTTAGCGAGAACGCGACTACATTACAGGGAACTTTTAGAAAATGTTCGAAGGGCCAATTCCGTTTGTACAGACCGTGTCGATGAGCAATAATATACAGACTCTCTCCTTTCCTCGTTTTCCCTCGCTTATTCCCATTTTATTTCCTATTTCCTCGCGTTTCATTCGTTTCTCATCTCTTTGCGCTTTCCCTGCCGCCTTCCCCTCTCTTTCTAACGAAACGAACGGCTCCATTGAACGAATTAAGCCCGTCTCTCACCACGCCTTCTTACCTTCTATAATCTTTCCAATCAAGCTTCTTAATTTCTCGAATAAACTTCATTTTTACCCGGCGCTCTCACTCTACTTACTTACATATTCACAATTAGAAGTCTATTCGTGCCGCGGGGAAAAGCGTCGCAGATTCGAGAGTGGAAACTTTACGACTTAATTTCCTTTTCATCGCGCGATGATCCATTATTCTCTCGAAATCTACGAAAGTTTTTCCGTGGATCGCGGTCCGAGTCCACTTGGATTCAGTCCGTAGCCTTCTCCATGCCATTTTTATCTTCTCTCTCTTTCTCTCTCTCTCTCTCTCTCTCTCTCTCTGTCTCTCACCCTCCCTGTTCGTTTTGACGTGCGACGCCAGCTTTAACGACTATTTACACGTACCCGTTCTCGCTCGGAGCGCACACGCTCGAACATACGTTGTCCTTTTGCCTCCTTTCCCTCGCACGATGCGGCCGTTTGTTTGTCGTAGAAAGAAACGCAAACGTTTTCTGCAGCTCGACAGCAATCGCTGTATCATAAATCGTAACACCGCACGGGTATAAATTTTAATGGCAAACGGAGACTCGGTGGACGATACTCCAATTTAATTTTTGTAGAACTAACAACCCAACTGACGGTTTTTCCCATTGAAGACCGCAGGAATTTCGTCATTTTTCAGTAATTATCTACAACGATTCCCGCTCCACTGATATTTATGGTCTTAAAAGTGAACATTAATGTTCTCGGTAATTTTGCATACGCACTATCGCGCATAAATATTAGAACACCTGCTAATCTCATACGAAACATGATGATTAGAATGCGGATATCTATACAACTTTTCATTTTTATCGACACGGTTAAAGAAATGGAGCTCGAACAGAGGCTATAACGAGTTCTTTACTTTCGATGTTTGATGATTCTCGTATTTAAATCTACATATACCTGAAACTAAACTGCGGTGACGGTCATGTATGTACCTACAATTTCCTAAAATTTCTCAGGAGATCGACAAAATATCTCAATATCTTTCGAATCGTGAAATTTTATAATCTCGATGTAAATAATTACCAAAAATTCATCTTTTCGTGTCCACTTTCTTCGTAATACTCGAAAATCCAGCAGTATCGGCGCGAGAAAATAATATATGTACGATCGGCGAAAATATGACCGAGGAACAAAGAAAGCAAGGCAAACTGGCTCATAAGAGAGCCAGGAACATTTTCCTTTCGTAGTCAGCGTGACAAATGAAACACCGCGAGAGTGCTACGGTTTTATTCATAGGATGTGCCCCGTTAGGAGGGCGACTTTCGAATATTTTTGACTTTACCGGCCTGCTAAAAACAGTCGGGCGTCACTACCTGTTGTATGATACAGCTTTTGCGAAGGATTTAGAAAAGCCACAATCACAGACACGCGTTTTGTTCTCCCGTTTTCTTTCTTCCACGCTCTTCCTTTCTTTTGTTTTTTCATATTTTTCCTAGGAAAACGCTCATAATGACGTACACATACTCATACACGCACACATACACACGCGCGTGCACACGAGAAGTAACGATCGGTATACGGGTAAATATATATTCACAGTTCTGCCGATACGGTTCCAATTAAGTGTCTCTCTCACTTTGTCCTTCCTTCTTTTTTCTTGTCTTTTACTTTTCTTTTTTTCTCTCCCTTTTGTATTTTTTTACACTGACTAGGCGATAACGTTACAACGACAGTAATGTTGTGTTACAATTAGTTTACGGGTGTATAGTTTTACGCATATCGATATAATGTGTAGACGTAATTCTTTTACACTCGATTTGTCAAACTACCAGAGCTCTTATGTTACATGATGATTATATCGTGAGACGACGCACCATTTATCTTTTTCGACGTTGATAGGTGATTACAGTCGCTTCCTTCTCTTTCTTTCCTACGTTCACGCCAAATTCTCCTATAGTTTCTTTTCTATCTTTTTTTTCCTTTCGTTTAACGATTACAATAATAACTGTCGTCGGTTGGTCAAAATATACATATACAGCGTATCATACAAAACGAATCGTAGTGTAACACGGTCATGCGGCATGTCGTCGTCGTTAGATATTGTCTAAGCGAACTAAACAACTAAACGGTGTTTTCATACATATTTACATCCGAGGAAGGTACACTGATCGTTAATCATCGTCGATTAATCAGACTAGTTTAGAAACTCGTCGATACGAATCGGCTGAAGTGATGAAAAGGCAATCCTATTGTCTCCTCTCTTTTCAACCCTTTCACGGATAAAACCTTTTTTTTTTTTAATTAATCGAACATATACAAAAATTTCTCTTATCGGTAAGTTTTTCTTATAAGTAACGACTACGATATTTTTTTTCTCTTTGAAGTAACGTTCAGATGAATTTATCAAAATTCGTGTATACATTTTTTTTTCATATCTTAACTTCATTTTTACTATACTTTTCTTTTTTACGCGAAAGGGTCGAGAACACTCCAATGCACAGCAGAGTACGATTTCCACGACGATTTGCGAAGTTAGGAAGAGAGTTATACGGCCCGCCGTTGACCCTTTACGTTTCACACGTACGCAAATAACACCGTCGATTCAAGTATGTATCACTTGGTGTCAATTTAACCCCGGGACACAGCCGATGATAAATTGTTTCGAGTTCTTGTATACACTTGATCGCAATGCCGGAAACGCGTTCTCGTCTTTCCTTCTTCAGACAGTTTCGCGCATTATCGTGAATGCTCGATCAATTAAATGTTTATTATTGAATACACGTTTCGTAGAAAATGTTTACAACGATCCTGTAAAAACGTAGAGCACGGTTATAGCGTGAAAGTCTGATTGGACGTTTGAATCGCGTGCGAATACGAATACGATGGAATTTTCAACGGTAACACAAGCGAAACGAGTTGCACCAAACGCATTGTAAATTCGCGATAAAATAGGCAAATTGCTTTCGATACCGGTGTACGGCGATGTTTGACGAATCTTCCGGTTGTTTCTCATTCGATGCACGATACGCCAAGCTTATAAAACGGCATGTAGATTTCTCTTGGTCGCTCGCGTGTCGCGGTGAATACTAATCCAGTTTGCAACGACACATTTGGCACACCGCTCCCCGTGATTTACCTATTGGAATTGCAAACCGAAATAGTATACACGAAAAATACATCCACGCCTCGCTCTAGATTGGCTACGATGATAAATGTGTTTCTGAACCCGGTATAATTTGTCTCTTTTCAGCCGTGACTGATTTTGTTACCTGCTTTTTTTTTCTAAAAGTTTATGAATGTTATTGCGTGATATTATGCATGCCGTAGATGGAAGAATTTTCGAAATTATGGTGTCATATATTATTTGGTATGATCGAAGGATAAATAGTTGCGATAGATGAATGCTCGAACGATAAGTGGTTACAGACGTTTATAGTCAGACATTCGAAGTTTGTAGGATCACATCATTAGTATTCATGTAATATAGTTGTCGATATATATTGACAATTGCAGTATTTCGTTTAATGTAAGTTACTTATTCATCGAGTTAAGATTCCTTTCGTATGTCTGATTGGTTTAACTTATTTTGATTTATTAAGAAAGTTATATTAAAGGAAATATAAGATACGAATATAAATAACCGAGATAGGTTGTATGAAAAGTTTGTGTAAATAATTAACATGCTAGATAATACAATCTCTTAAATAAGTTAATAATAATATAATCTTGCAATTGTCGAAAAGTCATATAAATTGAAACTAATTTGAAGATATTTCCTAGATTTTCGTCGGAATGAAATAAAGCTTGTCAATGTCTTTTTACTCCAAACTCGTAATAACATTTCTTTCAACGTTACTCATAAACGTCGAGAGAAAATTCATCGCGAATTACGTGATGCATACCGATGCAAATTACGTTTCTAGACCACGTTCACGTCTTTTTATTATGATTATGGAAGTTGTAAATTGAAATCTTGCTCGTTCATAAATAGCCATACATTTCAGGCAAACGTATACAGCAAAAATATCAAGATTAAATTGCTGTACGTTTCCATTACCTGAAATTTTCGAATACGTTGATTATTGGCTCTCAGTTTGTTTACGGTCTTAAATAAATTTTCTTTCAACTAAAACATGTTGGATATCGCTGTATGGATCTAAAGAATAATATGGAAACAATTTAGAAATAAACAGAATTCGTTTTTTCAATTTACTAATCTCTAATAATCAGTTTTTTAATCTTTTTGATCCTAAGAAGAATGAAGTATAAGACTTGCACTATAGAAGCAATTCTTTTGAAAAATACTTAATTTTACTGTTATTATAAAAATGAACATTGCTTGGCATATTTTTTAAAAGTCATGGTTGGAAATTGTATGTGCTTCGATGAATGACGAGATATGTATCTTTTTGTTGAGCAAAAATAATTCATCGATTTTGCACACGTTCTAACATACACGATAATGGAATAGAAGTTGGAGTTATAAGTTCCAAATTGCAAATTTGAAATTAATCGTCAATTAACGCGGAATGAAATTGCACACACCCCCCGGGTACAGTTAATGCATTATCGATCTCACGCGTCGCATCATCTGATACACCGTTCTTTATGTCAGATACACGTAATAAGATTAAACCTGTAATTAGCTTTTGGTTATTATAACAAAAGTAATAATCAAAAATATTTTGCAATCGTGGTTTACTGTTACCTTGTCATTGATTATTTATTACGAAATGTAATATTTTATTTCGGAATATATTCTCTAAGATAGTTTTCATTTATTATTTGTTATTTTTCGCATAATAATTTCTACAAGAAATCATTTTAAGCATCTAATTTAATGCGTTTCAAAATTACGAGCAGTTAGAAAACAATTTTAAGAATATACAGAGTATAAATAACAAAACTACTTGGATAAATGTTTCGTAGTTTGAAGGCAATGAAATATAAAATTATAAAATCGCTGGCATTCTATTTAGTTATTTTTTATCGCATTACTAACCGAAGTTACGTTTAAAGAGCTTTGACTAATTATAAATCATTTTTAATTTTCTGCTATAAATCTATTGAAATGAATTTTCAGGAACACAAACAAACGTAGAAAAACGATCGTTAAAATCTGTCTCGCGTTCGTTATTCCCTGTTGTACACGACGACAGAGTAATAGTCAACTGGGCATGGTTCCCGCAGCTTGCCAACACTATTTGTGATTATTTTTCAGGCCGTGACAAAAGACAAATATGTACATATTTCTTTAGCGATATCTTCATTTCTCGGAGAATAAATGACGTGGCGAGCGTGATGTAGCTATGGTCGTTAAAGCAAGACGAGTACTATCCTTCTCTTTATGGACAGACGTCTTCTCATTTTCCTACGTTCTTTTTCCCATCTTTATCTACGCTCCCTTTGTACGATGTAAAACACATTTTCGAATCTTTTTCGTTCCCAGTTCACTTTTAATCTGGGTCGCTTATCCTTCGCTTTAACTTCTTTTAATAAGAAAAAAGAAAAAAAAAACGGAAAAAGTAGACGATATGAAAAAAAAGGATTGAGAAATAAAAAATATCGGAAAGAAAAGCAGAATATTTCGATAGCGAATCGAATAGAAATAGGTTACACGCGGGCATGAATCACTGTCAAAATTTCTCTCCTCCGTGCAGATCCGTATTTTCGTTTCTATTTTCGCGAAATGGTTCTCCGCGTTCGCTGATCGTGCACACACGTTACACGCTGAACGATGTGGAAGCTTCTACGACCGTTTACGAAAATAAGTAGTAGACGGTTAGTGTCGCGTTAACGAGAAACGATCAATAAGGTCGGGCTCGGGTATTATCTTTGTTTATCCAAGCAACTGTCCTTTCGTATATTTTCCTTTTTCCTTTCGCCGGTTTCCCGTCCGAGCTTTTCCTTCGGTATTTATCGCCGGCAGAAATAAACGTTATTTTTAGTGTCACCGGCACGACCATGGAAATAACAATACCGAGCCACGAACGCTTTCAATATAATCTACACCGGTTGCTGGTTTCCCGTATAACCTGGAAATTACACGGGCACAAAAGTTTAGATGCATTTGTATGATACACGGTAGTTTATATAATTGTGACCCGACCATTTCTCCGCCACTGGCGTGGCAATGATTAAAACGTTCGCATTCATAATTCAGACCGGCAAAATCCTATGAATTTTTATTCCAACGCTTGTGAATCGTGGCGAATACTGCGAGAACTGACCATCGCGTCGTTAAATGAAGAAGTCCGAGATATATATCCTCTCCTTTGGACAGAGACGTCTTTTCATGGTCGCCTGGTTCTTCTGATTCTCCTTTTGCAACGGCTCTTTCTTTCTGTACACATGCATTACATGCATATATGTATATATACGTGTCTCTTTGCACGACGATATGTATATATTTATATTTATACTTTCCGAGCAAGTTAAATAACGATGTTTGTTAGGTAGTTCAACGTCAGAGAGCAAATATTTTCATTTAGCTTCGAGTAAAACAGATTTAGTTCTCAATTAAAGCAGATTTTTCCAACACTGAAAGAAGGGACAGGTTGCTGGACTTGCACTTGCACGGCAGATATTGTTTCGTTTCGTATTCATGGAAACTATTCGTGATATTCGTAAAAAGGGGAACGCGGATGGAAATATCGATAAATTTCCGTTGCATGTCGCGCAGTCGTTTTATTTCAACGTTACTATTTGATCTACACCTTTCCTTTTGGTACGTTCTCTTGTATTGAAGGAGAAGTAAGCCTCTTTTTGCTATTAAATTATCGCAAAATGCAGCGATGCCAACATTCGACTACAATTATTGCAATTAGAATTTTATCAACGAACGAAATTTACGAAGATTATAGGGATGAACAATTTTTCGACGTGGTGAAATTTTATGGATAATTTTCTGTACTTTCTCTTCAACGTATTGTTCGTACGATAATGATAATGAAGAATAATGCCAGTTATTTCCAGAACGTCTTTCTTAGAATAAAATATTACTAAATAACAAACGATAGCCATTCATTAATTTATGCCAGTGATGTAACATTATATCTAACGCGATGAAACGAGAATAATAGCGCCTTATCGTAACGTAATATTTTATAACGCCACGAGCTTTTGTATTGCATCACGGCGCACTTTATCGCGTCGCGTCGTCCTTTTAGCCATCGTAACAAAGATATAATTTCGAGGGACATGAATTTCCATAGTCATAAATTATTCCTAAACGCGGTTAACAGGTATCAAGAGCTAACGAGTTTATCCGAAACTGAAGTACGATTACATCCAGTAAAATGGTATAGTAATATTAATGATTTATGACCATTTAATATTTCGTAATTTCATAAATCAAATCTTAACCCATGACTAGCTGTTAATTAGCTCCGGAATTAATTCGAAATGGAGTATACCACGATATCAATCTATCAAGTACCATCGGTATACAGATGTGTAATGCACTTTCTTATCGAAGGAAATTAAATTTTAATTTCTATTCATTTGTTCTTGTCAATTATTTTCATATGTTTTTTATTCTTATCTCGATAATTCCTTAAGAGAAAGTCGTATGGAGATATAATTTCTTAAATATTTATGGATCTTTGGATGATGTTCAACCAGATATTCTATTAATAATCGATAAATATTGAAGCATCAAACGTAATAATGTTGAATCAGAAACCAAACTTAAGGCCACAATTAATATAATATTTCGTCACAATATATTACCACTAATACGAAACAAAAAAGAAAGATTTAAAGAATCGTTTATAAATCATCCACTTTCAATCTCACGTTCGAAAGAAGGAAAGCAAAACTATTTTACAAATAATTTTAAAATGTTTATTCACGTTAAATGTATCGTATCATCGACTTCAATCCTTTAATGTTAGTACTACAATGGATGAGCGATCGTGAAAGCAGAGAGCAACGGTCAGGTAGCGATTTCGATCGGTCAGCGTTTAATCGTCCGTAATTCGAGCGTTTCTGGGAAGGTATGTCTGCGTGTGTACACTAGTGTGTAGATGTACGCGCAAGTACACGAATTTCTGTGGCGATACATGAGCACAGTATGCAATGCAGGCGTCTCCACTCAAGGGCCGAGGGTGGAGAACCTCGGCGTGAACATTATGCGGTGCACCTCGCGTTTAGCTTGATAAATGGCGGCGGAGCAGCGGCGAATGCCGGCGTTGTTGCAGCCGCCACCGCCGTCTTTGCCCTTGTTTCCTATGTTCTTTCTTTTTTTTTCGTCTCTTTCTCTTTCCTTCTTTCTCTGTCTGTCTGTCTGTCTCTCTTTCGTTCCCTTCCTTCAACCTTTTTTTTTTTCATCCGTTTCACGTTCTCTTTTCCCTCGACGGTTTTTTCGTTTCTTCCCCTCCTTTTGTGGAGAAATCGTCCGATTTTCAGGCAGGAAAAAAGTTTACCGCAATCGTTGGCGAACCCAACAGCACACTATAAAACGGAAGAGGTAAGAACAAGCCAAAATCAAGCTCGAATAGGAATCATTATTTCTCGCGAGGTTCTCGTGATATCGTGGACGTTATGGAGACGCGATTATATTCACGTAGTCAGCAGGGAAACGTTCTTACATGTAATCAACCCGCTGCATTATGACCCAGGCAAAGTTTTTTAATCACGTTTGTTCACCAGTAGATATTACTCGACCTTCGTTTCGTTGGCTAGGTCCTCGGATTAAAATATTCGCCACGGTTCCTGTTCATTCGTTATTCATAGTTTTTCTCGCTCTTTCTACTTCGTTTTTCTACTTATTCTCATAATTTGATTGCATATGAAGAGCAAGAACATACAATCTCGAGAAGAGCGTAAGTCCATTTTTGTTTAATTTCCTCGTATCGAATAATTTGTTAGATTCAGAAATAGAAATTTCTTAGAAACAGCCAATGGATCTATGAAATTATATAAACAACGGGATAACGAATCGTTTTGTGTATTGCGAATAAACGTAAATTATCACAGTTTTACCTCTTGGTATTATAATATAATAATTATAATATAACAAATATGTTATGAAATTGTAGAGAAACGAATAATTTGTGCTTCCGTAGGATAAACTTTGGTATAAAACCGATTAGTTGACGTTTCCCTGTTTTGTACGAGCTTCAACGACAGAAAGAACCGATCGTTTTTATCGAGCCTGTTTCACCTATTAAACCGCCATTAAATTTAATTTATTCGCTTAAGAAGATATTTTGCATCGAATTTGTTATTCTCCAATTGCGTTACAAACGATTGGCTACGGACGTACTTAAGAAACGGCATTTCCAATTTATTTTGCATTTCTTTCGTATCGACGGCTGATCGTTCGTTTCCATTATTGCGGGAGAAAAGATCCCACCTAAAAGGTCAATATATAAAATCGTGTCGAGTATAAAAGCGTTCGAGATTTATTATCGGCTCGGATTTCATACGTAATTGTTGTATACATATTTGCAATTGACGATTGTTCTGCAATTCAGTCAGATTTCAATCCGCGTGCGCACTTTCTCGTCCAAAGAACGATGGAAGATTAAAATTATCGAATCGACGTGGAAAAAAATTCAATTTCTCAAACATTCGCGATATTATTTCTCAAACGTTCGCGACGTTAGTATCGCTCGTATGATTGATATGTGGATAGAAGAGTAATGCAACCTTTCGAGAAATACTGATATCGATGCACGATTACTACGATAGTTATATCGTATTTATTTTTATTGTATTTTATTCGAATATCGTTCATCGTTGTTGGCAGTGGAAGGATTGAACGCATCGTCGAATATGAATGTTCTGGTGTTTTAAAGATCAAATCGAATCGAGAATGCATAAAATCATCTTTTATGCGTGTCCGCATTTACACAGAGAAGACCACCAACCGTTTGCTCTAATTAATCCGTCGTGCATTTCAGAAACCAAAGAGGATTATTTTGGTAATTGGAAAGCGTTCGAAGACAATTTCATTTGTAGAATGAAATTCGAAAAAACCAGGAACTTGGAATTAATGATTAAAAACGTTTGTTACATAAATATTTGAAAAGCTCTTGGTAACGTTGTTGTCTCTAAAATTACATGCTTTTAAAAGTTTTATAACAATCCATGAATAAATGTTCGTTTGACCTAACTTTTTCTCGGGCTAAATTCTAGGTGAATGGATTTAAATAAATTTTTATTTGCTACGAGGAACAACGTTGTTATCCCGTGAGTGACACGGATTATGACGGATGCTATTATACCAAATTCCATTTCGAAGTTGAACTTTTGCTCGGCGATGATGAATAGCCAGCTCGTGAAGGGAGCAAATTAGGAAAGTTAATTCGACCGCGTGCATCCTATTCGTTCACGTTCTACCAATCGATTAGACAAATACGTTCATAGCAGCTTTTTTAACGCGTCTTATACCTTCTATCGAGTGTTCCATCCGTTCCATTTTGCTTCGGTCTATTACTCCTTGGCCCCGTTCGCTTCCCTTCTTTTTTCTTTTGCTCCATTCTATGCCATCGATTCCTCGAATCGACTTTCTCGACACAACCGTCGACGATTTTTTAAAACCAGGAACAATGAAAATGCGAGTTCGCAGTTTCGAACATTACCGTACGAGAAAGGACGCACGTTGCAATTGAGTTGTGAAATAAATTGTTCGGAAACCATCGTTCGGCTTGGGTATGAAAAAAAAGACGCGATATTGATCTATGCTTCAGGTTCGTGAGAAAAATAAAATTAATACTCTCGTTAAAATTGCATGAATATTCTGCATTATATTGGATATTCTGCATGATACTTCAATTTCGTTCTGGTGAGATTATTACGGTATAAATTACAACGTTTCGATCAGATTGATCAATTTACCAAATAAAACATCTTCTCGCAGGATTAGCTATTAAAATATTTATCCATCGTATCGACGGTACAGTGGGTTAACGAGATAACATTTCAAAGTATTTAATGCCATATTACAGAGAGGTAAAATAATTACATCTGCGTGTATTTATATAAATATCACGATACCAAAAAGAAGATAAAAATGAGACCATTATTATTAGCATAAAATAAATTTTTCATAACCATCGAACAATTCATCGATTCATCGTACTGTTAATTTATCTTTTGGCAACTTAGCGGGCATTTCTTCGTGCAATAAGCCAACGACACATTCGGTTCGGCGTTTTAACAAGCGTTTAATTTCGTGGTGTGTAAGTATACACCGTTCGCATTAATCGATTTGCGTGAAACGTCATTTTTGCCATACGGTAGAAAATTTTCCCGTGGTGGTGTATGTGTGTGTGTATCGGTCGCCGAAGTAAATAAACTTATTATGATCGAGTCGTGATAACGGCAAATTAATTGCTCGGTCGCAGTCGACTTTCGCCAGCGTGCGTCAGTCTGTGAAATTCATTCGTTACGCTTAATCGTATACTCACTTCCGTTCCACGTAACACGTGGATCGCGATCATGCTCGTGTCTCGTAAATTAGACCGCCTTACATGTGACCGGTTGGCGTTGAAAGCAACCGAGCTAGAAAGAGACGACGTAAATATATGACACGTAAGAGAAACGACTGAATAGAACGTGGTGGTGTTGGTGAAACGAATGAAAAGTAGAGTCGATGAATCCGTTAGAAAAAACGTGTGATTTCGAGAAGTTGATTCTTACATGACTAGAATTCTTATCGAGAGAGATCTCCTCTTTTTCTTTTTTTTGTAATTTTATTTTTTTTAGTTTCATTCGTCGCACGAGAGATCACCAACTCATTGTTTCCATCGAAAGCGTATCGCGTGTAAATATCGACGTGACGAGGGCTTCAGTTTCGGAACTAAGTGGTGCTGAGCGATTTCAGCGTGGAGGCCGCGAGTTTGGACGCGATTATAGGCGAATCGAACTTAGTCATTAACTTTTCGATCTTAACCATTTCGATCTTTAACGATCTTTCGATCGTGCTTCTGCCTAACAGATATCGATATT
Source organism: Bombus soroeensis (assembly GCA_014737365.1). NCBI lineage: Eukaryota > Metazoa > Arthropoda > Insecta > Hymenoptera > Apidae > Bombus > Bombus soroeensis. The sequence goes on along the minus strand of JACXIL010000282.1, from coordinate 209,020 downwards.
AGTGTACAGCATCGCGATACTCTCGACGCGATCAAAATTACGGTTACGTGGCAACGATTCACCCTTTTCGATCCGACGACGTACGGAAACGAATCCGTCGGCCTATGACTCGCATAGCTTTCTCTTTTTGTACTTCCTCTTTTTCACTCGTCTACCTTCTATCTTCCCCTTTTCGTATCTACGCACTTTTCAAACGCAAGGAAAGACGATCTTTGATACTCCGATTCACTTTCGTCCCGATGCGTGTTCCGTTCTGTGTCTTCCTCTCGATCGCTGATTCTTTGTCTTTCACCGTTTCAGTTTGCTGTTCCGTTTTACGGCTGCTTCGAGCTTTTTCATTTCGCGACCCACTGTCAAGACAACGTTATTCTCGTGTCAAGAGCTATTACGTAGCGTAGCGCGTGTTCGTTCTCGATTACGATTAGTCACTTGGTTGCGTCGTCGAAATATTGCCGCATCATCGCTCTCGACGTCGTAGTTCGTTTCAGATCGCGCGCATATGGAACCCGCGACGCCACGTTACGTTTCGGGCCAACTCTCGCGCTTTCACAGGGCTGTCACGTAATTCTCGCATCAGTTCGTCTCGAACTTTGAAACTTTTAACAGCGTCGACGAGGTCGCGTATTGACTGCCGACGCGACGCAAACGTTCGCATACACTATTTTCATCGACGTACCGGCGTCGTGGTTAGGTGTTCGCTGAATCACTGCACCACCGCACCGTGCGATTTCCGGTTGCACGAACGCGCGTACTTTCCTCGATGGGGCAGCGATCGACCCCTGATCGTTGGATCTCACGGCGGAAGTCTTTCGTTTATCGTTCGTCCACGCGAAGAAAATAGGGGAGTAGCGTTTCCGGAATAAAACGGTTAGTAAAGCAGCAGACACAGACAGAGCAGAAGGGAGTAGAGCCTCGGTTGCTTGGCTTGACCGCCGTGCTGCATTGCCGCGGGATACTCTCCTGAAACAGAGGACAACACTTAAATTTTCTGAAGGCACCGCGTCTCGCGATATAACTCGTACTTGTTAAAGTATATTGGCTCTGATCCGCTGTCCGCGACATAAAGACGTATACGGTTGAAGTCGACGAAGTTTCAGGGTGTACTTTAATTCCATCTAGTCGAGCTAATTACGATGGCAAACTGACTTTGTTACTAAGGCCGTGAAGCCATCGTGTTAACGTTCCTACATTCGGATACTTCCTCATGCATATGTATATACGCTACATACGCGCACACGTCTGTACGTTCAGCCTATACATTTAGTCGTTTCAATGGTGCGTCACGTACAAATACGTTGAAGTGTGCAAACATCAGTTGCAAACGTGTTGGTGTTTTACACGGAAATTCTGTTAAACCGAAGCAATGAATTCATTAATTAAACGTGTGTGTCGAAAACAGATCTCCTGTTCTCCGTTTGAAACTCTTCCTCTCCCTCTTTCCTATTCTTCGTTTGACGTTCATCAATTTTAAATTAATAATCCGGGGAAGCTCGCCCTCGTGCTCCCTCGCTATTAATCCGTCCGGTAAAAGAAATTCGAGAAAACGATGCCGTTTATTAATTTAGGTCCTGCTTAAGAGTCGGATCCCTACTAACGATCCGATGTAAAAAGCCATTTACGAGCACCGTCGATGTTTAGATTTGATAACAAGCCGGGTAAAGAGATGACCCGTAATTAAGTCGAAATTACTCACCATTGAGTACGTGAACGGTGATCGATTTTGATTGAGCGTTGCTAGGATTACAGGTGTACCGGCCAGAGTCCGATGGCTTTGCTTCCTGCACCAGCAGAAAACTCTTGGTGATGTCACCCTTTTCCGTGACCACCGATACTCCGCCTCTGGTCGGATCGTAGGTGATTATCTGCAACAATGATCAAAAAGGGAGCTTTGAGTCGAGCAACGTTGAAAAGTCGAATCGTACCCTAAAACGAGGAGAAGGCGAAACGAAGGACGATCGGAGACCACCAACGTGGCAACTTCCTCCCTTTTATTCGAGGGCTGGAAGTTGGAACTGTTGGTCGAGGAACGTGGGAGATAAGCTTTTGGGAACTACGTCGGAACGTCTGTTGTCATTGAACGAAGGTTGATACGAGGGAGCAGGGAAAAATTCTCACTGTCCTCTCTCTCTCTCTCTCTCTCTCTCTCTCTCTGTGATTTATTTCTTTACGTTGTTGGAAGTTGCTAAACGAGAAGAGATTCTATTATTGTAGAAAATATGAATAGAAAAATGTCTCTTCTTTCGTCTGACGAGTAACTTGATAAATTAAGAGCAGTTTAGAATCTGCGTTTGTTTGAAAGCTTTTCATTTTCATCGTTTGTCTCGAAACGGATATATTTTTTGAGAATTGTAGACTTTTATGATTGAAAGGAAGTAACGGCTTTAACGATAGACTATTCCTTTAATAGACCGTTATTTGATACTACAGGTTTCGGTGCTGTTCAATAAACGCAATGTCGGATACTGTAACATTGTGACGTGTCAGGTCAATCGTGATCTTCACAGGATCATTGTTAAACTCTGCAATATTAATGTATCTTTCTATACGGGGCATTTTGGAAATATAAATCAATCAAGTACAGACTAGCAGTGAACTAAAAATACGAAAGTTGAATGTCAACCTGTCAACCTGTCAATCCCCTATATACGCACCAATGGTCTCTCTAGGATTTCAATAAAATTTCAAGCAGTTTCATCGGAAACTCCATCGTCAAATAAACACTTTTACTCCGTACTTACACACTTAAACATCTTTTACCGTAAAAGATTGGTCTCGCTGTTTTCCTCAGACGTGTAGTCAGCGAATTTCTACAACAGTAACGATATTGCAGTTTCTTGTTACGAAACTTCTCGACTCATCGTACTTTTATTCTCTGCGCTGAAAATTCGCCCTGGCCGTCACGATTTCGCTTAGATTTCCACGTCCTCCTCCTCGAGCGTTTGTGCACATAGATTCAGAAAGGCTAACACGGAGCGCCGTCCGAACTTGCACCGGTACACAGTGCCAGAGCCCTGGAAACGTTCTGTTTATCCTGCGCCTGTTCCACTCGACGTTCCTCGCGAGTGTCTCTTTAACAGGGGTCGTGAGGGTCGATGCTCGCTGTTGAGGGAGCTAGAAGCGGTGCCGGTGTCGTCAGAGTCGAGACGGATTTCTAAATAAATGATCTGCAGCTCGAGCCTTCCGTGCACTGCTCTTACGTGCCATCTTAAGACCATCTTCAGGGAGGACATCTTTCGCGAAATTTCTTGAAACTCGCTTTCTCGAATTTCTTTTTTCCTCGTGGCTGTCCCCGTCACCTTCAAAGTTTCTCGTAAATAAACGGAGAAAGCTCCTCGAGTGCGTGCACGATGGTTTTTCACGTTAATGCTTGTTACGTTAATGTTCTGCTGTGGGACGATCATGAACAATATTTATTGTCAGATACGTTAAAAATACTGATGATATTTTCCTTTAAGAGCTAGAAACCCTAGGAATAGGATTATTAAAACGAACTAAGAGTTGAGTTAATGAACAAATAGGTATGTACATTTTTTAATTAATATTTGTCGTACAGAATTTTGATCTGATAACATGTACGACCCTAGAACACGTTCGCCATTTCATATACCGTATATTGTTGTTGATCGAAAAATGTTTCCATAGACAAAGAACATTATTTTATTCATTAGAATATATCTATACATATTTAAAAATAGGACTTTGTACCACAACTTTGTACCAGTTCAAATGTTTCATTAAAAGAAATGTTTAAGTAATTCAAAGCGTTCAAATGTAACAAAATTATTAATTTCTCATCCATATACAATGTCATAAGATACAATTACAAACATATTTAGTTAATGGATCATCTAAAACATTTATTTAATATATTTTATGCTATACGTTTGAGAACACGACCTCTCCTCGGTTGTTCAAAATATAATCAATCGGAGGAGAAAGTTGTAACCCACGAACTTGATAAGCCGCGCTCTCTTCCTGCCATTCTGTTATCTACGTCCGCGATGTAACGCAGAATAATATGCGAAACTTTCACTGGGAAGTACACGGTTAATCCGAGTCTCGTGTATGACGAGCTAATAACGGATGCATCCGTTCCATCCCTTCGTTCGTGTTCAACGCGACCGAGCATATACGCGGTCGAACTTTTGTACCAGTGAAATCTGAAATTTCAAGTTGCATTGATATCATGTCACAGAAAAATCCGTCGTTAAATTCGTCAATTATTTTCACGCGTCTATCACGATTGTTTTGCGATCGGTATCATTTAACGCGTCATGTTTTTGACGTTTTATTAAACGATTTATTTTTTAGTATCAATTTTCGTACATGTGAATTGTATCGAACATTTTTAGATATACGCAGAACAAGAGGAAATAATTATCGTTTTATGCGCGCAACGAAATTTCGACGTGGTTAGTGTTCTGTACCCCTTTGAGCAACTAAAACCCTTCGCAAGCTTAAACCTCTTAAAAATTTCTAATAATCCTCTTAGCGACAAAATAAGCTATTAACAACACGGATGGTAAGCTCTTAATTAGAAAAGTCCTGTACCAGGGTCGTTAAAACGTAGCTATAAAATCCGCTTCCTAATTTTCTGTACAATGGGATACCGCGCACCCCAATTACAGTCGACCTACCTCAAAATCAGGACCTTTTACTTTTTTTTACTGCTCACCACAACCACTTACTTACCTTCGTAGTACCGCATTTTTCCTCTACTTCATCTTCCTGGACGGTTGGTTTAGTATTAAATCACTCAATCATTCTACTTTCTACGCTCCCTTTTTGAAAAGTCACCAATATTGATCCTTCTCTGGTATTTGAATGAGTGCAAATATTTCTTTTAATATAGAAATTCCTGTTTTAAATCAATTACGTCACATTGTTCGTTTCGATTACTTGTTACTAACTCGGTCAGTTCACGGATATGTCAGTATCAATAATCGTGTTTTAAATAAATATCAGAGCATTGAGAATATCATCGTGTCACACAATCGTTGTAATATATCACGGTTATATCGATTCCTTCTTTTTTATGCGATATTTGTATAAATATTGTTCGATATTGATCTTGCTGAGCATTAATTCACATTTTTCTCGTAATTATTTTTTTGGAACCATGGATTTGTGAAAGATAATAGTATATTGTATATTATCGAAAACAAACGATCATATGGCTATAAGGAGAAATCTCTAAAATAAATGTAAATTAACGTACCTGGCTAACACTTAAAAAATACTCTCTTTTTGCATTTTAAAAATTTTTCTCGTTGAAGATACGTACAATAGCCTGAAGCAGAAGCGTGAAAAAATTTGTGAAGAAAACGCGATACAACGTAGACATCCGAGCAATGTTCACTTTCTTAAAACAACGTAAAGAATCTCCCTTACTTTTAGCTACTGGAGATATTTTCCAACATTTTCCTGTTCGCCGTGGCGGGCGAGATACCAGTCCGAATTCGACTTCATCAAAAACAAGACAAGGAAGAATGTTCGAGTGGACTCGATTTTCAAAGACCAAATAAAAACGACGTCAAAAGTTGACGAGGAAGACGAGTACAGGATAACGACCGATCCGATGAACGAGAAAATCAGAATTTTACTGTTTCAGGATTGCGGATCGCCAGATTTCCGCGATCTTTATTCGATGTCAGCGAACAGAATGGTGCAGTTCAATGAACTAGATAATTTCACTGCATCGTGGAGCTCGTAATTTGAAGGAGTTTTAAGCGCGTGCCGGGCGACAGTTCTACATGGTCTCGAAAAGAGGAAATGGAAATGGAAGGAAACGAGATGGGAGTCTCGTCAGCCTCATTACGTGATCATAGGAGAAATCGGCATCCCATGAGAATCTTCGGCAACTGGATGGAACATCTTGGACTCAATGGTCCATTGGAATGGTTTCCACCCAGCACGTTACTACTTTTGTCTTATCAGTCTTCTCCTGTGCCCCGATAACGACTCCCTTGTCCCCAGATTCTTTCCTTCTTCCTCCGTCCTGGCATTTCCCCCCTCGACTTATATCGCCTTTTCTCGCCTTTCTCGAGTTCGCTTTTTTCTTTTTCCCTACCCCGATCCGATCTTAATTTATCTACTTCATTTAAATCGATAGCCTTTCAGCTTTGATTGAATCCTCCAGGATCACTCGAACGGTTCTCTTTATTACGTGAAATCGCTTTAGAACGTTGGAGACCGTGCTACTCCGGGTTCAATTTATCGTGATGGATACTATGCGCGAAATTAAAGTTATTCCTTTGGGCAACGACCAAGTGAAAAATGTTTTAACACGGAATCAGCCAATTGCATAGGCGATAGACGATCTTTATTTTTGTAGCTCTCTTTACGTTTAACCGATTTTATTTTGAGACTATAGCGATAGTACCTATATCGGATTGTTAAAATTCATTTCGTTCTTTTTCTTTTTTTGACATTTAGAAACTTTCAGCTTCTTTTTCTAGAATTAGATTTTTTATAAATAGAATTCAACGGAAATGCAATATAAAAGCGGAAATATAAGAACTCTAGAGCTACGAGTTTCCTTAAGCAGCAGAATTATTTATTTTCGCACCACGAAATCTGGCGATACACTTGCTGCGAACGTATAAATGGCAAAAACAGGTGGTTACCTTGTCATGGCCAGCATTTCCCAGAAACCCGTCTCATTTCCTACGAAACATATTTTCCAATTCGAAGTCAGGGATATTCTTGTTCCTTGGTCCAATTGTTTCCTCATTTGTTCAGATCGGGCAGAGATAGCCATCTGCTGTTGCACCCGTAAGATTGCCTTTTATTTTGCGATTTCTCGCCAGCTCCTAGCCAACTCGTTCGAATGTACACGTCAGAAGGAAAAAATAAAATGTTTTTGAAGAACCTCGTTGTCGCTAATGTTTTCATCAGTTTAGGAGTTTTTATTAACGCTGGCTTCATACTTATATTCTTGCAAAATTTCTTACTTTACTTCCAGAACGTTTTAGCAATAATACAGATATAGAAATACTCTCAAAATTTTCTAACCGTATTACGAAGTTTCTTCTCGTCTTTTGAATGAAATAAAATGCATATAAACCTATTACAGTTATTTATCCAATCTCTACAGTTGGAACTAAAATTAAATATATATAACAAATTATAAATTACAAACTTTGATGGTCTGTTAATATTTGGCATTCTTCGTACCAGTTTCTTTATTCTTATCGGTTTAATCGGATTCGATATGTAATAACTCGCTTCGACGTTCCAAATCGTCGAACGAGCGTGAGGCAGCTAATTTTCTGTGTCTTAATCACGTTTAGTTCGTTACCATTTTCCAAGTTTTGCCATTCCTGGGCTGGGCGTATGACGCGTCATTGTGCCCCGTTTTTCTCGGAGAGAAGCGAAAGTTCACGTTACACGGTTGCGAGTACAAAGGCGATGAAATGTGTCCACCTTTATTTGCCGCGGCCGATGCCGGGAAATAGCGCGTTTTTCGTAGCAAGTCACGCATGAAGGTAACACGAGCTTTCGACGTCCCCCCTCGAGGACAGGTTCCGAGCTTTTTGTAGACATCCGAGCCTGAAATTGTATCCGACAGGTAAACAGTTGTACATAAAGCGGGCTGTCGTCACCTGTGTTGGTGTGCGTCGCGCGCGAGACCATTTTCGTTCGTGTTGGTGCGTGTGAGGTGCAAATAACGTTGCTTTGAAACTGCGCTGTCACAGGACAAACATTCTCCCTTTCCTTTTTTTTCTTTTCGTCCCTTTTTTCTACCCCTTTCTCTCTCCTACATCTCGTGTCGTGTAAATAAGTGTTGGTGCAAGATAAAGAAGAAAAATCGAGCAAGCGAGACAAGTTGCTACACTTGTCGACGTTCTTTGTGCGCGTGCGCGAGAACCTTCGTTTAAAACTACAAAAGGTAAAGAATTTGGATTTCGTTAAAGTTTGCAGTTTCGATATGCAAATGTTTATAAATACTTGGGTACGTTATCGTAAAAATATCCGAACATGTGGTCTTTTTTGAGAGGGTGCAATTTTATCGTAGATTTAGGGAAAAGAGGATTCATAGTTAATATGTTTTTGGTATATTATAAATATTATGGCAGAAATTTAACTTTTGAAATTTAATATGCGGTAACAAAATTGACATTTTTTAGAAAATTGTTCAATTTGTGGAATTATTTTGTCGTATGAAAAGCTCTTTATCACCAGGTTGCTTAATTTTCTGAAGCTACATAAAGAAAACCGGTGACATTATCTCCAAACTAAATACAAACAAGATATATTTATAATTTAATCTTGTTTACGATAGCTGGCACAACTTCCTTTCGATTGATTCTACTTATTTGAATGTGAATTCTTATTATTCGAATAAGAAATTGTAGATAGCGAAAAGAGGAATGTGAGTTCATATTACGTGAACAAATTATCGATGATCTCAAATAAATGGAGTTCTAAATAAGAATCGAATTAAAAAAATCTGAAAAGTTTCGGTCAATTGGACAAATCAGCAAATAAAAGTTACAAATCGAAATCGAAGGAAATCGAACTTTCATTGAATTAGTCGAAGTTTCGCAAAGTTAGTCACAACAAGGTAATGGAACTTAAACGATTAACAAAAATCGATTACAACAAGCAGGAAGTTTGCATTACTTGGTGGATCGTTTGTTTGCGATCGACGCGGTCGTTTGCTATTCGTTAGAATGGACTGGCTTGTAATCTTGTTCCTTAAACACTTTTTTTTATCAATTTAAGAGCAAAGACATTAAATTTAATGAAATTTTTTATCAATTACAATCTACATCGAAGAGATGAAAATTGTCCCTAAGTTTAAGGGTTGAAATTATGCTGTTTTAATCTTTTGTGGATTACTATCAGAGTAAACATAGTTTTTGTTTTTAATTATTGAACTTAAAGTGTTCTTAGTTTTAACACTAGACCAATCGAGTCAAAATGGCCTATTAACAAACTGGCAGTTGTTGCTTTCCCTATAAATGCAATTATTCGCAGCCTTTAGATCTCAAGGAAATCTTTCAGTTTAGAACATTCTTTCTTTAATGAATATTTTAATTCTAATCTACTATTAAATACAGGTACATTATACAGAGTGGATTTTGTTAGATTTTATCGTTCTGACTAATATTTCGTTACATTTTAATTGGAATTTTTTTTTATATATTGGAAAGATAATTATGAAAATTCATCAAACGATTAGACTTTGAGAAACACAGTGTTTTGGCACAATTGAAGAAAGAATAAGAATGCAAGGGATTAAACCTTGTCGATCAAGATCAGTTTACAGTACCCGTTATCGTGAACAAATTGAGAGTTACATATCCGGGAATGTGCTTTTATTTCTATCGTCGTAATACCGTGAAAACCGATTTGGCAACGTCTTTGCCTTGCCGTTTTGGCGATCGTCCACGATCGCCACATAAATAAGACGTGATATTATATCTCGTTTAACCACTTCCTAACAGGATTTCATTCGGGTAAACCGATTAGGACCATCAAATCAATTGATACATCTGCGGTAATAAAAGTTAGCATGAATTCTCACCTCGTTTCGTCAATTATCGTTCATAAAACGCGTATATCTGATACAATAATGAAATAACGAGATAGAAAAAAGTTTATAATTTTAGCGACGTTCGTCGATCAATTTGTTGTTCTATTTCTTCAATACAATAAAGCCATTAAAAATTTTTGACAAAGCGAAAAGTGTTTCGATATTTAGATTAGTAAGTTTGCTGATGTGAAATCGGAAATCATTAATAGAGACTTGTTTTGATCTTTGTCGTCCTGTTTCGATGACGTGCTTGCCGATGTTCGCAGAGAAAGGACTGACCTAGAAATCACCTAATGAAATGTAATCAGACAAATATTATAAATATCGTTCTGTTCATACAAAATATCTATGAACGGGAAATTAAGAGCAAAGAAAACAGTCGATTTCGATCTTTCCTGATTTTCTCTAATTTTATTATTGATTTGAAATAAGCTTCTCAATAAAGTAGAAAAGCACGAACAAATATGTGCTCTTGATTGCTACTGCTATTTCGTTGTAAATAGTAGGTAATAAAGTTTTTATAATTATATTCCTTTGATACTTTCTTTTTTTTAAATGCTACTTCATTTTCTATTAAAATATTTCTCCTATCTTCTTTGTAACAGAGAACACATATATAGTAACTAAAATGTGTAGACGCATTGCTATTTTCATTTTGGATATTTACAAATGTGTATTATAAGATTAACTGATAATTCATTTAATTCATTTAATTCAATGTTTGGTTTTGATCGTTGCTCCACATCTATTGATAACGAATTATCAAAGAGAGTTGTATCATATGTTCAAAAAGCCGGAAATTAACCCCTAAACTGTAAAGGTGGGTATTTTATGCCCGAGCTATTTCGACCGGATTGAGTTCCTCGCAATGTAGGAGGCAGGAAGCTTTTTTCTCCGCCTAAAAGGGGTTATTTGATAAAAATTTTATGACAACCCTAAATTAGGACGTTTGAAGATGTTACGTGAGTTTTTTTTTGATTTTTTTAACAAGTATTTCCACTGGAAAATGAATTGGACATGAAAGATCAACGTTTACTGTTACGGATACCGTAAAAACAGTTTAAGAGTTAATAGTCAGAAATTGAAGATCAATATTCAGCATGTTTTAATCTTATTCACTAATAAATACAGTTACCTGTATGTTATACACAAGAGTCAGTAAGAGAGAGAGAGAGAGAGAGAGAGAGAGGACAAATTAATATTAATATTAAAAATTAGTTAAAACATGAATAGTGATCAGTATCGAAACATGTATTCCGAATAGTCGATCATTTAATTAATTAACATCGTATGTACGCAATTTCGTGTATGTTAATTTACATGTGAATTTACATATGAATTTACATATCAATTTATATTTATTTATTTTTACATAGTAGATTGCGTCAAATGAATCACAAAGTAACAGTGAAATTTCATACGCGTCGCGTTATTTCATCTCAAATATACAATACTGTTTCATTAATTATCACAGTTACATCCAAAAGACCGTAACATGTGTCATCACCATTTTAAAGAAAACATCCTAATTTTTCTCATTTAAGGTCGTCGATCAATAATCATTTCTCCATTATCCCTTCTAATCAAGCCGAACAAACAGCCAATACTCGAGTTACCGTTAATGAACACATGGCGATCGCAAAGAAAAAAAGGAAAAAAGAGAAGAGAAAAGAGAAAGCTAGGAACAACATCGAGGTACCGATAGCTGACCAGGGAAAATAGACTTTAGACCAACGTTCGAAAGATACACCAGATACGTCTGCTTTCGTCGTACTCGAGTGAAAAGGCAACCGACAAATTGTTAAGTCAATTTAATTGCGACCAGCTCGGTCTTTTCTATTTACAAACGCACAGGCACAGTATTCACACACAGTGAGAGAGAGCGAGAGAAAGAAAGAAACACGCGAAACGAATAGCTGATGCTCGACATAGAGAGGACAAATCCGCAAGTACACGCGGCAAACCGGGAGAAAACACGTTCGTCTCTCGCACGTGGATAGAACAGACAGATACAGTCTCGAAATTCAATCGAAATCAAAGGGACGAGGTTTATTGAAGCGTATGGGGAAAGCCCAGCGAGCTCTGATGATTCCTTGCGGTTGGAAAATGTTTCGCGTCGCGGATCGATCGATCCATCGATCTTATCATCGAAGGATTGCAATTTCGCCTTAGTTCACCTCTAGGGACGATGCGTGTTCCCTTCCTTATCGGTTTGTATTCCTGCGCGACGTGTTGCGAAACTCTCCAAGAAACGTTTCCCTGTGAAACTCCATCTCCTCGTCTCTCTCTGCTGTACGGGAAAGTATTGCATTTGCGCAAGATCGTGACTTTGACGAGCGTTATTTTGCGTTTTTTCGTTTTGCTACGACTTTCTAAGATTTATGGACTCCGTATCGAGGGGTCTAAAGTGGATATCTAAGATGGTTAAGAAAGTTAAGGGTAATCTCGTCGATCTACGTAACGTCGAACTTCCCATTCTTCTATTTTTGGATGGAAGGTAAATTATAATTCTTCTGTTCGAGATCATGTAAGATTAATCAGTATGATTTTAAGGGGAAACGGATATTTATACGAATTTCTAGAAATACGAATAATAGATGCTCGTTACAATTAGCTTTACCAGTGTCGCAGATTAGCTCAGTTCGTTGTCCTGTGTTCAGTTCCAGGTTGTTTGAACTGCACGTCTAAGTCACAATGCCATGGAATTCATCTTGAGGCTCTCTGTACCTGTTCGTAGTCGCGCTAGGGAATCCCAAGGGCGTTGGTCAGACTTAATGGGCCTAATGGTGTTTCCCATGCGCCCTTATTAGTCGCACCTCCACTGACAATTTAGTAGTTACTAACGTCACGGTTATCAAAATTTATCGGTGTTTCGTTCGCTCGAATGCTCGACGTTGGTTTATAGTTCGTTCCTTTACGCTGTTACGTGCTTTGCTATACTATATGGCAAGTGCTCGGAAAAGACATTTCCTACAAGGGCTAAATCTCGTATTTAAGTGAAACTCTGATTATGATTAATTTTTATGATGCTGCTGTGTGCTTTATGGGCGCGTATTGTTTACCAGGGTGCATCTACGAGAAATTTTCTCATACTGGAGATATGTGGTGAAAGAAGAGCGTGGAACTGCAAGGAATATTTATGAGAGAATATTTAGATTCGGCAGACTTAAATAAAAATAGTAAGTGGAAATTTTAAAAGACGTTGAGGTATTTTATAAAGATATGTTGAGAATTTAATAGCCTCAGGGATACAGACTGTATTTATACACTGTAATAATAAAACTGCTAAGATTAAAATGAAAGTAAATCTTATTACATACTGCTTGCAATGTATAATAATCTATAGTAATTTCTGATGTTTGTTCAAAAGAGATCTGTTAGATCATTCATTAATATTAAGCTGTTAGTTGGGGAGAACGAGTTCGTCTCATGAATTTGTTATTCTGGACATAATGATTTCTTTATTTAGGAATTCCCTATATTTTTACCGACCTAACTGACATTCATTTGTCATTAATAATTTCTCATTTTCTAACTATAAAATTGTTTCTTCCTTGTTAACGGATCTTTACACTTACACACACTATTATTAAATTACAGATTAAATATTTTTCATGGTAGATCCACTTTTATCACAGATCTGTTTTACCTCAACTACTGAAGTTAGTATATATCGATCATTCACATTCTGCGTAACTCGATGGAAGATAGTGAAAAAATCGCGCGGAAGCAAAGTAATCTTAAGGGAAAGACGGATGACGAATTTCGAAGCAACTTCAGTCAAGCGGAAACGGTGAATTTACTTGCTGCTTTCAGCAGAGTACAGAATGTACATAAGTTTCAAGACATCAGGCAGCAGCGAAGCGCCAAGAACTATCGTCATCAATTATACTTGTATAAAGTTGATACGTACTGGCATAAACTATCTCGATTGTAAATTACAGTTTCACGATGATTTTCGTATTTACATTTATGTATTTACGCATTAGAAACGTTATTGGACATTCTCGAAGAAAATTAGATATGAAAAAGTTATTGGATATTTCCTCTTATTGTCGTGTTCATATAATTTTCGAATTTTTAATCGATACTTACGGCGTTGTTATGATTCCAAAATATGTAGGCTGGCGGCTCTGGACTTAGGAGAACCACACACGTCAGATTGATCGTGCTACCTCGATTGATGTATAGATCTGGTGCACCCAGGATTTCAGTTTTTGGTACTGAAAAATAAAGTGATACAATTATTTTTAACTGTTAATTCTCGTATGATTGTTATATAGAGTTTCTTCATAAAAATATTACAAATACGATTAATTTTTCGATAATTCTCATTTTATTCAGAATCCGTTTAGCAGCTTTATCAAATTCAAACGACAAAATAAACCCTATGAAAAATCATGCTATTCAATATAAATCAGTAGCAATAACAGTTAAGGAAAGAATAATTTCTCTTTATATCCTTTATCGCAAAAATTCATGCCATTATTTCAAGCACAAAGTACTACAAAAATGAACAGAGTAAAATGGTTGCAGGTAAAAGCAAGATTCTTTCTTCCTCGAAAAGACGATACATTGGCTGTTAGTAGCGCAATCTTACTAGCGCAAAACACACGAATTATTTTTCCGGCGAACTTTTCCATCTCGTAATAATACCTCTTATTATCCTTAGTTCTTTTTAATGTGCGCTATAAGTTACATACTACATCCGTTTAACACGCAGGCTCCTACTTCTTTGACATTTTGTATTATACTTAGCCATAATCCTTCATGAGTATCCAGGCTTTTGTCTATACGTCAAAACTTGCGTTCTACACCCCAGTTCACAACTACGGGAACGTGAGAAGAAGGATAAATTGCATCGTCATTCTTTAATCAGTTCATTCAACTAAGATTTAGAAGACATAGTTCTAACCTCCTTCTGACCTCAAGAAACATTATCCCTGACATTTTTCTCGGCAATATAGGTTAGCAGTAGAGAAGCACCAGTGTTTCGTTCAATGTTATTAATTATGCTTTTTATACATCTAAAAATTATCTACGAGAGAAAGAATTTTCCCTATAAACGTATGTGCTATTATCTTAAATACGGTAGAGCAATAGTATTCCTCTGAAGTCAAAATATTGCAAGCAATTGTATTTATGAGGTTCAGTATTTACCAATTTGTTAACGAACCATCTTGTCCCTGTTTGTAATTTTACCGTTAATTTCGCCTATTCAATGAACCAGTTTAGCTTTTCTGGTTGACGAGAAACGAAATGAGCCGTTTGAGACGTTATTTATCGTGCCAGAAACTGCTAGCTGCACGAACGCCGCGGTATTTATGGTCAATTCGGTTTCCGAATTTATTTTGTATCCTTCTGGTTGAACTAAAAGACCCACGCGACTAACTTGGCCCTTGTATCCGGTCCGAAAGAGCACTTTGACGTGGCTCATACAGAATATCCGTTCTCGCGTACTGTCGTGTACTGTCAAAGAGAAAAAGAGACCCGGAAAGAGTGATCCGTGTGGCTAGTACAAGCGTGACAAAGACGGTATATAGGAAAAGAGAATGTAAAGGAAAGAGAGACATCGAGGAAGGAGAAAAGGTTCGATGAACGATTACAACCTGGATATTCGTAAGAAAGGAAGGGAGTCAATCAAGATTTGGAGGGGAAGAATGTTTCGATCAGGATTTGAATGTCACGAATTTAAACTGTTGTGTAAAAGCGGTGCGTATACAGTGTGCACGCGTGGGCGAATGTTGCCAGAGAAAGATAGGAAACTGAAGAGAGGTCACTGGGTATAGATCGATGTGAATATTTTCCAGACGGTCTCCTCTTGGAGGATTGACCGAAATAACCGGGCACCGTACTTTACGGCTTTGTGCACCAGATGATACCAGAGACGACATTTATATCTCTGGCGATAACCTTTCGCTCTGCTTTCTTGCTTTGATCGGTACTGCGTCCTTTTGCTTGTCTTTCGAATACGTCCTATCCCTTAGCTTTGTTTCTCCTCTTCACCCACCTATACCTTTCTTCGTAAGTACTAGGAAACATGCTGGTCTCGTATAAAACACGATAATTTACGTGGATTGTCAAGAAAACGATTAATCGATTTGAAATACGATTTGAAATACGTAGAAACATTAATAAAAGTTATTCGTAAAACCTGCAGGGAAATAACGAATTAATGAATTATATTGACACTTACAACTTATACACCCTGTACATACGTATGTACGTCCGTCACGATGGAAACACGGACAACGACAATAATCACGAAATCGTTTTTGTCGCAACAAATGCTCCTTATAAATGTTTTTACGCGCCCATTTGACTTGAAACACAGGACTATTATTCCTGGTTCATGGTTCTCGCTATTCTAGAGGGGTTCTGGCATCATTCTTCAAACATGTCTCCCAGTGCTCGCACGTAATTTGGTAATTTCCTCTTTCTTAAATGGACCCTTCACTAGGATGTGCTGCTTTGTCGAATTGCTCCTTGAGGTATAGTTTCGCTTGATATTCGCTTGTAATTGCATTCGATTCGTTTTTAACAACATTCACATGTTAAATTTACTTTTACTCTTGTTAGAATGCCTTATTGCGTACAACAAATTAAGATTAGAGGGAAAAAGTATGATCAATGCGATTCTACTGATCTTTTGATTTTGGTGTTATTCGGTGATTAAAAGCTTTTTTTAAATATAAAACAGGAACAACTTATTCGATCTAAAGATATGCTCCTGATAGTAATAGATAACAATTGCACGGAGCTTTGCGAACAAGTTAATGACACATCTAATGTTTAAAATACGATAATCAATACTTTCGAAATCAGTATCTATCTCAGAGAGAATTGAATTGAATATTTTTAGTTTAAATATCCCTGAAGAGAAACCCATAACCAGATCTAATGAAAAGACAATTTTGATATTTAAATCATTGGATTTTAAAATTGTTCTCATATGTAAAAACAGAAATGATGTATCGCGTCCTTTCTCTGTGATTTTCATATAAGAGAAGTTTGATAACCTACAACCAGTGTTCCTCCCCTTTCCATTCTTCTGCTTTGTTGTAATTTCACATTCTATCTAGAGATTTTCTCTAAGTTGAACTTTTACTCAATATACCCACGAGGAGATCGTTTATCTGGTTTATAACAAAAACTGGACACGTTCATCGTGATTTAAAGAGAATACCTTTGAATCGAACATTGTTCGACATTGTACGTAGTTTTTATCGTCGAGAGATTCGCTCGTTTCTCTTTTCTGTTTTGTCATCGTTTAAGCTTTCGTATTGCAAAAGGATATCGAACCAGCATTCGCACACGTTGAAACGCATGGAAGTTATTTGTATCCCGGGATAGTTTGAAATATTATATTTCTGCAATAACGATACGTTGCTCGAAACAATTCAATAATTACTTATTCCATAAAGAAAATTATTTAAACACAGTGATAAATCATTTTTTATAAACTTAAGAAATAATACGTTTTAAACATTTCGTTTCTATACTTTATTATAATTAGTAGCTATTTATCGAGTATATACATATCTACATATAATAAATAATGATGATTTAGATTATAAAGTAGTAGTATATCTATGCAAATTCATATTTTTGTGAGCAGAACTTAAAAAAATCAAACTTCAGCAAACATTTGTTTCATCCATTAAATATTAAGACTACTAGTATACTTCGGTTATTTTTTACATATACTTGCATATTATTTGAATATTGTGCATTTTTGTAGCTCTTTAATTTCCATATGAATGCACAAACATCCGTACAAAGATCTTCGGTACTCATTCACTTTAATGTGTTCACGTTGCAATATTCTACCAACGATCGTAACGCTAATTTGTTGCAACGCAAAGTGCCGATCGTAGGTTACACAGCTATTATAAAAGTTTCGGCTCGTAAAAGAGCTGCAAGAATACAGATTTAAAACGTACATCTCGAATGGTTAGCTCGATTCTCAGAATTAATGCGAGCTGCCCGAAATTCCTTCGACCGTGTACAATTATTCCATTCATCCGTCTAGAATTTCTCAATTATTCTTCATTATCGAGGATACGCCCGGATTCGGAAAAGGAATAAGACCGAAAGTAAAAAAAAGAAAGAAGAGAAAATTATAGATAAAGGTTTTTCTACTTGATTTTTGCCCCCTACCCGTTTCTCGCTGGCTGATTCTCACTCTCGTCCGGTCCGGTTGACTCGCGTCCTATTTCGGTTACAGATTTTTCCCTCCTTTCATTTTTGCTCGGCATTTTCCTCTACGAGATGATCGAGGCCATGGCAAAAGCCGAGCACCGCCGCCTATAGGTCGATCGATATCAGGAATATACGCGAAGCGCTTTAACGTAGGTTAACCGCAGATGAAAGCAGAACTGGCTGGACGACGACTCCGCGGCGTCCACGCGGACTCAAATCACGTATTGGCTCTTCAATACGGTTTCAGCCTTGTACTTTCCAAAAGGTGTGCCCACATCCCGTCCAAATTCTAATTAGTGACCACGAGTGCTTTCAGTGGAGCGAACTGTACGTCTGATCTCTCTGATCTGTCCCTTAACTTGTTAGAAAGCTGAAACACCTAGGAACTTATTGGCGGCCGGCAAGTTTTCCATGTCAAAGGAGCTTTTTGTGAGCTAGCACGTTATTATTGTTCATGGAAATTCATTATTTTGCATGGTTTTGTTGTTCCTGTTTCAGGAGTATGACAAAGATAAATATAGTTATCCTGTTGAAATAATGTAAAGATAATTTCAAGAAAATAAGTAGGATTGAACGAAAAGTATAATTATATTCAGATTGAGTATGTATATTTTTATACAAATATTTGTTTCATCTTTTAAGTATTATAATGTACATGAAAAACTTTGGATATATTGTATATCTAATTATTTCTTATTAAATATTCTTCCATCTTTAGAAAAGATCTCAAGTGTGAGCAAAATTTGAAAGAATTTCCATGATTTTTTCAAATGTTGAAGGTCTTTCCATTTATTGAAATGAGAAGAAAATTGCTCAAATTTGAGGAAAAGAGAAAGAATTCTTAACTGTACGATTTCTCGTCTTAATCTTGCGTTTAAAGACTTTTTGAAACGTTAAGAGTCTTTTCGTTGGTTGAAACGAGAGTAAGATTGAGGTATAAAAATTCGAGGACCATAAATGGGTTAAATTTACCATAAATACATAAACATAGGGAATTTCTTCAATTGTCGTTTGAATTTCAAGTGAATAAGAGTATCCTTTGTTATGCTTCACTAATATTTATCCTCGAGATAACATCAAACGAATATTTAACAGTACATAGGTAAATAAAATTTGTATTCAGGTATAAGTATCAATCCTCGCATTATTAAAATGAAATAGGATGAAACGATAGTTGACCGTCCACAGATCGTTCGTTTCTAAATTAATTTCCTGAAACGAGATAAGGGAAGAGCAGCAGATTGTCGATCAAAAAACTTTGAACGTTGCTCGATCGATTTATCGTCCATTCTGTATCCTTGATCCCCGGTATCGTACGGTGGAACGCTTTTGTACTTACGGCTGCTATTTGTTGAGGAGTCCACATAGCGTACTTGCACGCTTCGTTGTTGACACTCGACCTAAATAAAGCACCGTTCACAATGACGCGATACCTATATCCTTGTTTCGCGCGAACACCCTTTCTAGCTGTCACATGGTAGAAAGACCGGACATGGTCAGTGACAGAGACAAAGCGATAAGCATAGAAGAAGAGGGAAGGAGAGGGATAGATCGAATCGTAGCAATTGACGATTGTCCAATTGACGATTGTCCTTTGGACTAGACGGTAAATTGCGTTAGACGATTCTCCAACGATGTACATGCCTGCCCCGAATACGGTCATTCGTTCGAAATAGAGGCTGATTTCCAACGAAATAGAAACTCGAGATATACGACCGAGAAGGACTTCGGAAAATATGGCGTTCGAAGCTAAATAAGCCAAGCAATCACAGGCAAAGGAAGTTTTTTTTCTGATGCAACCTGTGCATGTTTGTACGACCATTTTGACAACTTGTGGGTTTGATGGATAATTCTTCGGAATGGTTTGTAGTATATGTGTCGCGGTAAAGAGGTTAATCGAAATGAAAGACTATTTACGGAAGATGCTTGCTACTGTTTAATTATTCATTTAGTATTATATTAATTTTGTCTATCTAAAACGGTTACAGTAGCGATATTTAATATATATTATATTATCATCGTACACGATGAATTAATATCGAGTTTGTTTTATCTACTGAGCGATAGGTATCGACAGTCACTCAGTATCTCTGTAAGTGATGCAATTAATCAAAGTAATTAATTTCGCTATGTTATTTTCATTTTTTCGATCTGTAAATCGCTTATTGTGTTTATTATTTCGCACGTTTGCCGTTTGTCATTATCATAATCAGAACTCTGGAATTGCGTTTGATTAATTGTTTTTAATGGTTTACTTTGTACACGAACGGGTTATTTGCAACTGCTATTTAATATTTTGACGAGACTCGTTTTCATAAAGGTATCAGTTGGAAAAGGAAATAGGAATTTTAAACGGCAATAATTTAAGCAAATAAAAAGACGTGACATTTAAAACGCAAGAAAGAGACTAACGTAAGAAAAGAATTTTGAATGAACATGATCACGAATTCTATAACGAACACTTTATCAATTTTAAAGTCAAAGAATTTTTTGAACAGTAGTTCTACTTGCATTTTTGAACAACATTCGGGCAACACAATTTGCACGTAGTGATATGTGTCTCGTCGGCAATGTGTTAATTTATGTGTACGAATTGTTTTACTCTTTTTCGCTCTATTTTATTTTGTACTCGTTTTCATATCGTTGGTATCTACGATTTATTTTCGTACCGAAACATTCTTATTTTTAGTGTTTCCCTTTCTTTTTTCGCGAATCGACCATTGACCTTATGCGTGTGGCTATATCTCCATTGTAAAATATTAAATAATAATTTGAAATTATTTGGAATGTTCATACTCCATTTTATTTTACCTAGTACTTCTTTTATGAACTTACATTTTATAATATTGTCAATTCACTCACAGCTCTGATAAATATAATCTAGTCAGGTAATCGATAAATGTTTTCCTTCTAAATTTACATAAAATTCAAATAATACCCTATAACTATAAGTTTAAAATAATAACTAACTATAACTATAAAATAATAGTAATCGATAATAGAATTCTACTAAATTCAAAAGAAATTGTAACTGTACGATCACGAGTTCATGAAACCAACTTCTAGAACCGGTGGAACACGATTTCTCAGAAGAACAGGATGCTCGTTCGACTATGTCTAATACGAAAACTTTCGGCATCTTCGATGCGATTCATAGGACGAAATCGCTTTAAAATACTTCTTGGGAATATCGCGGCAACCAAAGTAGGAAACATTCGTGACAACTCGGTATGAATAAAATTTATTAGTCGAGGTGTATTCACAACATGACGCTGGATTTTCTTTTCCGAACATTTGCAACATAGTTGGAACTCCGTTTCGATTTGATAAAAGTGGGTCAGCGAGATTTCCTCTTTCTACAGAGGGTGGAACGACGTGGTTTGGACAAAAACGCAGGATGTAAATCGCTATTCTTCCTTCTCTTTGCTTCTGTCGACTCGAGTGACATCCCTGAACTGACAAATCAGTTCGCGAAGTCGTGAGTTTACATTCGAGAATTGCGAACGTTCGTTTACTGGTAGCGAAGCATTGCACGCGAGCAGGTGGAACAGCATCGAAAAGAACGACGTCAGTCGGTTGGCCGTGGCGTGAACGGAATGTAAACCGGACCGTTTTCGATTTCTCTGCTCACCTTTTGTTTGCGTTTGCGGTCTGGTAGATAAAGCGGCGAAAAAGGAGCGAATTTTCGCATCTTTTTCACCATTTCCACCGAACTTTTCTGTCATTTGTGTTTATTTCTCTTGGTACCTCCCCTCAAAACCATCGAGTGGTTAATTTTCTTTCATTTACGGTTCATTTCTTGTTGTGAGTTTCGTGTGTGACTATTAGAATAAAAGTAGGCTCTTTTTTTAATTTGAAGTAATTTGGAGTATCGAGGATTTTAACGACGTAGAATTTGTCGATAGTTCATAAATAGAGAACACGGTTGGATTAATTTTATATAAACTAATTGTAATTTCTGGACCTTAGAAACCAGTTAGATTGTGTATAGAACACGCATTTATGAATTTATTGAATTTATTTATGATAATATTCTTCTGATCGTGGTAAGTAGGAAGAGATAAAGTTTTAGAATAAAGTGATTATTTAATTGGATGGTTAATTGTTGAATTTAGATCCTGAGAAATGCACATTTTTCCCTAACATTCTTAGAAACTAGTCACGATACGAGTATATTGATATGAGATCAGAAATTACAATAACATGCACTTGTTATTCCATGAACTGCACTTCAAATTAAAAAACAAACCCCTCGATACATTTTCCAAATAATACATCTAATTTATCGATCCATTAGTATCACTATAAACGTGATTCTTCAGTTGCACTAATTAATTCTAATACATAGTCATCCTAGAATTATTATATTGTTTCTCTTCCATCCCCAAGAGATCACATTGCATCGTCACAAACAGTTTCTTAACTTCTCGAGTGTACTTCACTATACCAGACTATAAACTGATTTCACGAGAGAACGTAAAATTTCATTTGACGAGAAGTATTCCAAAGTCAGAGATATTTGACTCTGATAAATATTACGACTGCAAATTCGACAAACTTTTCAGTTCGTTTTCCAGATAAGACCCTTTAAAAGAAGAATACTCGTACAGAGGTAGGTTTCGTTCGGTATTGGTCCCCGCGTGAATCGAATACGGAAAAGGGGTAGTTTCGAGCCATGTAGCTGGAGAAAACGGTCGAAGAACTTTCGAAACTTTTTTATACGTCAACTTTTCCCGTTTCGGCGTGTCATTTGCACGGGCTACCTTTTTTCATTCGTTACCAAAAAACAGAGAATGCAGCCGCGGGGGAGGAAACAAATTTCGTTTTCCAACAAAATCGGGACCAGAGATGGAATGGCTCGATACTCGATACGCTTCGCGATCAACCGCTGGAAAGTATCGATTTTGCGAAGGACCATTGGTTAATATTTCGAGTAAGCAAACGCGAATTAGTTCTACGAAGTTCAGTGTAGATTTACATCATAATTCTTCGCTGAAAAACTACTGTTTTATTGTTTGCTTTTCCGGTTTTGTGCCACTCGGGTATTTTTAATTAAATCCTATTACTCAGAATGGAGAAACGTGCTTTAATTAGAGAAAACGTTGTAAACGTTTATAGGATGTTCTAGAACGTGTGAACATAATTTTATGGGCAAATCGAGACACGGAAGCAACGAAATATTGCATAAACATACATATTTGTCTTATATTATCCTGTTTCAAAATTACAAGTAGTCTTGTATTTTCGCAATTCTTTTTCGAGATTACGCTGTACAATTTCTTTATCCTTTTTCTGATTTTACTGTTTTTCAATGAATTTAATTAAAATACACGTTTGAAATATTTTATTAAAAAATCCTCGTTCTAGGATCACTAATGAAATTGTAAAAGTTACACGGTTTATATTTTGTATGTTATGTATAATATTTTATGAATTTCTTTGTTCTATTGATAAAAATACTGAGAATACATTTTCTAACGGACCGGTGATTTTTCACGTTATCATACATACAACAGAGTCATTAAACTACCGTAGAAAATCGTCTGTAGCTGTGAGACAGGCTCAGAGTACCAACAAACAGACTGAAGGTTTATCCGAACTTTTAGTATATTCGCTTCACCCGTGAGAATATGCACACGTGTTTTGAAATACCCCGTAGACTTGTAAAACAAGTAACGAAACGTCCTCCTTTTTGGAGAAAGAGGTAGCAGAAAGTTTTTATAAAATCCGCAATGTCAAGCGCGGTTGGAAAATAAGAATGATGTCTCTTACCATATCGCAACTACGTTAAACAATACTTTGTTTTCTGATTCATTCCCAATCACGCGTGAAACCACTATCTATATATAACGTATATATAACGTTGATCACATCTATCTCTCGAAGATTATAGCACAATCATCGAGTTTATCGTCGTTTCTTCTTAAACGATTCTAAAGAGCCCTGTTATCGTTCAGAATCGTTTGCAGTAAAGTTCGGCGACCATAACTGGCTTTTACTGTCACCTTAAGCAACGAGGAGAATCTTGAACTATGAAACTCGTCGAAGTGAGCGATAGGTATACACGGTGTCTCGAAATATGTGGAACTTGCTGCAGGAATTGGATGTGCTTTTGAAAGCAATAAAGAAAGTTCGTGTAAACGTACGAATATATTTGTGCTATTTCGTGAAACATAATCAATTCTATGCTCTTTGATACACAATAAAAGTCTATACATTACATAAATAGAGAATTTATATATTCAACTCAGTGAATAGTTCAGTCAGTCTCATGACTTCAGTCATTATTTTGTCATAAAATATCATTTTTACATCCCTTGCGTTTTCTCATCGTTGTTCTAGCAGTTCTAACATTCGTATCATTAATCTTTCTATTGCATTTGTTCTTATTTGATTTCAAGTCAAATTTTAAATGAATTTCTTTAAGATTTGCATTTAACTCGCTCGACATTTCCTCAATGTGGTTAGAGAATCCTAGAGAACAACGTATAATGGTTAATTCATCATGCACCTTTCGTAGTACCAGTCTCCTATAAAGAATGTTCGAAAATTTCAGGAGCATTGCGTTGTATAAACAGAAGATTCTGATTGATTAATTGTTTTCTCAAATCAATTTGTGCCAATTATCACGTCTTATATAAGATCAGAAGGTCTCCCGATACTTATGGACGGACGTGTACGCTTATACGAACTTTTTTCATTGTTTTCAGCTACACAATCGATAATTCCTGAAGTAAGCCCAACATATTACGGGATACCTTGTATAGCTACGCCAATAGAACGACAAATTGAGTCATTTCATAACTTCGTGTGGTTTTTATCAGCAGGCCTCGCGCTATGTTCACTCGGTTTATCCCGCTAGCTAACTCGCGCGGCCATTCATATCTCGTCCAACTTCTTATTACTTTTCCCTGGGAAATTTATCACATTCGTCGTGTTCCTGACTATCGTTCGCTTCGTTTCCTCCCCCTCCTCACTTTTGATCCCAAAAACACGCAAACAACCAGGAAATCCTGGCCTACGAACTTTGATCTCGATATTAACTTTATTCGTCACGAACCCGTGACTCCCATCCTTCTACACCATAAAACGTTTCGCTTGAGAAAATATTTGCTCGTACTTTTCGACCACCGCGAGGCAAAATATCTCTTTCTCGACGGGCGGTTTCGTCCTGTAAAATTTACACGCGTGTACGTTACCGTGCAAGAGATCTGTTTTATTTCTTGCGCGATGGTTTTAACTTAGAAAGTACGCGAGAACAACTTTCGCCGACATGTATACGCGTACGAGACGGGGGATGAACGAATAATTAACACGTTCTTCGACGAAGCGTGGTATTAACTTGATCAGGCAACGTTTTGTTTGCAATTTGTTTTTCCCATGTTCTGAATTTTTACTTTCACGATGTCTCTGACTGTAGCATTCTGATTTTTAGCACTGCGTATACAGATACCGAGCGCGTATTTTCTGGTTGCATAGTTCAATTATTATGAAATTTGTATTTCTATACTCTGTAACTACAAAGAAAAAAAAAGAGAATAAGATTCTTTAAGAGCCTTTATAAACCACAATTACAACTACAGTTCCCAACACAAGTTCTGCGAGAGTTATTATAAGTTCAAACGTAGTCGATATTAAAAGCGTAGAATTATAAAAGTTGCAATCCAATTTACTTGATTTAACATTTTGTCGTATAAGTCGTTTCCCCAAAAACCAATCGCGTAAATACGTCGCCAGCAGTCACAGTATAATTCATGGATAGCCATCCAACAGGTCTGTGATCATCTTCTGATCAGCGTATTACACAGTCTGTTTAGTCGAAATCATCGATATCAGAAAATTCACTTATCCGATAGGTGTCGAGTCTCGTTTCCGATAATCGATATTTCTGTCGTATTTCTCTGTACAATCCTTGCAGCGAAAGTTGTGAACGTCCGAGAATCTCTCTCGATACTTCGTGAAAGGCTAGAGACACGATCGGTCGTTTCACGTTCGAAAGACGATTTGGTTCTCGGTGGTTCGAGGCAGGGTTCGAACATCCGCGCTTTCAAGGCGACAGCTCCCCACGGTCGACGGTTTTTCGCTTGGACGGCCAGAATTTTCAGCGCGGAGGGACACATCCTAGACGCTCCGCGGAGCGCGAACGATCGCGATGAAACGAAATTATATAGCCGCGTCGATATTCTCGAGCGTGCACACCGGAGCGTGGTACGAGGTCTCGTGAAAACGCTAGGTGAAAATAGGTCTCGCAAACGTTTTTGTTCCTCCCGCCCTGTTAAATGTCCCTTGCTCGTTAAAAATAACATTCAAGCTTTGGCGCATTTCTGTACGGTGCGATGTGCCTAGTAAAAAATGCTCGATGAATCATCTCAGAATGTAAAATTGTGCTGATCCTACCAAAGCTTTAGCAAATAAATTTAGCACGGGCTCACAGGAAGATATTCGAATACTCGCGTAATTTTATTTTCAACATGTCATATACGTTATAAAAAACGTTTTTTACGGCATACGACATGATATGATCATCATGATCATATTGGTACAGTTTGAAACAAATCCGAAAATGTGTACGGACGTTACGAGATATTTACTGCAAACATATGTTTTTCACAAAAATTATAGAAAAATTGATTTAAAAAGAGTCACGTTCATTTGCGTGGTTATTTAAAGTGACGAAGACGCCCGAAGCCTTAGACCTGGACCTTTTGAAATTTGCTCGGCGACTGACTGAAACCTACCATCAACGGTTCGATGTCGAATGTTTAGATTATCGATGCTCGGACCACCGCGAATACCGACACGGGTCCTCGAGAGAGGTTTCCACGTTTTATCGCCTACAATGTGATGGGACAAGACCAGAGAATGTAGCGAAGAATAACATTTCCTATACGAATGTGTATATGAATCGTTATATTAAAGAATAAATTAATAATAATTTTATAAATTCTTTAGAAACGTCGAAGTGATCGTAAAGGTCTTTTGCTTCTATTTTTTTGCTTATATCATCCTTGCAAATAGATTTATTAGAATCTGATCGTAACCATTACGAACAGAAGAATATACTTACGTGTTTGAATCCCTAAAAACTAAAAAAACTTTGAAAAAAGAAAACTGTTTGAGTTTTTAACATTATCAAACTGCGATCGTACGATATTTCCTAAAAAATACGGTACCTGTTTGTACATAAATTGCCCAGAGAGTGCGACATGGTCGCTAAAATAACTTTAGTTTAACCGGTGCGCACGAGTCAGCCGAAAAGCCATCGACATCCGCATCCGCAAAAATTTCACGAATTTTATGTTGCGCTAGATATGTCTACACTTCCTTCGTACCACATTTCGACGGTGTCAAAACGAGTGCAGCGGCAATAGAAAATAACAATTTCGTATCCAGGATTCCTGCAGTCATAAAGCAACATGTCCAAGTTTTTCCAGACAGTCATGATATAACCCGTGAACAAAAGTTGTTGGATCTGTCGTGTGGATGATTTTAAAAATGAAGTTTCACCACGTTGAAGAATATTTCTGAACGACATAGTCGTCCTAAATTCACAGCAACGTCTACTGGAAAAGTTAACGTACGCCATTTGCTGCTGAAAGCCTGGTCATCATTTTCCTCTGACTCTGAAGTGACTCGTCGTTACTTCACCTCCCTATGCTTAACTCTCTTTCTTCGCCCGTTACGTTCTCACACGTTACGTTTTCGTTTATAGCTGTTTTCTCCTCCGACCATACCGCATCCAGCGGTTGTAAGTTGTACAGTTTGCTTTCTGAGGGGAGCTACGACCCGAAGTTTACCGTAAAACCTCTAAGTTTTCCGTCGAATGGTTAACCCTCGGCTCGTCGAGCGCTCAACGGAACTTGAACCGTGTTTTGACCTTCGACCAACAACGAAGATGTTTCCGAGAGGGAAAATTACGTTAGGCTTACGAGCACCTGGATAAACCGAGGGTAGTACGTATGTAGTTGATACAGAACGATTTATTCTTATTTCATGTGTATGCAATAGGATACTTTAAAGGTAACATAGTGTGTTTGTCATTTCCGAAGTTGTAGAAATATTTTTATAAGAAACAAAATTTGTATATTGAAGAAAGTATAGCGGGGGATGATTATAAGAAGACACTTGTAAAAGACTATTTCTTAAATGAAATTTAAGGGTAATTTCAATTAGAGGAATAAAGTTTTAAATAGCAAGGTAACATATAAATTTACAATGTTTCCTCCAGCTTAAGTTTAATTTAATGTATTTTATTTTTATGTTTCTCTATGGCAGAAATGTGTAGAAATGTTCGGTGACTTATGGTTGGCAGTGTATACGTATATATATTCTCGAACCTCTATTTCATTCGATAGGATCTTCCAATATGAATATATGTGTTCTTGAACCTCTATTTCATTTCTATAGGATCAGCCAATATTACGTATGATATAATATTCTTGAACTTCTATTTCGTTTCATTTATTACTATCTCCTTCAACGATCAGCTAAATTTGGAATTCTGATAAAAAGAATGATTCGAAGTAATCCGCTTCTTTTGATATCGCACAGTAGCAGAAGCAGAAGAGTTATTTTTCTTTCAAATATCAGGATTTCATCTCTAATCGAGCTTCCGTAACTTCGAGAACAACAAACCGGTCTAGATTATAAGTTTTCCACTCTACGGTATGACTCTCTGTTCGTTCTCGTATTTCTATACGTACTTGTATCTACGCTACAAATTTATCAGAAACCGAGCGTTTCAGACGAAGCCGTAATAAGGAGAAAATGTATTATTAAAATAGTAAGTATCGTGAAGGATATATATATAAAAAAAAAGTAACAGGAGATCTCTTTCTAGAGAATGAGCTTCCTCTTGAGTCAAAAGCTTCGGTGTCGCATATGGAAATAGAAGGAGATCCCCTATATAGGGAGAGCGGTTTTCAGGAAATTGAAATTTGCTCGTCCTGCTTTTATCGAATCAGAAGATTGAATGTAGCCTCAATTTTGAAAGGGCATGATACGTAATCTTTGTTCGTGAAATATACGAAGATGCGTCGTTCCAGTAGAACTTCCTTTGATGAATATTTACATAGATAAACAATCTTTTACAGATGATTATCAGGTTATATCGTATTTCTCTGAAGTAGAATTAACAATTACTTCTATGTAAGATCTATTTAGCCGTGTGTACACGATTGAACAATGTGTTCAGTGTTTTATTCTATCCTCTGCAAATCGATTAACTTTCTTCCCAATTATTCCAAGGTTTTCATTGGTTTATCAAAAAGTTCCAATGCTATAAGTAATTAATACCTAACAATAATAACAATAATAAAAGTTAAAGAGATTCCTGCAGTTAATAAGAGCAATATTTCTATAATATTCCACAAATTGTAATATCGAGAGACGTACGAACCTGTTACGAACCGGAATATCATTTTTTTCGTCCACACTGATAATTAAACTCGCACGTTAAAACACTCGTTAGCTTAAATGCAATTAATCCGATCTATTAGATGCCAGGAAAAGAAAGCAGAGCGTTCAACTATCGATAAAGTATGTCAGATGAGTTAAATTTTTCATCCCTTTGGAAGTTTCATAAAGTTCGAAACATTCGGAGAATACGAGCCAGTACTTTCTCTATTTCCCTGCTCCTTTAATTCGCCCGTTTACTACCGGAGAATCGGACGATTTTATCGATCCTCGGTGTCCTCTTTGAGCACGGGCATGTCTCATCGAGATAGTAATTTCAGTTTCAGATTGAAACCAGCCGCGATTTATTAAAATTATTGTGGCCTCCGGTAAAGTTTGCGATGAATCTTCAAATGGCTACAAACAGCCCTGCATTTGCTTTATACTCGAGCACCTTTTCCTCGGGTCTCTCAACGTAACTTTTACGTCAAGATTTTTTCCTCTTCTTGAAAATCACGAATGTGAGTATACAGGATATTCCTGTAATTATGGTACCACATAGGTGACTATTGTGCGTGAAAGAATAAGTCGAAAATATCGAATAACGTGTTTGTCTTATGACGCTCCGATTTCGAGAAACTCGAACGTGAAAATTTGCCAATTATTTTTTCCCTATTTTCGCCTATAAAATAATCTGCTGCTAATTATTCCGCGGTTTTTTTAGCCGATGATTTTAGTCAAAATTTTCAAATTCGACTCTATCGAGAACCAAGCGTCATAACAAAAACTTTATTGCATATTACCAATTTATTTTTTCACGTAGAATCACCCCTTTGTCAATTGTAAACCTTGTACACATGGGGCATTCTGTACATGTATATATACAATATACCAGAATTCGATTTTATTTATATTAAAGCAACAGACAAACTTTATCACAGTCTTTTTCAAGCTTCTCTTGAAACAAAAATATTCTCGCGGTCGATAGATTCAACAGTATGTTGGACAAGCAAACAAAGAGACCACAAGAGAGAGCGAGAGAGAGAGAGAGAGAGAAAGCAGAGAACAGAGTAGACACATATGTATATCTGCTATGCAATATAGAGGAGTTCAATCAAAAGTAAACGAAAAGGGAAAGGGTATATTGTCGGTTGGCTAGCGCGCGGCCTTTTTCCAGTTTTAAAACGACGACTCTTTGAGACCTAAACGACACGTATAGAGAGATGCTCCTGTCGCAAAATGCCCTAGGGACAGTTACGTGGGTGCATACCTAATCAGAGAGACGTCCTGCAGAATGCTTGAAAGCTTGGAATCTCGTGATTCTTCCCATCGCGTGCCAAGACATTCGCGTACTTTTGTTGGGCATATTCCTAAAGGACAACGCAAACTGTCATTCTACGAGCGTACTCGTTCTGTTATGCCGGACCCCTT
The DNA here is from genome assembly GCA_014737365.1 of Bombus soroeensis. Lineage (NCBI taxonomy): Eukaryota > Metazoa > Arthropoda > Insecta > Hymenoptera > Apidae > Bombus > Bombus soroeensis. The sequence goes on along the minus strand of JACXIL010000282.1, from coordinate 178,452 downwards.
GCAATTCAACACGAGAGGAAGGCCTTCTGTTGCATGAAAGTATTAATTTTCCAGACGCGGGAGCATTCGCATTCGTGTGCATCGGTCAAAAGTTTGCGCTGCCGGTTGGAAAGTTTCTGAATGGAAAATTAATGATCGTGTAGTTCGCGAAGTGATCGTGTAAAGTTTATGATTCAGGCGAAACACGATCGGCTAATTATAACGGCAATTAAGCATTTAAGCATCATTGTATTATAAAATAAAGTTATATTAGCTATACGAATTAAAGTGATTAGACACAGTAGCGAAGTGTTCGCATTACGCGTATAAAGGAAATTGCTAGCTGTTCAAAAATGTCAGGTGATATTTTTCACGCGAGGGTACTAGGATAATACGCGCGTTAAAAGGACGTCGTATATGCTAATGCTTTATACACTGGTGGTGTCCCGATTTCACTTGGCCTGTAACAAGCCTGAAGAGCCTCACAGGAGAAAAGGAACGCGCGGTTAGAAACGGGGAAGAATGCCTAACGACTAGAAGATGAGCAAGTCCGCTGATAAGACGAGCCTTTACAAGCTCAGCCGGCTAAAAGACGTTGGCAACAAAGCTGAAGAGAAAGAGAAAGGAAACGTTTCAATGTTACGGAGAATGAACCCAGCCTTTATCAGTAATTTGTGATTCTCACTTGCTGTCTTTTGCTCGCTCTCTCGAACACTAGCAACAGTTCTCGCCTTTTTCTTCCACACTTTGGAAACGTTTCATGCTAAAACGCCCCTTTCTTCGCTCATCGTCAAATAGAAACGAATTTTCCAAAGTTCTTAGCGGCTGTTTCTAACTCTATTTACGCGTAACTAACAAAGTGTACCGTGTTCTGTTTAATGAAGGAACTTCCTTAACCGCATCGACAGATATTAAATTCATCTTATACTGGAAAGTTACGACTATGAAGCGTAATGTAGTCTTGCATCTGGTTAAACGGCTCGTGGAAACCGCAGAAAAGATTTTAATGTACAGAAAATGATATAACTTCGAGAAGTTACGGTATACTCATAAGGATCCTTATTATTGTCTTTAGAAGCCTCTGCTGTTTGAGAATTAATTTTGCGACATCCATTTGCAAAGAGAAAATAATCAAATGCCAGTAAACTGTTCGCGACATGACATATGCAGGTATTATATGCAGGTATTATATTTTCTCGATTAAGCACGCGCCGCACATTAGCATCGTTCGATGATCTTATCGTGCCAGAAATGTGTATTTTGAATGCAGTCGGTTTAACATCCGAGCAAAAACTTTTATGAGACAATCGCAAAAACGAAAGCTATTAGCTCGTCTAGCGATTACTCGCTGGCTTGACAGTAAAAGTGAAATTGCTGGAGAAACAGCTTGTATTATGCTGAACAAACTGTCAATCTATTTCGTTGTCAGTCGTTACACGATTTTGTAATTAGGTTTCCTCTGACAAATGACAAGTCGTTCCTTCTTTGAGTGACACGCCATGTTCGCTGGGACGAAGAAAAGACAGTTAAATAGCAAATTTCGGGTAGGAGACAGTTTAATCTTATTACCTTGATTGAGATAATTTGGGAATCGTGGTTACTAAATGAAAAGTGAATTCGAGGCGGATGTCCTATATTAAGTAACGTTATTTTAGGTACATGATGTTGTTTCATGACAATATGATATATTGTTTAACCTTACTGAGTTGTAACTTGGATAAAATTATAAAATTGCATATTTTAATAAAATGAGATTGAAACGTTTCAAAATTGTACAGCATGCAAGTTCACAATCTAAAACCGTCGACCGAAAGTTTTTTCTGTCGTTTTACAATTTTGATGAATTATGATTTTTAGACATTTAAAGCAATAAAATCTAATTCTATTATTGTTCAAGTTTTATAGACTTCTAGATATTTTCAGTATATTAGATAAAATAATAAAATGGTACTACTTAAGAAGGAGCTCGTTTTATAAAGTATGTCGTTTCTTCATATTCCTGCCTGTTTTCAATATCGTTTGACGTTACCTCATTTCTACCATACGAAATTTACACTTAGTCTAATAATAAAATAATATCCAAAATACAAATATATATATATACGCTACACAACAGCCGTCGAAGAACGCGAGGGCGTCAGAAATAGCCATCTGCAAAACGACCGAAGTTTCCCGTAGTAATTCCCAAAGTGGCAGTTCAATTTTCCCGGTGGATGTCGAGGCGACGTCCGGTAATTAAATCTGTAGCAAAGCTGGCCGAGCAGAAAACAAGAAGGAACTCTAGCTGGTTAGATCGGCCGGTTTTCCCTTCCGCTGAACACGGAGAATCGCATAAAAGAAGTTGACACGCGAGGGACTGTAAAACATCTCAGTTTTTGCACGATTAATCGAAGTCTAACCCCAAGGCGTGACAGAAATCGCGTTTAGCTCCAATTAGAGTGCCGTGCCGAGTTCCTAGCGACTTTCAGTGACAGAGCAATCATTGTTCTCGAAACTTCCGCCTGTCTCCTGAGTAGCACAATATATCCGTGGATCCGTCTTCTGTTCCCTTTACACTTTTATCCTTCTTTCTCCTACTTACTTCTTTCATTCCGACGGATTTCATCTGAACTTTCTCGAGGCTTTTCACCGAGCGTGAAGTCATATTTTATACCGACCCGTTTCTCGGCTGCATGAACGAACAATAACGTGTAAGTACCGGTTCTCAAAGTGTTCGAAAGACCGCGAAAAGTGCTTGCAATCGTATGGTGATTGAACTTACGAGTTCCAGTGCTGGATTAACTCTTTAGCGGGTTTAGAAAAGACTCGTTACTGTACAGATATATCGAAAGATCGGAGAGGCTGAATTTTATATAATTAGGTCCTTTCGAATGTTGGGAAGAGAATTGATTGTAATGTGCGTGCAAATAAAATAGAATGTTAGGAAAATGTGTTTCTATATTAAAAACGTACGTTTCTTTAAAGTACATTTTACTCTTTTAAGTCGTAACGTCTTCTAAACTGATATTAGAATATTTATTAGTGAAAGATGTGTTTGAATATTATTGTATATTGCGAGTTCTATGAATTTTTGCTACGGAATATTTTAGAGACAATAGTCAGGCTTACATGATTTTTTGTGAGAAGCTATATCTCCATTCGTTGCTAATCCGTAGCAATTTGTACTCGGGTGATCGCATGAAGTTTGTTAGCGTAAACTTTGATGGATCCGTCGACGTAGCAAATATATTAGCGTAGTTTGCGAAGACGATGCAGCGCCATATACGTGGTGTACTAATGAGAGAAACAAATTGTATTGTTCTCGATGCAGTTGTCGACGAAATTGCTAATTAGCAGGACCGTGGAAACTCCGACATTCGTTAATTCGCCCAGTGAATTAATTCATCGTTTCGGTGTTCAAGAGATACGAATTAATCACGGTAGAATCTTCGCGTTAGACGTGTTCTTGTTCCTCGAGGAATTCTGAAGCTCCATTCAGAAAACGGAAGGATCTTTCATTTCCTCATCTTCGAAATGGCTCGACGACGCGACGCGTCGAAATTGACGATCAATAGTTTCCGCCTCGTAGGCAATACTCTGCACAGATTTATCGTGGAAACCGTCTTTTTTTGTTTTATTTTAACATAACCCCGGTAGAGAGAAGACAGAACGCGTCAAAAACTCCCTTTTCACCCTTCTCTCGTGCTATTGTAAAACCCCTAGTAACGTTGAAAATAATATTGCGATCGAACGTCTCTATCGAAACTGTAACTACGTGGGTCGAAGCTCTCTTGAATTTGTAACTAAAGAAACCAAGAATTTACAATCCTATATTTTAATAACGTATATATATATACATATATTTCTCTTCGAAATTCGTGTCTTTTCGCTGCTTCGATCTTTGCTATTTTATTCGTATTTTCGTTTTTGAATATACAAACGTATCGTACGCTCATAGGAGAAATATCATGTCATGCTTGGATATATGAATAACTACTGCTATACAGAAATAGCGATATTGTAAAATTTCGAATATAATGCGGAAATATCGGGATTACGGGGAAAAGATCAAAATGATGGTTATGTCGAAAGCTTCCGTGCGCAAATTAATTCCTGCTACGAAAAGAGAGAGGTTAAGAGCCGGGGATAGAGGATCGTGAAAATGAAAAAGCCGAACAGATTAATAGCCGGGATATTAATTGAAATTCATCAGCGTGGAGCGGAATATCCGACAAATGCTCGTTCCACGGATAGATGGTACCTGTAACGCTGTTACTACTATTACATATTTGTATTTGTCGCGTATCTTTCTTTTTCTTTTTCAATAATTTATTATAATGTCAATCGCTTGCATGGCTCATTAACGATGTAAAATAACGAAAATTTTATAGGTTATTATATAATTTAGTGGATTTTTAATAATTTAGTAGCTCTCTTGTATCGATTTATTTAAGAATTGTCCTTTACAGTGAGTTTCATATCGAATTGTTGTCTATACGCGTATATGGTGCATTAATCTTACAGAACTGATCTTTAATTAACAACAAACGTAGGTTTGTTGAAAATCAGGTATCTTTCGTCGTGCAACTGTAACGTCATCCGACGTGTAAGCAAAAGCCGAGTCGACTATTTGCTTTTCAGGACCTGTATTCTCTTATCTTTCTCTCTTTATCGTTCTGGTATAATTTTATCAGTGTTAAAGGAAGTTGAAATGAACAAGCTTATTATTACGCGAGAAATGGAAACGGATGGGAGAGCTGGTTATCTAGGAAGAGATAGAGAACGACAGAGAAATATAATGTCGTAAGCACTTCGCGCAGTGTAAATTTGATAACAGCCGACCGTTACGTGCCGTTTCTCATCGTTCCGTTTAAAGTCGCTTTAATTCCCCCGGAGAATTTAATTATAATGTTAGTGGCGTTTCAACGGTCGGTATCAAGCAAGAGTTCGCGGTGTTTCGCGTCGGAATTTTCCACCGTACGAATCGGAAGGAACCGCCGAGGATTTACGACGAATGATTTATGACAAGTATCTGCGGGTGTTGCTGGAACAATGTCTGCCCCTTTAAATGTAGCTGTGTATCTCTGTGCGATACAGCGAGCCCGATTAAACTTGTACCGGTGTTCTCTTTTTCAATAGAAGGCCACTGTAGTATCAGTAGATCGGAGGAACTGAAATTATACACCATCGTGGGTAAATAAAATACGATATATTTAATTCTTTAGTCGTAGATCCTGTGGAAATTGTGTCTCATTTGTTTCGTTTAGTTCTGCAAGACCTGCGATTGTCGTATCTAATTTGTAAGATATCTGCGCGTTGGAAATTAGTATTTTCTCTATCGAATCGACTTTCTTTCTTATTAAAACGTCAAAAGATATTGTTTTTCCATGTTTTATTACGTCCATGAATAAAATATGACGCTTTCTTATACACAAAGGAAAAATGAACGTGATAAAAACAGCCCACATTTTTGTACAGAGAAATTAAATTATCATCTGCGACTAAAGAGACGGTAGTTTCTTTAAAGTACGATATTATATAATGAAAATCGTTTAGAAAACTTGTTTCTTTAATGTATTATTATACGAGTATCTGTTAATGATGATAGCAGATCCTCGCTTATGAACGTTGCGTCTGGCTAAAAGTAGTAAATGCACGCGTTCAGATGTGCGCGTCTGACTCTTTCGAGAAACTCTACTTTTAAATTACTCTTGCACGACGCGACACTTGATCAAGTCGTCACATACGACTCTCTCAATGCTCTATTATTCCGTGCTCTTAAGTCTTGTCTAGACTTACAGACAATTGCTGTAGACATGTACATATTCATAAATCATAGACACTGTCTCTTGTTCTCCATTTCAATAACAGACAGGTTAATGTATTTGTTCATGGAGTATTTCTGAATGTATACGATTGTATAGAGATTGCCTGCTGACTATTCATAGAAACATTGTCTATTTCTAGACAATTGCTGTGAGTCTGTATGGTTATTTGAAGATACCAAATCCACAATATAAATTTTTATTTTAATATTTATTTATTCTCATCGTCGTGTACACTGGTCAGTCATAATTATTGTGACACCCATAAATATCTATTGAAAAATGAATGCTTTTCACTGTTTTTATTTCTTCACTATTCGATTGTAAATCTATTATTGCTTTTCAATTATATTATCTTATAATGCAAAATATTAACTAAAATAAAATCTATTAGAATTTTCTATCAAACGAAACTGGTAAGCGTCTTAATATTTCTAAGTGGGAGTGTATAATATCAAAATCATTCTTTACTCATTTACTTTGTACCATTGTGTCAACCACAATGCAAAGTTATTAAATGTAATTGTATTTTTGTTATACTAAAAATTCATTAATGTATTAAGCAACTTTTTAATACGCGGTCACGAATATATATTTCATCGATTTTACATGCTATACGGTTAGTATGGTTGTGATATCAGCGAGCCAGACTCAACGTAGACTTCGTCATCACGTACATCGACGTTTATATTCGTTGTACGGTTTGTTTCGCGCGACACGAACACGGTCCAACACTCTATACGATCGTGGCAAACTATAAAAAAATAAATGGAAGCGGAACGCCACGAAGTGTAAAAAGCAAACCGTACATGTGATTCGAAATATTTGTACACGGTTCGTTGATAGAAAAATATATTTCTTTGGTATTGGTTCTAACGTTGCGACAAGTTTCATTTTTCATGGTTGTAAGGGTTATTTTAATGGAAACACCGGCACTTTATTTAATAGAATAACCATTCAAACAAGATAGAAAAATGTTTTATGGCGTAGTAAGGGAATAAAACACGATGAAAAAGAAAAGTACATGCATAAATTCATATTATAAAATATATACATAAATTCATGATATTTCACTTTGAAATATACAATCACATAAAATGTATAAGCTTATTATAATATATAAAACGTCCAATTTTTAAGACCCCAATGAATTCTAAAAAGGAAAGATCGATTCATGTATGTAAAAGATTTTAATGAAACAGTGAGAAGGAAAATTCTCAATTTTAAAATGGTAATATGAAATTATAGAGAAATATAAAAATATTTGCTGGGAAACAAAAAAATTCAGGAAATGACGTAACAGAAAATAACAGAGAAAAGCGTGATAAAATCCAACATTTCATATGTTATAACCTAATACATATAAATAAATTCATATTTCGAAATATGTACAAATATTACAAAACGTATAACGATGAACCGGAAAATTTACATTTAAATCCCATAGCAGATTCTTTTGAAATCAAGTGATCTTTGATATGATAAATTCCTTGAATCCTGCATTGTGCGCGTAAATTGTCACATTAAACATGTCACGATAATCGTTGTTCTTGTGACTTTAACGCGAATAATTCTGTCCTATGTTTCATACTGTAACGCAGGGCACTACAGATACGTTCCTCGTCTCTTTACCAGGAAATAGAGCAACGAATATCATTACGTCGTCTTTCATCGTTGCAAGTGTCAAGCAAGTTCAGAAAAGCGGAGCGTCGGCTAAACCGTACGACCTACATATTTCAGTAGCATGTGTTTCTTTGCCTCTTCTATAATGTCACAGAGTGCTGGCCGTCCTATTTACAAAACATAGATAGTAGATACTAGTGTGGAACATCTTTTGTACAGTTGTAATTTCTCTATAAGCGATAACTACCATGTCTTTTTAATCAAATCTTTATACCGACTTAACGTAGTGATGAATGTTACATTGACTCATGAAACCCGCAGAAAATTTTTATGAATATATTACATACATTATGAAAAAACTTTTTGAAACGTTACTGCCACTGTAATAATACACGGCTGTCATGATTATAGCAGCAAAATTTGAAACGAACGTGAAACGTATATGTAAATAAGTTGCAAGGTGTATATTGCAAACATATTAGAACTTTGTATATAGAAAATTAGTATAGCATGAATAGTTACCTCAGACACATATGTAATTCATGCTAAAAATAGCCTCACTAAATATTCAGATTGATTGGTATAAAGGATAATTGACCGTTTAAATAATTTTGCGATGTTAGTGAAATGTGAAAAGAATTTGTTTCAAACTTTACCAATGTGATTATCATACAAAATGTTTCGTATTACACATATACTATATTCAGAATAAGTTTCCACGAGTGTTGGAGCCTGTGCAGGTCACAGAATCGATATATTTAGCTTTCGGCGACATCTTTCTCTTATTAAATGAACAAACTCAAAAACACAGAATTCTTCCATTCCTCTTTTAACTACATAGAAAGGCTATGCTATCGTTGTTTACAGAAAAACTTTATCACGCCGTAAATTCCATCCCCGAACTTTCGTGGAAATTTTTAGCATACGAATGGGTCGTTTCTTCCTAGACCAATTTCGTAAGAGCTTGGCATCAAGAAACAGGGAGGGTGATCTCACGCCAACTATCGCTTCTCTATCAGTTTCATATCAAACCACTACCAACCAATTGTCATCGGTATATCCTTCGTTCCTATTGACCCAAATCATTGGTCCTCAATTTTCGCTGGCTCTCGGTCATTCTTTTGGGACGCGTCACATCCGAAATTGCTTTGATCTCGTTTGAAGCGTTGTGTCGGTCGTGCCTGGCGTTTCGTACAACGTATTAATCAAAATGAAAATCAGAATTCCGCGGCTAGAGAGTGAGGTGGCGTCGTAAGGGCTGCGGAGGTCCGTGAAGTTTCCAGAGGCGCGATTATATATCTTTCCCGGACGGGTTGCGCGTGAGAGCTACGTTATTCTCTAGAGCAGGCCAATGTAGAAAGGGACGAGAGCGCACAACCCCTCGAAGAGCGAGGATGGCGACATAGGAGAAGGGCTAGGCCGTAGAGAAGCCGGAAGAGTGCTCGCGTATACACTGTGCCCGTTTCCGGAACGTTTTATCTTTTTGGCACGGAATATAGAGGTAATCGCGCCTTATATTACTCGAAGAAGCTCTTGTCGAGGCTAGTTTAAAGTGTTTTATCATCGTTGGACCGAGAGGCCGCTATTACTTCGCCAGCGTATTTTCTAAACCCTGTTCTGTCTTGATTCTTCCTGGCCATTTTCATCCCACGTTTCTTGTTCCGCGAGTAATGTCTTTCACGAAACCCTTCGACGCTAAGAAGCTCACGATGAGAAATTGTCCGGCTAAGTTCTCCTGTGTCTCCTTCCACTCGGTCAATCGTGTCACACCTCGAGTTACAACCGCTTCAGAGCGTCGAGTACACGACGACCCGTATGAACAAGGTAACGGGTACGCACGATTCTCAGAAACTCGATCGTTGTTGGCTAGGTGATTTTGAAGAGAAAGATAATCTCTCTGGTAATCTTCATTCTGTGAAATTTTTTACTTATCATGAGTTGCGCAAGTTGACGGTAGGGCAGATTAGGATCCATCTTTTGGATGTGTCACGGGTCTTTAACTAAATTCGTTGAAGAGGAAATTTCAAAGTTGACAAAGCTTGTATTATCCTCTTATTGGGAAAGAGAAATCAGCGGATGTTCCTACGCTGCTCATATACATTATATATAATTTTATTAATAATTCCTGATAATTAGTATTTTTAACACGATAAGCGCTCTCGATACGATAAGAACTCAAGTTGTCTGTAATCAAATATTCTTGTGAGCGCTTGAAATGAGCATCGAATTTATCGCGTATGGCACATCTGGATAAAAGCGTTCCGACTTATCGGTCGTTGAAAAATGCTTTATTATAAATATCGGCATCTGTACAGTTTTTAAACCGTCGTAAATTTTACGTCTATATTTTCTACATAAACGTAATATTTTTAGTTCCGTTTTGGAGAAACGTGCTTCTTCGATGAAAATAAAAATTGAAAGGTTCGTATTTGAACGAAGGAAGGTTTATTCGATTTATTAAAGTCAAGATGTCTTTATGCTCGTGGAAAATACTTTGTTGCGCGTACATTTTTTATCGAACCAAGGGAGTCGGCGAATATTCTCGAAAGTATATGACAGTGTTACGCAGAATGATAACATCGATAGAATCAAAATTGTACGAATAGTAGCCAATAGAAAACTTTCTTTCGAGTAAAAACCACCGTGAATTTTCTCGGTTCACCAATTTTCATAAACCTCGGAGCTTTATTTACTCTCCGTTAATCGGTTCTTTATAAACGTTCGCTATACCTACGCCGAACACGATGTTTGGAGATGGTGGCAATCGAAAGCAAATATATTTTTCCTTGGGATTTACTTACGATGAGTGTGCGACCAGTTTGAAAGAAGATTTTCTAAAATGGGACGCTTATTTTATGGAACGCTCCCAAACATGATCGCAGATTTTCTCGCAAGTAGATGGCAATTTAGATGGCATTCTTGACACTCTTATAGCGTACACTTTACCGTCTCAGCAGATATCAGAGAAATTTTTGAAAGTATTATTGAGAATCGCTCTGTTACTTTTTCCATATTCCATATTTATCGATACATCCGTTTTTCAATTTCTTCCTAATCTTTTTACTGTCTATCCAATTCGAGCTTCTCGACTTACACACAACTAGAATCTTGTTTGGTTCATTTTTTTTTTTTTTTATCAAACTAACCTTAAGGTATATTGCTGTTAATAAACTAGCAATTTTATCAGTATCCTGTAATATTGCAAGATTCATCTCTAAGAAAATTTTCACGTAAACGGTTACGGAAACAAGGGTTATGAATGCGTCTTCGCGTGAAAGTAATTTCGAGCGAGGCAATTTTTTTTACGCACGAACTGCTTTTCCTTGTTGGCATGTGTACAAGCATGCTCGTATGAAACTGCGAAGGGAGACAACATTTCTGCGCGAAAATTTAGTGGAGGTTTAGTTACAAGGAAAAATTCCAGGAGATTAATCTGCAAGATGCGGTTGTGTTTATTGCGGTAGAAAAATTTTGAATCGCATCTCCTTTTCGTCGCTCTTCTAATTTTTTTCATAAATATAAAACGCTTGTCCGCGTATCTTTTTTATGTTGCTCGTATCTCACCAAAGAGAAAGAAAAAATGACGCTATTAAATGTACACTGACGATGAAACAAGTCTACCGCGGAGTATTGCATAAAGTTCTCGGGAACGTTTCTCCGAGTTACAAATAAATTTTGCATATGCAAACGAGTGTAATTGCTAGGAACAGTTTACTAACTGAATATAGACGTACTGGATACCGACGTATTTATTCTGTCTTTTAATCAAAGAATTTTCCTCATATTGCTGCTGATTATGAAACGTAATGCACTTAACTATTACACAAGATATTATGTAGCTATTGATTAAGTAACTAAAATATGATAAGAGATAATGAAAGAAACGTTATTTCCTTAGTAAACATACACATTTGTCTTTACCTTTTACTAATGGAACTATAAAAATGTACCATAAATTTTGAGATTATTTATCGACGAATGATTTCTCAAACCGTAATTATTCTCATTGGGTTTTAATAATGCGTAGGTTGTAAAAATTATATATTTTATACAGAGCTAGAGAAATCTACATTTTTAAAGTTCCATTACTGAAATAACGCAGTAATATCGAATGTAATTTAATTGTTTTAATTTCTGAAGCATTTCGTATCTTACCAAGATAAATGATTGATCAACGTCTGCTTCATAATCATTGTATTTTTAAAGAAAAGAAGTTTCTGACACTGTGATCAATTATTCAAAAATTAATGAAGAAAGTGCCCCAGATAATTAGCATAATGCATAACTCTTTCGTTGAATATCGTACCGAAGAAAATTTCAGAAGCGGATGAAGTCCCGTTATTTTGTAATTACGTAATGGACGCCAGTGCTAATCTTTTCTCCGATGCTGACGAATATTACACGCTTTCTCTGTCTCTTCGAACGATCGTTGTTAATAAATCGTACACTCGCTCGTGGTAGTTCACGGTGAGAAAACAATTTGTTTTGAATTTCATGCTCGCACCTGACTAAAAGCATTTTATTAGTCAAATAATTTATAGGGTGTTATGTGAAAACCGACACGATCCCCGAAAAAATAATACAAAAAAATGTATGGAGAACAAACGATAAATGGCAAAACAAATATATATACTATACATATATATACATATATTTGTCTGTTAGTACTTGCTACAAGGAAATAAAAGATTCATATCTAAACATGCAGTCGATTGCATTATTTTTCTCCGATGCTAATATTACAGCCGTGATTGTAACTATTTCGAATTGCTTTCAAAACGTTTGAAAAATAATCGTTTGGGTTAACATGGTTTTCAAAGGGAAAACACGGCGCTGTTAACGAACAATACGTTTTATTCTCTTTTTATAGCCTTAAAATTCTCAAATAACAATTTCATTGGTCGTATCAAGCGAGCCAATCGGTAACATGTATATGTATTTAGATATATTCAAAAGAGTAAATTGAAAAGCACAACTGCTGTGGTCAATTGAAAAAACCAAGCGAAAAAAGAAAATTACTAATACAATATAGAATACAATCGTAATTATTACATTTATTGGAAACGCAAGCCACATACAGTATACACATAGCATTTGAGATTCCAATTTCTAGTAAATCCGCCTATCGAATACTGTTAAAATCTTCCCGCGAACTTCCCTCGTAGTTGAGAATTCTATTGTCCAATGTACACAGAGTTCCACTACTTTGACCCCGGTTCAAGGCTTTGTATCTTCGTAGCGATTCAACGGGATTGTTTGTTTCGCTGTTTCGTTGAATTAGCCCTTCTCTAGTCGAACGGATTACCATACAATCGCAACGTGCGGTTGCATACCAAACAACAGCAAGTATCCCCCTTAAACTTCGCGACTACTGCACAAGATTTGTTCTTACATACCTCCCTTTCCTAGTTCGATGTAAGCTTACGATTTTCCTTATTGTCGCTATATAGAAAATACAAGGAGACAACAACTAACCGTAAGAACAATAGACGTTGCCTTCTCTGTTTCTCTGACTGCGTTTTCATCCAGCGTTCCGCGAGTTGCCCGCTATAACCTACACAAAACGCAGCTACCTCGAATCCCAACAAAGTAATAATTAATCCTAGTTAGTTTAACGTGCTACTTGGGTCGTTCCTGGATTCGCAAAGACGTCCGCTGAGCGCAAAAGGGGAAGAGGGCGCATTATAGACGTACGAAACGCAGGACTGGCGAAACTTGCGTTATTAAATCCAACTACATGGCACAGAATGGAGCTGGGCTCGAGCAGAAGATCGTTGCCACACTTCTGCTAGAGCTGACTTTACCGACGAGGATACGAGGCAGCCTGCCAGATATCGCCTACCTAGAACCGTGCTCTTCGTAACTTTGTCCGTCTTCTGTGGTCTGTGTGTATATCAGCCCATTTGTTTCTTGTCGAGTAGATATTACATACGGTCGTTGGTATACTCTGAACACTATTCGTCTTTCGATCTTATTAATGATTCCAGGACGAGTCTATCGAGATATGCTTAATGGTTTTAGCAATCGTTATATCTTTACAGGAGTTTATATCTCGACGCGGGAAAGATACTTTAATAATATTCATCCACCGATATGAAAAGTCTGATAACACGATATACAAGTATATTAAATCTTTTGCTACTTGTTGGAACTGCTAAATTCTATTTGAGGCAGAAATTTTGCAATGATTCACATATGAATGCTCTTTACGCCGGATCGAAGTGGCTATGAATTCCCTTGTGGCCGGTTACATCCGCACAAAAGCGCAATTTAGCTTCATCAATCAATAAGAATAGTTATAATTTAAGTAAACTAATATTGCATCCCAATCGATCGAACCAGTAGATTCGAATCTGGAACAAGGTTCCTTCTAAAGGTTGAACAATTTAATCCTAAATTATGACTTCGCATCGGTCACGTTAGCCACGGGCCCGTGCATCGTTCGTACGTGCCAGCAACTATATACTTTGTCCATCGAATGACACAGTAACAAAGTGAGAAAGAGAGAAAACGATAAAATATCTAACGTAGTGGTAAGTATTTGAAATTCTTTTTCGTTCTTTTTTCTCGATCGTGTATTTGCTTATTAGAATTATCGATAGTTTGTATTATTAGCTTTCAAGCTAGAATTTGAAGTCGATTATTGTATTTATTTTATAATACATTTGCATTATATAATTGATATGTAATGCAATTGAATTAACAAACAATTTCATATTTGAGAACACTAAGGTGACGTTGGAAAAAATTATAAAATTTATTTTGCTAGTTCGAATATATTAAGTTATTCCTTCGTTTCGAAAAATATTAAACAAATTATTCCATTGCTCCGATGCACATATATCTTAAATAGAATTCTGAACGATTAGAATGAATGTTCTTAATAGATTTTTCTATTTCTTTCGTACTGTTTCCTTAATTGACTACGATAGTAAATATTTTTTAATAGACTTTTTAATTTAATTTAATTTGAAGTCGATTTATTTAATTTTATTCTATGTATATATGTAATCTTTGACAGGTTGCAATAAGTCATACTGTCTTGTATTTCCCGCGTGAATGTTCTATAGTATCGCCATCTCACGACATTTATCAATAATTTTTACTGTTTCCAAAGACGACGCCATTACAAGTTCGGTTTTTGGCGCGTAGCATTATCGTACTCTTGAAGCAACTGTTTCCCAAGGAATTTCGGATTTGTTGCAAAGATTTTCGAGTATTTATTATATATTAAAGTATATATTAAATGTGATACAGTTTATTACTAGAATACATATCTCAGTCTTCGGTAACACACAGTATAATCTCTAAAATCAGTTATATAGTATTTCGAGTATTCGTCAACGTTCAATGTAAATAGAGATACACATACATACATTCGGAAATTAATTACTTCGATACGATCGACCTCCTGCGACATAAACACACATCCCCACCCGTCTGATACTTGAGAGGCGAACGGGTCGCGGGGAGCGTCATTACGGTGTCGAAAGTCGTTGCGTAAGGACCTGTCAATTTTCGTCGTTCGCGATGTATTAATTAATTGCGTAGTATCTTTACTCATATTCCGCTGCCTTCGTACGCTGCTATTAGGTTTGTGTTATCAACAGTTGTTCGCTTATTAATTTATTATACATTATTATGACAAAGTTAAATAATAATAATTAAATAATATTTGAAATTCTTTTTTGTCCTTTTCTTTTCTCGATCGTATGTTTGGTTATTAGCTTCTGAATTAGAATTTGAAGTCGATTACTGTTTCTGTCTCATTTTGATTATAATTCTATATATTTGTTTTAAATTAGTGATTTTCTTTTGTGCAGGTTACTCGACCATAGGGAGACGATAGCTGGGAATTCAAAATAGCGTCGTTTGGACGCCATGATGATCAACAGTCAATTTGTCAGCTTCTCATGGAGATTGAGTCAGGTTCGTTAGAATGATAGAATGTTTTAATTATTGTGACAAAAGCAAACTTATACATACGTTTATATTATCTTTTCATTGGATCATTGGTAATACAATTACGTATTTATTGTATAATACATATTTGATACGTACCTTTGCACTATGTAATTAATATGTAATATAATGGTACTAACGAATAATTGCTAGACACGTTTTTATTCGTCGGTTCGCTAAACAAAGAGGAAGTGCAATCGGCGTGTCACGAACAAAGCTGTGCACGTGCCGCAATTTTTCGTGCTACCGATTGCGAAAGGTGATGTCGTATTGAAAAAAAAGGGCAATAAAAGACCACAGGTAGGGGCAAAAAATAAAATAGTGCCAGGCTGTGCAAAGATCCAACCCGCTTTGGTTCCAATGAAGTGCTATTTAGTTGGACTGCGTGTCCTATTACAGGCTCTCGTTCCGTTTTATAATGCAACGATATTTTCTGAACGTTGCCCGATAAATGAACAGCAATTGTTCCCTTGGTCCGCGTTTTCTCATTCCTTTTATTTTTCCCTCTCTCTCTCTCTCTTTGTTTCGTTATTCTCTTTGCTTCTTTCTCGTGCAATTTCCTTTTGAACTCGATCACTCGACATATACAAGGTGTCCTAGTAATCATGGTACGGTTGAAAAAGAGCGATTCTATATGAAATTTGTTCATACGACGCTTCGATTTCGAGAAAATCGAGTTGGAAATTTGTCAAGTATACTTGAACTTGGCTAATTTCAGATTGGATAAGACTGCATAAACGACAGGAGGTTATTCTACATGTGAAAATAAGTAAAAAATGTGGAATAATATTTCTTCGCCGAAATTTCCAATTATTTTTTCACGTAGAATCACTTACTTACCGACTGTACCGTTATAATTGTGACACCATATATATCGCAAATATAGGAGCGGCGAGTAAAACGATGCAGTTCGTGGCAGTAATGATTGGAGATGGAGTCACGCGATCAGCAATACTTTGGTTCTGGTGTGCACGCTGCCTTAATTATTTTTACCAACCTTTCGTCCCAGACAATTCGCTACAACTCCCAAGATAATTTCCCACTTGGCGAATTAGCTTGTTCGCGGCTCGTGCTTAACGTCCATCGACCACCGATCTGGCTGTTCCATGTTCTCCTTAAATGGCAATCCAATTGCGTTATTATCCGTAAAATGGGATTGCCTTTCGAAAGATCGCCAGGGCACTCTTCATCGATCGCTTTCGTTTATTCGGGATTAGTCGGAGAAAGTAGCTATGGTTATTTAAGATGGATTGCTTAGCTGGCAAGTGGTTCGAATAAGGTTAACGAGCGTCTTAGTAGCTAGTAATTTATAGTTACCAGTAATTGTCTACCGATTTGTTAAACCGAATATCTAATAACGATGGCATTAACTACGATAACGTGCAAATTAGTAACGTAGGTTGCTAATATTAATCATTGGTTGAACGGCTGTACGAGGATTATTTCTCGATGGAAAAATTGGAATAATTGCAGTATGGCTCACGAAAGTACTTCGACACATACTATACAAAACTTTTATGTGTATACATTGTGCGTGTTATATAAAATATCCTGAAATTCTGTTGGCATTATAACGAGGCACGACTACCGTGGTTGCATCGGTGAAAGTTGAGGCAAATCTGAAAATGTACGTAGAAGTTGGAAGATATTCATTGCAAACATATATATATATTTAGAAAACATTAGTATGTGCCATGGAGATGTATCTTAAGTATTTAATAAGTATTTCATTAAATAATTCCAATAAAAAATTGTTCCACTAGATATTGATTCCTATTAATATATCTATTGAATAATTAATCGTTTAAATGCTCTTACAATTTTTGCGAGATATGCCGTTGCATTAAATATATTGTAGCTACTATGTATGTTTTCAGATTTGTTGCAAACTTTACCAACATAATCATGGGTATCGTTGTATAGGATCTTCTGTTTTTAAGCAATTTGAGGAAATAAGTCAGTATCTTAGGATTTATTCTGTATTAAATATTTTACTCCAGAGTCGCTTCAAAATTGGCATACAAAATTCTTTACCTAAGCGATATAGGAATCCATGCGATTATATAAAAACTTTATAGCAACAGCGAGCCTTAAATATTATTAAATCTAAGAATTCGACAATTTCAAAGTTTCCACACGTAGGCTGTTATGCTCTCTATAAACATTCATAGAAAATTCTCGTTTCCACAATAACAATATATACCGATTGTTCCCCGCGTTATTGGATCATAAAAAAGCTCCCGGTCTCAAAGGTAACGCGCGCAACATTCATATTTCGCTTAGCAGTAAAACGATTTAAAAGACGCTATCGTGCGAATGCAAATTCGTCGTGCAGGCCTCTCCGGGCCCGCTATTTACGTCGCGGATAAGCACAGATTAATCTTGTAGAAAGATGCTCGTAATTCTCATATATCTATTTTTACTCTGGCATACGTTTGTTTGAACATTATATCTCACCACCAATACGATATTTCTCTTTCATCGTCGAACTTTTCCAGGAATATAAAAAGAATAACATTGTAACTTTATTTCGATAGTGCGAGTGAGACGTATCAACGCTCAATCGTTTGGGAAGGATCACAATTACGTGTAGGACACTGATTGTTTTTAAGATTTCTGAATCGACACGTGTTACTTACTGCATTTCGTATTCACTGTGCTGTCATCCTCTTTGTAAATTTTACAATAAAAACAAGAACCTCAACCACCCAAAATTGTTGCGCACGTCGGAAACAGCACCAAAAACACAGAGATGTGAAATGAATCACACTTGTGATTGGTTTCCGTGAAACGATGTCTTCTGTTATTCGGAAACGGAACATTGTGGACGATAGTATAGAACACGACGAGTGGCTCCACATATACCGACATTTTGATTTACAAGATAATGACTAAGGGCAAATTTATTTTCAATAATTGAGATTATCTTTTCAAATTTTCCGTTACCATTTTTTAAGCAATAAAATATCGGAATAAGAATATGAAATAATAAACATTCTTGTAGCATTTAAAAAGAATCTATGTAATTTAAATATGAATATTGATACGTGAATTTTGATTGACTACACAATCGAGTTTTAATTTTTCCGAAGACAATAGCTCGAGTTTGAAACTTCTCGATCAGTTATGTTCAAATGTTTAATAATCACAATCGTGTAATGTTTTCTAAATATGAAATATAATTTATACTTGCAACGCAAAAGGGTAACAACGTAATAATCATAGAAATATTATAATTAAATGATTTTTATAGTCTTATTCGTATCTTTTTAAACAGGAACTTATTTTGAATGAGGTAGTTTTCGGTATGGTTCAGCATTTCCTCGGACGGCTATTTTATAGGATGCTTTACCGTCCCGTATATTTGTTTATTCGGTGTCTTTCACTCTTTTTAACGAATAAACTGTATGTTCTTTAAATAATTTAGTTTATTCAGTGCAAAAAGCATTGACAATGATTAATCAAGATGAGTAAGTATAAAATTGATATTTATAATAATTCATTGTCTATTCTTTGTCGGCGTGGAGAATCATGTACAATTAACACAAACCGACGCTAATACATTTTCAACGTATCAGCAGTATAAATTTTTTTAGCAAATATTTATTGAATCACTCAATTTAGTTAAAATTTATACATATTATGTATTGAAAAACATATCATAAAATGTATAGGTACATACATTAACAAGCAACAGTAAAACGTGTTTTCCCTTACACGCGTTAGTTCTATATAATCTTGTTAAATATTAGGGGTTAAATGCAGAATAACGAGGAGAGAGATCGAAGTAGAGAACGTGATCGTAACAGGAGAGCGGAACGACAAAATCGCATAAATTCTGCAAGCCCTGATCGTAGTCAGGAACGAAACGATCGTGGTCGAAAAGCTGCAGATCGACGAATCTACGTATCAAACATTTCCTATGATTTTCGTTGACAAGATCCTAAGGATTTATTCAGAACAGAAGTTGGAAAAGTTGCACATATTGTACTTTTTACTGATGAAAATAGCAAAGAAAGCAAGAAGTTGTGGTATTGTTGAATTTGAAGATTCAGACTTGGTAAAAATTGCTGCAGAAAAAATGCATCGGTATGATACTAAAGAGGTAGTTAGTATATTATTATTTTTTCAACTTCCTTGCAACTTGGATGGATACCATGGTATCAGTGTTAAGGACATATTTAATATTTATGTATTTTAGGACTCTGATGTTGAACAGGACAAATATGACCGATCAGCAACAGTTTGTTACAATAGAAGAGATCGGGATGATAGATTTATGGATCCGCCAAGGCCACAAGGTGATGGGCATCAAAATATGAATGCTCCTGCTGGTGGAGGTGGTGTTAGTGGTAGTGGAAATAGCAAATTTGGGAATACCTATCATCTAAATACTCGATTTTTAGAATCTTTAGGTATTAATGAACCTTTAGTTCCTAGAGTATTTGTGGCAAATGTAAGTATATCTTGCGATACAGTTTGTATTAAACTGAGAAATTAAGTATGTGAAAGTTTATTAAGTTGTTATTTTGTATATTTAGCTTGACTACAAAGTGGATGAAAAGAAATTATTAGAAGTGTTTAAATTAGCTGGTAAAGTACTACATGTTGAATTAGCAAAAGATAAAGATGGAAAATCTCGAGGATTTGCAATGGTAGAATATGACCATCCAGTAGAATCTGTACAAGCTATATCGATGCTTCATAATCAGCAACTTTATGATAGACGTATGATCGTGAGACTTGACAGAGCAAATGAACCAGACATGCCACCAAAATTACCAGAAGGTACCTTCTTATTTCCCAAGAAATATTTTATTTCGTTATATAAACATATAAAAATGAAAATTGATATCGATTCCAAAATAGGGTTGAAGGGAATTGGAATGGGTCTTGGAGCTGGTGGTAATAGATTAATAGATGTAGCTAGAAACATTTCTATTGTACAAGCAAATAATCCACTTGCTGTAAATCCTACTTTTGCTGGTTTAAACAATGTTGTGCCAGCACAATCAGGTGAGTCTTACTATAAATGTAATATATAAAATAGGATAGATAGAGAAGCTGACAATGATATATTTATATACCTATAGCATCTGCATTGACAAATTCAAATGCTGTAGCTCTTCAAGCACGAGTTCTTTGCTGAATTCGTCGTTAACAAATGAGTTGGCTTCTAACTTAAATAATTTCGGCGTAGGAGTTGGAGGTGTGTCTAATTTACAAGCCTCTTTAGCTGATAAGCAAAGCAACGATTCATTTGCGCTGCGAGGCTCATCTGATGGTGGCAGAGATTTTGAGGGTGGATTCGACAGAGGGGACAACGATCGTGTTCCTGATGGAGGTGGTGGTTTTGCCAGAAATCAAGGTCAAGGAGGAAGTGGGAACAGACAGAATACATATGATTCTCGGCCGAGATCAGACACTATTTTTGTAAGAAATGTATGTATTTTCCTTAATTTGTACACATCAAATAATACATGTATGTTTATTTATAAACATAAAGATAATTGTAACAGCTCCCACCAAACACAACATGGAAAATGTTGGTAGACAAATTTGAAGACATTGGACAGGTGATATTTGCTGAAATGCGGGGAACTGACACGGGCATGATACGATTCGCATCTGAACGGGATGCTGAACGCGCTGTGTGTATCCTTTTAAAGAATATGCTAATAGTACAGATCGGTTTTTCTATTTAAGAGAATATGCATTTTGAATGGCATGTATCATTTTAAAGATTTTTCTTAATAATTCTTATATATAGTTACGACGAATCGGTTACGTATCAATGGTAGAACGATTGATGTATGTTTCTACTAACGTACTTTAACCGTTCAATATGTTTCAACTGGTACATAAATCCGAATAAATTACTTTTCAGATCGACACTTTCTATTATATAAATTAAATTATAATCAGAATGTGAATGTTTATAGAGACACATATCTTTACTTATTTTTATATTTATTTCATATATTCGTTACATCTCTATTATCATATTTTAGAAAATGAACGAATTCTTATATTCTCTTCTTTTCCTCAAATTTTTGTACATTAAAAGCTTTCGTATGTATGTAAACCTTCGCAGTCTAATTAGACACAATAAACACAAAGCAATATCTTGTACATCATCGTTGAAAAGAGTCGACTGAATTATCGAGCTTCGATTGACATTCGTAAAACCGCAAATGGTTATAGAGCAACTGGGGCCTTCAAACTGCCTTTAATCGGACATATACACTGTTCCACCGTTTCTATTAGCAATAAATTCAATTAGATCTTCCCCTTCGCGTGGTTGTAAAATCTTGTTATCTCGAAGGGGAAGCGGAAGCCGACATACACTTATCCGGACCAGATCGACGAATGCAAATTCGCGTAGTATCACTTAATTGTTCTGTCGATCGGAAGGAACAACGTTCAGCTGGTTAGAAAAGAGGAAAAAGATCGATGGACGCGTATTGCCATTTACGTTCACCTTGCGTGCCACCTTTTCGTCTTTTAGGATTTAAAATTCACGAATTCGTTGTGACGAAGTTTCACTCTTCCATCGTTAAATTCTCTCCTAGAAATGTTTCTTCAGCGTGGAAATCCGCATTGCTACTGCGGGGACTGATGTTTATATCGTACACAGGTGTCATTTTTAAATGATATTCTGTGCTTCTTCTGACGTAAATCCATTCGTTTCATTAATTTTGAGTGTTTTATACCGCAGTCAGCGTCCTCTATTTATATAAATAGCGAGAAATGAAAAACACTCGGACTTTATCCTGTTTCAGGAGGAAAAAGAATCGTTCGAATTGCCGGACCAGATTCGAACTTTGATCTGTCCTTTGCCGAGCAACTGCTGTTATCAATCGAGCTATGTAGGTCATCGACGTATTCTTTCTTTTTAAGTCCGATGCTCGAAATGGATGCTGTCTGCACTCTACCAGAACTCGTAAGTTCCCTTTTATGTGATATAGTTCTTTCGCAGCGAATCGTTGTATTTGAGTAGTTGTAAAACGCCTCGGTTATACTTTCGGATGCAGATGCGAGGAATTTGTAGGCATTACTATAAAATTTCGAAGAATTCCTCGAACGTAATGCGACTCGTAAATAAATTATAATTATTCTGTGGTAATTTTCTAATTTCAATTTTCTGTTCTCACGTTTCTATTTAACGAGTGTTAAAAAAATGATGATAATTTACAATCTTATCATTAAAATAGATAGAGGATTTTATTGAACAATTATTCGGAAGATTTTAATATTAGCAATACCAAATATAGAATACAAAGTCATAAAAGTTTGGCTCCGTTCACACATTCACTGCTATCCAGACATACGTTGCATCGATTGCTTAACTTATCTTTTTTCATATTCAAGTAATATGATGACACAGTCGTTGCGGCAGTTTTTATGCAAATGAAGTATATCTCTCTATTGAAACAAAGATTACTCGTTAAAATAGAAATGTTTACGATGAAAACAGAATGCAACCCGAGAGATAGATAAACTTGTAGTTGTATCTTAGTAGCATTGAATGGGTCAGTGAATAAGTTATTATTGTTATTTTCATATTCTGAATAATGGTGTAAATTTAATAAATATAGATTCCTGACAAAATATTTACAAAAACCCTACTACCATAGCCAGAAAGATTCAACAGACGAAGTAGGGAAATAGAATCTAGTTTTGCAAAGAATGTTACGAAATAAACGAACTCTCTGTAACTCTGAAGGATATTTGGCACGTGACATTTCGTGAATACAATCACGTAAATCATTTTGAAATCTGTTTCACTGCCGGATTATCATTGAAATCGATCGATTATCCATACACCAGCATTGCTTGATTATAATCTAGTTTCTCGACGTTGGAACCCGAGATATTAGGGGAATTTAACTAGAGACCCGGTCATGTCCGAGATAGGGTTATGACAGCACGACAGGGATCACTCTAGTTGGATTGCTAATTGCTAATAGAACTATGAGTGAAATACGAGACAAGGGCAATGTCCCACATACGTTCACGTTATGAGCTCTTCAAAGTAGTTGATTTAAGTTGGTTTATTCATGTGGTGAATAAGCAATGAACGAAATCGCTGAACATAGATACGGGATGTATGTTAATATTAATAGTAAGTAGTAATAGTAGGTACACTCTCGTATATAGGTCACAGGACACTTACTAATTTTAAACACAAGTTTTAATAAAATGTGCCTGTAATAAGATCTTTAAACGATGGTATAATTTACTTTTTCTTATAATACAGCCGCTTAATAAATATCAAATTCATTTCGTGATTATAAAATCCATTTGTATCTATTGCATATTGAGTGACCCGAGATTTGTGAATAATAATGTATACATATATTGCACGAATTATTCACGTATACATCAGCGATGTCATACGTATCATTGTTTGAGAATTACTGTTATAATCGTTTAAAGTTAGAAAAGTCACTTACCTCTGTTGCTTCGGTATCATCAAAATTAATAAAAATTTAAACAACGTTCCCTCCATTGCCAAGTTAACTTCCAAGATTTACTACATGCAATCTAGAAGTATCATAATTTCCTTTTACCGACTCACAGCCCGTCCCACACCCAGACGCAACGTTAATCCGCCGCAGGTGGGCTTACGTACAATATCTCGTCTCACGGAATAAATCGAGCAGATAGAAAAGAAATGGCCGAGACCAGGGGGCAAAGGGCGGTAGGATAGAGTTAATTAGCCACGACACGACGCGACGAACTACTTTCTGATGTCGCATCGTGCACGGCGTAACCCAATTTACGTCGGCGAAAAGATAGAAAAAAAAGAGGGTTTCGGGACGAACACTCGGCCGCGCGACGATATAGAGAAGGAGTTCGGGAACCAGGAACGACAGAAGGAAAAATGAAAAATAAATGCACCCACGACAACACGGTGCACCACCGAGCTTCCAATGCTTTTAACTTTCCCCATAAATTTATTTGCCCTCCCTTTCTCTCATTTCTACGTTTCTCTTGCGTATCTTGCCTTCCACCGTTCCTTCCATACTAGGATACCCGGCGAACTTTCGTCAAGAAACATAGTTTCTTTTCCCTTCCTGCCACCCTCTATTTCCCCTTCGTTCTGCTTATCTCTTGACCATCTGTCTCTATTCCGACGCCTCTCGTCCCGCTTTTTGTACTTCTATTGACCTCCTTGTCTCGCGCCCCAAGAAGTCGCGGCACTCGAATTAACCCGTGATTCTTCGACTTAGTTGCTTGTCGGAAAGTTTTAAGCTGCACGCGACCGACCGGCGCGTCGTCACCGCCAAGAATAAACAGAATAATATTGACGATGCGATAAACGAGCAGAGGAACTTGCTGAATAGCTACGTAAATATAGACATTAAGCTCCAGAACGGTATCGTAAATTGTGGCGAATTGTATTTATGTGATGGGTATAATTTAAAGACGTTTCCAAATTAACGGGTTTTTTAATGGTACAAGTAGCATAATATTTCATTGCGGGGAACGATAAGACACGTATTGATGAATATATGAAAAATATATATCGCTACTTGACGACGATACTGGCACGCAACAAAACATTTCAAATTTGCTTTTATCGAATGAAAGGCCTACATTATGTTCTTACTTTTATCGTGTCAAATATATTTATAATTCCATTAGTTTTATGTCAGAAGCAAAATTACTTATGCCGCTGTCAATTTGGCCTTAGTTTTTACAACCATCTTCTGGGACGCTACAAGTGGAAAATTATAGGTCTGCTTTCGTGAATAGCCACACATATTGTGCTAAGTCAGCCTTACAACATCGTGACTCATGAAGATTTCTTTGTATATTTCAAAAAGCCTCCCCTCTGAAATTTACATTTTCTGAGTCGTGACACCATCGATACACAGCCAATACGGTTCTACTTAAAGAAGACATTTCATCTTCATACATGCTCTAAACTGTAACATCATATTTTCTACAAGAAAATTACATATCAGAGCTGAATGGTTTGACATAATTTGATGTAAAATAATAATATAACTTACATCAAATCATTCCACTTTTAGCTGATACATTTTTCGATATCAATTTAGATGACAAAGATTTCGTGTCACAGTGAAGGGGTTTCTCAGTTTTCCCAAGATTTTTACTACAAATGTTTCATAGAGGATATTGGTGTCGGTACAAAGTCACTCGTGAAATACGTGTAGCATACGAGATCTCATTAATTAATGAATGCGCATAAAACAGTGCATAAAATTGGTTCAGTGGAGTGTGTCAGAAGTTAAAACATCCGAAAATATGCTCATCGAAAGTTTTGAGCTTCGTATCAGAATAATTCTGAAAGTTGGAGTAATTAGAAAACTTGAACTTTACTTATTTGCATATTATGTCTACTGAATAATTATTACGTTCCTGGAACTTTAAATTTAAAACAAACTCCGTCTATATTAACTCAAATTTTTCACGTCAGAAGTCGCAGTTTTATAAGAAAAAAATGTATGTACATTTTTAACAGTGGGTAGCTTACTGTTTAATTATATTCTCCTTTATGTTATGATGAGTTGAATCAGACCTTTTCTCACTCTACTAGAACATCGCAACATCGAATATAGGATAATGCATAAGTTTTAGATTACTGGGATTGAAAGACCATCTGTTAAATCGTGTAGAATTCAGGTGGCGATGAAGATCTAGCGATTCAGCAAACCTCATAGGATTTGTTGGATTTTTATTACATCGTGACAAATTTCTTGGACTTTGATCAAATTTGTCGGAATTCCGTCAGAGTTGTTAAAATTTCCATAAATTTAATCGGATATGTTATAACAGAATATTATTGAGATTTATGACTTTCCACTAAACTCCATGTTTACTTCATCTAATTTTAATTATGTTTCTGAAATAACCGTTAAGGATTGGAAACTTAAATGTCATTCGATCAAAGCAGAAAATTTCTTTGTTTCGGAATTTATCAAAGTGGCTAAAGACTGTCAATAACTTTAAATCTAATAAGATCATACTATTATTCTTAGAAATCCCATGGGTTTATTACAATCTCGCTATAATTAATTTTACAGGTAGTATTTGTATTCCAGCTTTTCGATAATGTTTTCGAAATCTGTCAGCAGTTTCATAATTTTCTTGATGGCTAATGGGTTTCTTCCTCTTGCAATGTTGGTCGGTTTTGCTGAGTTCAGTAGATTTCATGGCATCTTGTAAAATTCGGTCAATTCCCTATCGAATCGAGAATCCGCCATGGTCTGCTAAATTTGTGGCTATTTCTGGAGGATCTGCAGAGTGTGGATGAGTTCCTGTGAAATTCGACGGGCTTCGAAACTGCTTTAATGTAATTGGGTTCGGTGGACTTTCTGCCTCATTTAGTAAATTTCAACTGCTTCTCAAATCGTGCTACGCTTTTTCGTGATTGTTTCCTCATGCACTCGGTTACAGAGTGTCACTGCTACTTCAAGTTTCCAATACTCTTAATCTGCCATATATTTTTAAGTATTGTAGATAAATTTTACAAAATAATTCTTTAGTCAATTCCTGTGTAACTTTTGGTATTTCTTTTTTTATAATGACAAATTCATATTGATTTTCAGATAAAATCTTATGAATTAATAATACTCCTTTCGCGAGTCATCGAACATTTGCACTGTTGCGCACGCGAAACTGTAATTATATTTAAAATTATAAACAATTTTTCATCGTGCAATGATTTTTCGTTTTTGTGAATATAAACGATTCCGTTGTTCGACTATGTGCGACGACGTTTACGAGAATTTCCAACATTGTGTAGATTAGAAAAAGACATTTTCGCCGCGCAGTCCATGGGGTATAATAAAAGCTGAATGAGCAGTTCGTTCTGGCCGAGATGCTCATTTTCTATGCTATACGAGTTACGAACTTGCGAGCACGCAAGATTGTCATTGTTACTTAGGATACCTAGGATACAGTACTAGACTAGCGTAAAGAAAAATTAAAAAGGAAACTTTCACTGGTGCTCCTTCATTGTTAAAGCATTTTTGTTCATATTTTTATGTATAGAGAAGATTTAGCCCATGAAATATTTATTTTAATAAAGACTAAATGTCTTCTTTGTCTAGTTCTTTAAAAGGTTTCTTCGAATTTGTTATACATATTATCTATATGTTATAAAATATCACAAAGAAATTTCTTTTTATAAACTTTATTCAAAGATAGACAATTCTAACTTTTATATTCCAATATTTAGACAAAACTAATTCGAAAGAATTTCACTACCGCAGAGAAGGAAATAGAAGCAAGTAAATTCAACTTAATCATTTTTGCTTCAACATACCACGTTTCAACATACCACTTCATAGTCTAAGAATGAAAATGTGGTTACGTCAGGATTGAAAAGTTTGAGCTGTCTGCTCTACCTACCGCCGAGGTTTCCGTGTAATTTTTAACGACAGCCTTACCACGGTACTTCTTACATGACTTTTCACTTAAGCTCGCTCGAAAACTAGGCGAGTTTAAAAGGGGTAGTAACGTTCTTTCAGGTCGCTTCCTGCGTCCCTTTCCCCCCTTTTTTTTTCTTGTATTTCCGGTGAGTAAAACGGCGAGCATACACGAGGACAGAGGTAAACCCCGCCGGATTACTCAGGATTCCGTCCCGTTTCCGGTTGTGCCCTCCGTGACTCAAGAGCGATAGCATCGACCTTTTGCTTCTTTCTCAACCAAGTCACGCGCCACTCCTTTGACGTCTACTATACTGCTCCAGCGGAATAACCGGAATCCTCGTCGGATACAATGCTTTCTATCAAATACTTCCAAGCAGAATCGATTAAATCCTGCGAATGTTTAACACTTTGGATCACGCGTGCCATCCATCAGGTTACCACTTGCCTGCCTGTTGTTGATAAATTAAAAAGACAACGGACCATGTTTTTTTTTCAATATTTCAAATTAATTAGTTGTTAAATTGGTATCGAACAGATGGACTCGAATAAGGAACAACACGTGTCATTCTTTCATACAACAGGAGAATTCATTTGCGTGTTGCTTTCTAAAATAAAAATTACTCTACCTGTTTTGTACGTGTTTTGCCTATGATATATGAATTTACAATTTAAATGGATCTTCCAGAACTCGAAGTTTAATGGAGAAAGAATTATGGATGAAGGTGGAATACAGGTTTTAGGAAACCCTGGTTTATAGCGTTGCTGAGAATAGAGCGATTTTTGATCTGTCGTGATTCGCTCGCTCTCCAGATTAGCTTGTTTCATGATCGCCATTAGACGTACGAAATCTTTAATTACTTCAACATAGTGCTCATTAGGTCTTTACTGTGTAATCTGTGGCAAGGATATTAAAAATGATGGGTGATAGAATTGCTACACCACCCGTCGCTTCTTATCACGATGTTTACAAAAATAAAAGCTGCTACTTAAAAGCATACGCAGTCTATGTACATTACAAACATGTGAATTGCTTTCATACTCATAAAATCAATGAAGATTATGTTTCGATTTTCATATAATTCATTGCTGTGAATAAAAACATGAATTATTGAAATTGTGAAATTCTAGATTATTGCAAAATTAATTGACAGAGATTAACTATGAATATTGGTTGTGAATTTCGGGTTTATTTCCATCTTTGTCAGTTACATTTAATTAGCTATCAAAATATCAATTATTGTTTAATCGAATCTACAAATCAATAATTACGTATATGAACAGTGAACTGACTAAAATTAAATTATTACGTTGCGGAATAAGTCCGATCGCCCTTCAGTGTTACATTTTGTGGAATATCATAAAAACTCATTTATGTTCAATGTATCGGACAACATACAAGTAATATGGACATATATTGTTTATAATTGCATCATTTAATGACAGTAATGCAATGGAAAATGGACATCATGAATATTTTGGACTTTTTTTTTTAACACATCAGAAATCTCAGATTTACAACGTGTGTTTAATATCAATATTTAATTTGAAAAACCGATTTCTAATCGATTAACCGAGGAATTTAGTTTTACAAATCTCTCATGAAGCTATGTCATAGAGTGCGTAAATAAATAGAAGCGAAGATCGAAGTAAAAATTTGTTTAACGTGTATATTCGTCAAACGCAGTTAACTGGTTAATATTTAGTAATCTTTTTACGAATGATATTACATATTTCCAAGAATATAAAAATATACATTTCGGAATGTTTCGTTACTTGAAAGGAGAAAAAGTTTCAAACGATGAGAAATAAATAGATTATTTACTCCATTTGTAAAGTATAATGAAACAATATAAATAAAATATATCTTATACGAAATGTTTTGGCACTCTTTTAAAGAAATGCGAGCGAATTAGTACACGATCTAACATCAGATTGAAACGGCTGATCAGATGAATGGGTCTCTGAAAGAAATCACTTTTCAAATGCTTGTTTAAAATATCGCGCCTAACAATAAGTAACTTGATGTACTCTGGCAAAAGCCACTCCAACCTATTAGAATTATCGCTTTTCGTTAAGCAGACTCTTGGTCTGCTTAAGTGTCTGCTGACGAGCAATATTAGTTTGCGCCTTGTATAACATATATTACGTTTACCTACGTAGTCTAACTATATGTACCACCATTGACAACTATAACACCTCTATAACATACTGACAAGGACAGATGTGAACTATAATAATTCTGTCACGTCTCTGTAGAGTTTATCGATTAATTGGCACGTTCCGCGCTTCTCTACTCCACTTTGTTCAAGTTTTCTTTCACCAACTATAAGACGAGCATTTCAACTCTTTTCTTATTTCCTGTAAGGATGCGCTCTGAAAGTACATTTTATGTGGAATGATTAAAAAAGTTCACCTCGTTCTATTTGACGGTCAACTGTGAAATACAGAGGAAGAAAGTGAGTGAGTAAGTGAGAGACAGAAAGAGAAAGAGTGAGAGGCAGAGAGACAACGAAAGAGAGAACTTAATCCTATGGTACTTCGCGCGTTACGCTTAAGCTTTTCTAAAAGTTAGCAGTTATTTTAATATTCATGAAGACACATTCTGGACAACAACGGAGAGTCGTATTTGCGTCACAGAATTATGATCTACATTGGGTGCCACGTATCCGAACACACGGTTGCGCTATGCAACTATTAAAAAATCATCCGGCTAATCCTGCGCGCGCTTTCGTTACCGTATGCAAAGCAGCTTTTTTTACTTATTTATACCTGATCGCACTTCGCGTCAAGTAATAATGATTTTCATCGCTTCTCCCTTCTAAGCTGTAAATGCTCGCAACATTAATTTCTTCGGTCTGGAAACACACATTTTAATACACGATGCGTGCATCACGTAATTGTCGATTTTCCTTTCCTTTTATTTATTAAATTTTTTAAATAGGTAGATATGAAAGAAAGGTTTTCTAACGAAGGAAGAATACTTTATATAACAAAGTATTCTTTGTTATATAATTACATCGTACATGTCAGGGAATAGAAGACTTTGAAAATTTGTTTTCCATTGCGAAGATTTGCATTTAAAAGTTCGTTAGATCTAAAATCTAGAATAAGAGTCCGTATGCTTGAAGTAATCGAAAAGGACGTGTATAACGATAACTTAACAATTATAGGTGTCACAAGTTGTTGATTTAGAAATTAGATGTGAAAACTACTGTGGCCAATACTAAGCCTGTTTAATATTATTTCTTCGCTTACGATC
Source organism: Bombus soroeensis (assembly GCA_014737365.1). Classification (NCBI taxonomy): domain Eukaryota; kingdom Metazoa; phylum Arthropoda; class Insecta; order Hymenoptera; family Apidae; genus Bombus; species Bombus soroeensis. Next base: position 147,418 of record JACXIL010000282.1, on the reverse strand, counting down.
GATAGGATGTGTATTGTAAAAAGATAATTGTATGAGATTTGATTATAGTACAAAATAGATAATTTAGTTGGAATTATATTCAGATGGTTGTTATCAATACACTAAAGCTTTTGTGATCAAGTAGGCACTTTAGAATTTCTGTTCTATGTATAGGTACAATTAGATGCTGTATCCAATATACTAATGATTAACGGTTATTGCTATCTAATGGTAACGGTATATCTGGTACAATTAATATTCACCTGTAGTCGTAGTTGGTATAATCATACTTGTATTGGAATCTGATATAATCATTGATAGTAATTCTATTAATTATTGAATTTATTGTGTGTCAAATTAACAGTCGCCAAAGAAATTCGAAATTAGTTTCAATACTCTTCAACATTGTTCTAAATTAATTTTTATTCTAACGAATTATTTTTCTATGAAATATTTTCTGGATATATACTATTTTTTGTCCTATAAATTGTTTGTTGCGTTCCATAAATTGGTTTCCTGATATAATTACAACAGTGGATGTGCTTCGCATAGATGTTCGCGAAAATACATGAAAATTTATAAAGGAAACGTACATGTAGCTTGAATAAAGCAGGGCGTGTTCATGCAGAAGAACGATGAAGTAAAATTTGAAATGTAGTATTTGTTTCAGAAATAGAGAAAGCTTTCGTATATAAAATAGCTTTCCAAGAGCTGTTAAGGCACCGCCAGAGAAACGTACTCTATCGACTAAAAAATATCTCTTCTCTCTTTTATCTCCGTTTTACTTCTTTAAGGATGCAATATCTTTAAAGCTGTTGGATCATTTTTACAGATTTTAAAATGACACTTATGTGTCAAAAAGGAACGCTGTAACTCAAAAGATACGATTTTATAATTTTTGTTCGAATCTAAATTCGCCTCTTTGTAAGTGGAGCAGGGCATAAGCTTGAATTACGTTTCTATGCATTTGTATGGATAACGTTTCTAAGCTGAACCCAAGTCGGAGTCTCATCCGGCATTGGAGATATTGGAAGAGTCCGTAACACACATTTTACCCCTTTCCATACCCTTAGGGGTTGAATTTAAAAAAATCCCTTCTTAGTGGGTGCTTACGTCATGGAAGGAATTTACTGCCCGAATTTTATGCTTGTCAAATCATGTCACATTTTATGCTGTCACAATCAGTCAAGAAATTCGTTACTAGATAGGTGACCAAAAGAATTCATGCAGTCTCTAAGAATAATAATTTGAGCACGTATAGATATTTTTTTACAACAAGTTTTGGACATTAAAATAATTGTCCTCGCAATTTATAATTCTTTTTCGGCGAGAATCAAATTTGTAAATTTCGCTTCTACAATGTGTTCTAGCCTTAGATACAAAAAAATTACTAATTTTAGCTTGAATCTGTGCCTTATTGTTAATCGTATATGATATTATCGTGCCAAGAAAAAATGATAATCGCCGAGAGAAATGTCAGAACAGTATGAAAAATGAAGTAGTGTTCCCATTATAAAGCACAAATTTTCTCAAAGGTACATTTTGCAATATGAGATTTTGAGTTATCTTATAAGAACAACAAATATATAGATGAATATCAGACTTCAGCGGTGATATAAATATTTGGCTTTAAACAAAGCAATTTATTTCTCTAGAATATACTTGTGAAAAAATACATAGAACAAGAATGATAGTGCTGAAAGAAACCAATGGCGCTTAAGTATGTTAATACCATAATGGGGGCTACTTTCAACGAACCATTCTTTTTCACAGCGACAGGCGAATGGCGTATGGAGAACACAGACTTTCGTTGTTGCTCCTGTAAAGTAAGATTACTGTTTGACCCACTTCGGTATAATTACATTCTTGCATTTTCATGCATTCATTGTGCTCTACCGGCGAACGTGTACTGTGTCAGTGACTCTTAAAAACTAAAAAGGATATTTATTCCCATATATTATGAGCAAAACGTTCTCCCAACCATCGTTAAATTGATAGCAGCCTATTTAATATCGATAAATATCCAAATATCCAGAAATTGTTGAATTTTAATTTGTTGGTGAATTGACAATCTTGTCGTACACAACAAGGGCGCTAGCGAACTACAAAGACCAAATAAAGCGTAATATTAAAATATATTTATAAAGGTGATTGTAAATTACACGGACAAAACAATGCGTTTGTCACAATTGACTCCCCGTGGTTCATTGTCCATTTTTATCGCACCACCTTCACTCGACGTGCAAATATTTCAATATAATTGTTCTTCATCTTAATTAATTTCGTTTATCACGATAAAGCGTGAAGTATTTTCCACGCGAAATTTCATATCGTTGCTATTTGAAGGACGTGAAATATGAATTTTCCTTCCTATACAGCAAATATTCGCCATAATCTCTCCTGAGCTTCGAATTCCGTAGCATTGTCGTAAATTCGGTTCCCGTAACGTTCAGGCGAGATATCAATTGCCATTTCTGACCTTCGATACATGTTGCGTATAGCGTTACATACGGGGTCGAGCATCGCATGAAGATTTACGAGTGCCATACGAACGATCAGCTTGGAAATGCCGGAAAAGCCTCTGGGTATTTACCATCTCCTCTTAAACATACACCTGCTACTCTATGCATAGCGGTTAAAAGGGCTGTGTCCTTTATCTTTTGCCAACGGAGAGCAAAGGTCGTGGTTACAGGTTCAGATGGTGACAATAAACTGGTCGATATGTTACGCGTATATATGTATCTGGTTTTACATTGTTTGCTTGTGTATCTGTGAACGTGTTCAACATCGGCGAGATGTCTACCAACGGACCATTTGAAGTTTGATAATTGGATTTAACACGTTTCGTGCTCAAAGGAAAGCCAACGTTTTGAGAGAAGTTTCAACTGGAATAAGGAAATTATGTTTGAGGTGTTAATGCAATATTTCATTAGCAATATTTTACCTGATTAAATTCTATTTCTCAACGTTACAGGATAATATATCATAGCTGAAATATTTTCATCTAAACTTTTCATTTTACATTTATATTTATTATTATTCAATTATTATATTGTACATAGTTTCAATACTTAATTATATTACGATTTAATACTTAATTATATGCTGCGTTATTAATATCCGATTTGTTTTAAAATATTAATAATTAAAGTCGTATGTTTTCCTCGAAATACGTTCTCCTTTTTATACAGGAATTATAAATTTCATTATACTATAAATTTCATTATACTTTATCTCTTGAAAATTCTTCAATTATTAGTATCTACCTTCTTTCATATTATCTTTTATATCGATTATAGTTTTAAATATCTCAAATATTATTATTGTTATTATTTTATTCTCTTCTATAACATTATTCATATCGTTAAGTAAGATCTCGTGAATACAAACGAATATTTCACATCCCTTATGACAACATTCCCGGAGTAATCTCCCTGCACTTCAACAATTTCCATTCTCGTTACATCACATTTCTCGCCAATAAATTAGCGTGAGAAATCCAATATGCGTGAGAAATATTGTCAAATCTAACAAAAGTAAATCGTCTTATAAAACGGTTGAAAAGCGGCCACACGAAGAAATGTCATCATTGTTCCTCTCGATAAAGGAGCAAGAAAAAATCGTGCAAGATTAAATCGGCCTCTATTACACGGCAAAACTTGCAGCAATAATGGTGATCCAGTTTCGCCGCGGCCGATTCTGTCCGATGAGCTAATTAAATGCAATCGTTTAATTCTAATTGTTCATCGTTGTTCCGATGGAGAAAGCCAAGGTATGCGAAGCCCGCTAATGACGAACGTTTTACTTATTAAACGTTGGCTGGTGAATAGCGCCACCAATTATGATACCAAACGTTCATTTCGTCGTTCATTGGTCCGTTACCATTCTCGAAATCAAACGGTCGGATACAGTGTAATCGACATAGGCGCACACGCGTTCGAAGGAAACGCGTTGGAACAGCAACGCAACATTTGCATTTCGAAAACGATGTAGTTGCGTTGAAAGCATGCCTGGAAGGTTATTTTTGGGAATATAAGATTCGCCGTTACACTGCATTAGAAAATGGTCAACGTTTAGCCGAATGGTATTAATTAATGGGCGGTGTAACGATATAACGCGATCAAGCGACCCAATTTCCGGCGAAAAATCAATAACGCCAGAGCTCAACGGCGGTTTCGACGTTGTCACGCGAGTTCGTCGCGTGCGCGACCGCGTTTATGCTTTTTCGAAATAATTTCGCCACCTCAAAGCGAGTCATCATCCCTTGAGCGGTCGCTAACGAAGATTTAATTGCTTTTACGGCTGCAAGGTGGACGAGCTGTAGCGTATTTTTTTTTTTCTCCCGTTCCTTCTCCTCGTTGTTTTTGTTGCGTTGTTTGGTTTTTTGTCCGTCTTTTCTTTCTTTTTTCCATTTTTCTTTCTTTTTTTTTTTTAATGCCGCGACGAATTAAATTCCTCTGAAAATTTATACCGCCGACTCCCTTTGATACGTTGTTCCGAGCGACGAGCGCGTAATTTTCGCGGAGCGAATATTTCGTCCGCGCGATATTAGCAGCGGTTTCGCACGCCAGTCATCGTCCATACCTCGTAACGCGTTGTTGTTTTTTTGGCAGAGGTCACGGAATTCAGCTAGTGTATTCGATGAATTTTTTCATAAATTTCGCGCTCCCTTCCATTGTCGTGCTTTTAATATCAAATGCTTGATAGATTGAAGCAATTCAGTTACGTTTTCCAATTGCGCTAGAAAAATGGGGAAATATTTGGTCTTAATTTGACGGATTATACATGTAAACGCTATATTTCTCTCTCTCTCTCTCTGTCTTTCATTTTTAATAGAAACGTGATTAATAGAAGAATAAACGCGAGTATAGAGAGAAAAATCCTTTTCCATCATTATTTATCTTGGTTAGGAACAAAAGGGTTAAGCTTTACAATCTCAAGTATCAACCGCCATGGATTCGGGCTCGTTAATTCCCGTTTCCACTTGGCAGACAAAACAGCAGCTTGCCATTCCCTCTAAATGGAACAAGAGAACAAAAACCGAATAAAGGTAACGGGGGATAAAGACACCGACCGAGACGACTCGTGTTCTAATGGTACCGCGTGAAAAATGTCGCTCGGTGGCCTTATTACGCGGCCGCTACGAGCGAAAGTAAGCGGTTAAATAAATTATGTTCGCCAAGTTGCTCGCGAGGACAAACGCGCGTAACGCGGAACAAGATTACAGGAGACAGTGTGGAATCGACCGCGGAATTAGTTTCGTTGTCCGGTTACAACCGTAGGTTTTACGTTCTCACGGAAACGCGTCTGTGCTGACTGGCGTTACGTGACCGAAATTTCCAATATATTCGTTCATAAATTTTCTCACGATTATTCAGCGAAATCCCTCAGTGAATACTTCCTAAAATATGATTATTAAATAAAAAGAAAAATCAATGATACGAGTGCACGCGTAATATAACCTAATTTTGCCGCGATATCCAACCTGTTAACATTTTCGTTGCTATTGTCGCGTATGCTGCGTTTCATAAATTGTTTCGATAATGGTCCTGACGCAAATACTTTAGTATTGCATTATGGCGCAGTGACGTTATTTGGTTTCGTTAATCAACGGCTTTTCTTACTGATTTCTTCCAATAATAATTAACGAGGCTGGATATAATAATATTTTCTGGCTAAATAGTAGTGTATTGTTTGTAGAGAGGAAAAATTAACTTTTAGCAGCACTTGATAATAAATAAACGGTGAATGTCCATGTACTTGGGAGAAATTTAAGATTGTACAAATGTACGGAATATAAATTGTATGCAAAAATATGTAAAATAATCATATTAAAGTACTCGTTATTATTGTCGTTGTATTTAATATTCATTTCTTAGCTGTGTTAATAAAAATATTAATTTACATAAGTATACACAGCCTGATGAGCCATGGTCCGCTGTCATAGCTTGAATATTGAAAGTTTATATTATTTCGAAAATTCGCAATAAATTCCAGGAACCTGTGTGTTTCACCCGACAAACAAAATACTCATATTTGGCAATTGTACCAATATAAATGAATTGGGATTAAAACGAATTTGATTTAATGGGATTTAATCCGAGGCAATTATTTTACAATGATAAAAATTAGAAAACAAGAAAGGGTGAAAAATATTCGTTTCCAATTTTATTTTGTTCCGTTACATCCACTTCTGACAAGAAAGTAATTGATTTCTCTATTAAATAATACTAATACTAATGAAAACAAGATGACAAGTCAATTACGATATTTCCTTCGCTTTAATTCTATTTTGAAAATTTCTTACTGCCAGAGAAACATGTCAAAACGTTTCCTTTAGAAAGACAGGAAGAAGGATGGGGCGCTGAAGTACAGAGATTGTGGAAGAACAACTTCAAAATTTCTACCTCGTACAAATACATTTCAGTTTTTGAGTTTGATTAAGTTTAAGTTATATTATATAGTTTGTTAGCTGAGTTGGAAAGCGTAGATACCGCGAACGGGCCAGCATACGAACTGAAACAAAAATATCCGGCCAAAAGTTGTAAAACAGAAAACATGTACACGTGTACTGTGTTCCTGACGCTTGACTGATTGAGAGTAGTTAAAATTTCAACTCAACTTCCACCGCACCGAGTCACGTTTCCCGTACGTATGTAATAATTATTTGTTGAAAGCTTGGGAACATATTTTTTGTCGTTTCTATGGCATGCGTCGTTAATCAGATTGTATCCTCCTGTTCAGTAAATAAAAATGAAAGTACGCAAAGTTATATTACAAGCAAAATGATAAAATGCTTTTTTACCACGCTTACTATTTATTTATTTCGCTTTCATATACAGGATGTTCACGCTATCAATTCCAAATATTTTTCAGAAGTTTATTCTATTTTTTAGACGCGATACAATGAATCGGTTTTTAAATTTACCATGGGTTTTATATAATGAAAACGTCGTAAATATTTTAAAATATTGTTAGTCACAAAATCCTTGTTACATTATTATTATTTGTCAATAGCCACGACAGATTTTTTAAATCTATTCAATTCGTCGCATTACATATAAAATACAGAGAAACATTACCCTTTTGTGTTCCTCCTATAAATTTAGCATTAATGGGAAAAAATGTTGGCAACTAACCTCGTAGACACTGTGCATAGACGTTAAGCGCTTTTACGTTTGCCTTTTCGCTAAATTGCTTCCGTGAAGCGTAACCGAATTCCTCTTGCAACGTTAAGGAGAAAGAAGAAACAGAAAGTTGCGCGGGAGGAACTTCACCCGCAAAGCTCGAAAGATTTTTTCCACTATACGGTGGGTGGAACACATCTCTCGTTTCGTATCGTTGAAATTAATTCGGTATTTGAATCTGTACAAACGTGACAGACAGGTGAAGTCGGCATCAAATATCATTTCGTTGTTCAAACGAAGTGCTCCGCCGATCCAATAAAAATAACTTGGTCGCGCATGGAAAAGCTTTTAGCACGAAGAGCTTTTTGCTTCCACAATGTGATATAGATTTCTTTGTGCCGTGGTCAGCCGCTGTGATTCGTCTAGAAGCCGGGGCATAAAACTTTTCACGTTGAACTTCGTTCGAAACTACGCGCCTTTGTACGCCTTTTCCACGGAGAGGAACCTGCCCTGACACCGGAAACAATCTTTCTCGTGTCTTTCTGTTAATTCGATGTTTTTTGACATTTAAATTTTGAAGAGTAAGATTGAAATATTCCCGTTCGATATCGTCAATGATAAAATACGAACAGAGCGAGCAGAAGGTTGACAATTTTGATGATTATTAATTTCCTGAGAAATTTAATTCTTGAGTGGGGACTTTGGTTTGGAATTTGGGAACTTTGCACGTAACAGTATTGTATCGCGGTGTATAAGCTTTGAAGCCGGAGGCCAGGCTTAATTTATGGCCAGGTTAACGTTAGGTCTTCGAGAGGCTCTAATGTGAAAAGCTTCTGCAAGCTTTGCAGTCCTGTGGGATGCATATGTTTTGAAGCAACATAGTTCGCATGAGTTAGTGCGTCATAAATCACTGTAACGTTCATGTAAGTAATAGAAATTCTGTTGAATCTTCGTTTATGTTCTTTCCACCAGAAATTAGTAATTCGTATGACACAGGTCAACTCGTCATTTCTAGATAGCAAATCGACGATAACGCTCCGTGCCTTATGCACTTTTTATAATTATTAATCTACAAACTAGTTAGAAAATTTCTTTATTAATATTCAAACTATAAAATCAGCAATGGATTATCCTACCTGTAAACCAGACATAATTTCATCCTATGTCAATTTTATCCCCTATATACACTATATAATAAACGAAAATAGCTCGACTAACAATAAGTATAGAACATCCTCTCCGAGAGGAGAATCCTATCGGTAGGTACATGGGAACGTTAATAACCTTCGACTCAGACACCGACCAATAACTTATCGGATTTGGCCGACGCGCCGTCGACTACACGGGCTTACCCTTTTGAGTCTGCGTGGCACGTCAAAGTCGACATAATTTCATTGGATCGGAGAAAACTGCGGAAACACTCGACAGGGAATCAGAGAGAAACAGAGGGAGAAAGGGAGAGAAACTGGAAACTCGGTTATAGGAGAAGGTTTTCACTTAGTAAATTGAACTCCGGAAAGTTATAGTCTCTAAAGCCGCTACTCCAGGACACTGGGAAGACTGTTTCGCAAGCGCAATAGGACACACTTCGTACCCGGTCGCACACACACGCCGAAGCGCCAACAAACACCAGAGTCCAGAGAGGAAAAGGACAGGGAAGGCGTTCCACGAGAATGTCCAAATCATTTTATATCCGGCAACGGAATCGCATGATGATGCGCGCTTTTGAATCCGGGATCAAAAGTATTTCGTTACGAGATGGGACTGCATAATTCATTGTCTGAATGTTTCATCAGCCAGATTATTCTTACTGCTCGCCACAATGTGGTCGTGTGTACGTTCGTTGCATCCCGCAAATCATTAATTATTCATTTAACTGCGAGAATTTTTGATGAATCCGTCCTCTTACATCAATTTTATGTTCCTCGTTTCTCTTATCGGCAATTTCAGATCACGATTCGAGCACCGTTCATTTCTTTAACGATATCTTCTCGATATAAAAAATGTATGCATTGGCAGGCCTGTTAGCTCTGAGAATATCTACATTCCACGAATTCTATCCTATTTTGAACGCTAAATAAATATACGTCTGACCATCGAGGAACTTTTAAGAACGATATTGATTGTATTAAAGTTTCCAACATTCAATAAGCCCCTCACGATCCTGTTTTACTATACGTTTACTGAAATGGAGGAATATTTCTAATAACTAAACAAGAATATTTTATTATTTTTATTTTATTTATTATTACTTAGTCCGTGCCTTTCAGCTTTGGACGAGCTTTCGGTTTTATATCTCGTTTACCTGTTTTGCTTCTTATATATCTACCTCCCCTCTTATCCACTCTATTATATTCCACTCCCTTAATTATTCTGTCTCTAAAACTATGGCAACTTTTGGGCTTTTGCCTCCTTGCTGTGCTTCCTTATTGTCGTTCCTCCCCGTCTTGTATTGCCCTTCTTTATTACTGTTTTTAGTTCTGCTAGTCCTTCTCCAGTCTCGCTAAACAAGAATAATCTACGTTTAATAGATATCGCCGCAAAAGATAACATTTATAGTGAATTTAGGTCACAATCGTGTAAGGAAAGATACATCAACGTGTCGTCTGCCGCATGTCCAATTCAGTTTTCAGGGTTGAAACAAACGACAATATGAGTCTTCCACTGCGATACGATACGGTTCATTGATAACGACATATACCGTGAATTTTTCACAAGAACACTAGCTGAATGATGCCCAGCGGCTTTACCACCAGCTCTTTATACCCTTGTCTGTGACATCCTTGCGCGACTGACACTCTCCAAATGAAATTTAAGCGAATAGACGCTTATTTCATTACGCGACCACACGTTGAATCGTAATGCGTGCATCTCACCGACGAGCCGGATGGACAAAGAAAATAATTTCGCTCTCACATTTAACCGTCACAGCGAAATTTTGGGTCAGAGCATTGTAAAGTTGAGAAAAAAAAACGTTGTTAGAACTGTAACACGGTTTTCGTCAGTGATAATTTTTCTTTATTGCGTGTGCTACATAATTGATTAGAAGAAACTTTATGGGAATAATGTAGTGACTTGTATTCTTGTTTTGTAGGAAACTAGATATAACAAAATAGATGTGTAAATCAAAATTTTCGTATACAACTATATATATCATTAGATTATGAATTTTTAGATATTTATGAGAAATTTTAAATGTAGGAAAATGTATAAAAGGGACGTAATACGCAAAAATATATAGAATATCCAAAATCAAGTTCTCGTTCCAATATTTAAAGTAGAAAATATATCTTTATTTGATTTCCATTGCTTTGGACATAAAAACATTACATATTTTCCTATTAATTTTCTGTTTCTGTTATTTTCGCAATCGTCACTACCTGAAAAAGGTCGCTTGTAATTTACAAGAATGTTTTTAAAAAGCAATAAGTATTTTCAGTCTTACGATGCACCAATATTCTGCTGTAATTTTATTCACCAATCAATTCCAATCTCAATTAATATTTTTTTTCTTTTCTAGACTCGTAGGTTAAAATCTTACGAACTGTGAGCATGAATCTTTCTAAAATCATATCCATACAAAAAGCTTTGATTTTTTGCGTTCTCGTGTCTCGCTGTTAGATATCACAACGTTGAGTGCATACACTGGGACCGTGGGGAATTTTTTCTGCTCCGGTCGTTCGCTAATGGTCGTCCATTTACCATGAACCGACTACTATGTTTGATAGAGGAAAAGAATGATTTCCGCGGCAACAACATGCTGCTTAAAAAACGTGGCCATAAGTGCGCATTTCCTCGAGAAGTGCTTGAGGGACGATTGATCGCCACTGCTTGAAAGAAGCACGCTCGGACTTACTTAAAACGAATTTATTCGTTCCGCTTTTTAATCACGCCGATAAATTTCCCTCGACATTTGACCAGAACTCTCGATTCGTCGCGGAACGAATAACTTGCATAATTTAACCTTCGTTTTTTAGTCAATTTTAGTCGGAAATGGAGCACGAAGAGAGTGAGGATTTCAATACTGTAACCCAATGGTTTCTGACACAAACATAAGAACGAGTGATGATTATTTTTGACTTTAGGATTTTTAGTTTATTGTGGTGTAGAATGTACAAAAAGTATTTGCACGGCATACAGTATCAATTAATTATATCCAAGAATATCATACTTTGTTTCATTTAGTAGTATTTTCAAATGATTTCAAAGATTTGATGCTATGAAATGTAGATACCTAAAAAAGAAACGCTTCATTAGAAAATAAGGGTATATGCAAATACTTTTTGTAGACGCTATATATATGTAAAGAATTGAAATATTTTCTAATGGGAGATGTTAGAACTTGTAACTTAGAGCTTTTTAAAACTTGCTTCTTTCGTTTCGATAGCCCGTAGATGTATATTATAGCATTATAAGATGCGTATTATAACAATTTACGGAGATTAGCAATTAATTTCGACTGCCTGAAAAATAATTTAATAATAAAATTTGCAAAAGAATCTGTACTTTTGCCAAAATTTTCATTGCCTTAAGGTATCAATTATTTAAGTTAATTTTGCAAACAAATGTATTAGAAACTTAGGGGGAAGGTCCTCACGGTACCAATAAAATACGATACTGGTTTTTAAATATTTTTAGTGATAATCAATAATAATTTTAGAATTTTTCGTTGCAGCGAAAGAAATCAATTTTTATAGACTAGTTCTGCCGTGAGAATATCTTTCAATTGAATTCGAAAATAGATTTACATATATCGGAAAATATTTTCATAAATGCTGGTGAAAGGTTAAAAACCTATACTGAATAATTTAACACTTATGAAAGCTTTCGGAGGTTTTTATAAATAATAAATCGCAATACATTGAATAATACCAAACACTTCACTTGTACCGTATCTGGAAATGGTAATCCATCAATTCTGTTACTTGAATTCACCAATTTCCCAAGAAACGCTCGCAGTTTCGATGAAAATGTAGTTTCCTAGCTTCCTAGCAATTTGTAGGATTAACGAAAATCGAAATCTTCTTGAAATCATCCACCGGCAAAACTTCCCGATTATTTGAAAATATACATTCGCTTAATCGTTAAATATGAAATACGTGTTCGATTCGCGTATCAATTTACATGTTTCGAAATCATCGACAAGCAGCTCACGGTAATATCTTTCACTCTGTCAGGATCAAGTAATTCTAGAGATAATAACTCTGACAAGCATTGGTCCGTGAAGAGGGAAGCCGCGATGCATTTATCTCAAAATTGGATTGATTATAAGTTTGTCGTGGAACAACCTTCGGTTCAGCCGTTACAGGACTCCAATACGGCCAGAAACTGGTTATTTCGAGGCTCATAGAACACGAGCACGGAGAAGGAGGGAATATGTTACGAGGCCAACTTTATCGTCGACATGTACCACTGTGTGCTACTATGTTATATCGCTGCTCGAAAGCTGCTCATAACCGAGCTACCAATGTTTTTATGGATATCCACTTCTTTCGCCTTATTTCCCCCTTCTTTTTTTATATTATTCACTTTTCTATATATATAGTTGTAACCAAAATTAAAGAAATGATAGCATAAATATTGATATTTTAACTGAAATAACTTCGGCCAGAAATAGACGTTATAAATAATCAAAATTTTATTTTCATTGTCTGTTACCATTATCGATGATGAGAAAGTTTTTGTCACAGAACTTAACTTTTTTGTTAAATTCCTTTTCAATCTATAGTTTAGGACTGATATTTAAACGCGACCATCAGTTCCCGGTATCGCAATTAGTTTGTCGGTGCATCGCTGTTAATTTGTTGAAATCTGTACAGAAAGAACTTAAGATGAAATCGATCGAATTTTCCTTCACGTTCTGTATAAACGAACTGAGAAAATAACACAGTTGAAGATCGATTAAATGTGTATGACAGACGTGGAATGAGATCTGTCTAAATGAAAAGAAATTTAGTTCAAAGGATGATATTTCAGATAATTTGAAATACGCGGAATAGCGTCAGATGTTGATTATACCTTTTTTGTTTCAAATTAATGTAGCTTACGTTACCACTAATTATTTTACTCTATGTTTTCAATTTATTTGGTTATGCTTTCACCGAATTTTCCGTGGATTCGTATTCAGAAATTATTTATATCTCCTTCCATTCTTACTGAATTAATTAATTCATATTATAATTACACTATTCATGCGTACGAATGTAAAAATGTGACAAGAAGCGTGAAAAAATGTATAACGACTTTGGATCAAATTTATGACTCATGTATAATAACCCTTAGTGAGAAATTATAAAATCGATCAAACATTGTTATAGTCTCCTCACGGTAAAAGTTTTTCAACGAATGAATTAGTCGATAGAAAACGATGGATTCGATCACAGAAAATTTCGATGTTTCATTTCATTTGCTATGAAGCGTAGATCCAGAACAGGGGTACAAGAGTTGAAAAAAAAAAGAAAAAGAATGAAAAAGAAAGATGACATAGTTATACCCAACCAATGATTCTAACAGTGATCAAACAAAATTTCGCTTTACTCGCCTGTCGTGCAACACGATTACTTCCGGTTTTAACTTTGACGATCGATGGAAGAAAAGAAACTTTACGGTCCATCCAATCCGCAAGTTCCCTTTCGAAATGTAGGTTCGAATGTATCGCGTTTAACAAATTGAACCGAATCGAAGATATTCCAACGAGAATCTGTTCTCCGCGAAATCTACTATGAATACGAATTGCAGGCTACTCGGGCGAGAAGAATCGGAGGAATCAGAGATCCACGACTTTTGAACTTTTGCGTGTTCTGACTTTCATCGATACCTTCTTTTCCAGGAATATTTGATACGTAAAGGAACGTTCGATAGGGGTAGTTTTGCTAAGAAACAGAAATTCAAACTTCTTGACATTCTAACAGTACATTTTTTTTCTTTTTTTTTTTAGTTTCTTTATTACTTCTTTCGAAAAAAACCACGATCACTTCGAGCAACCTAGTGTTTTGTTTAATAATTATAAATTGTATCTATTTTAATAAAAGTAATTATATTTTTCGCAATCCGCGAGGCGAAATTCTTACGATACTCGACGACTCGACATCCTGCTCGTTTCATTTATATCGCCATATCTTTCGACGTCAACGTTTGATCACAATTATTAATTCCTTTAACCGATCATCATTCAATCGTCGTTTCTGTAAGTTGGATCCGCGTCATTGTAGACGGGGGAAGCGAAGGGTAACTAATCGAGATCATTGGATACCGTGTCAAGTCGATAATTAAACGATGACTGGTTTGTTTATGAAGCTGGTCTGGTGATGTATCGCTCGGCCACGTCCAGCCAGAGATTATCGATGACGAAGGAAGATCGATCTTCTTCTCTTATCTTCTCTTTTCACTTTCTCTCCTTCCGTTGTCTTCTCTTTCCTTTATTTTTTAGTTCCACTTGATAGATGAGCTTAGGCTAGGATAAATGAGCCGTGACACAGTTAAGAAATATCGTGATGTAACGAAGCGATATTCGGGACATCGTAAACTTGTCAATTTTCACGTTGCACCAAGATTATCTACTCGAGTAGATACTGGGTGTCTTAAAAATTAGGTTGCCTTATACTCGGATTAGGTGCTCTCTTTATACGAGGCGATGCATTCATTTGTCACTTTATAGTTGTGGAATAGGCACGTGAAAAACTAATCGCACATCGTCACACGATTAAAAAACGGGCGATTATTGTTGAAACATACGTTGAACATACAAGTGACTCACGAAAATATTTCAACACTAACTATAAAAACTTTATACGTACATATTGTATGTGTTTATACAAAATTTATACGTATATATTGCAATTTATTGTATATGTTGTGTAAAACATTTTGAAATTTCATTGGTTATAATAAGACATGATTGTCATGATCATATTGTTAAAATTGAATATCAATCTGAGAATGTATATACAAGTTACAAAATATTTAACGCATACGTATATTTAGTAAAAAATTACTATGCCGTATATGCTCTCGATCTTCGATAAATAGTACGTATAAAGAAATCAAATATTTGTTATTCATCTTACATGTTATTTACAAAGAAACAAAGGACTCATTGGGAAGCTCTGTGGAAAACGGCAAAAGTAATTCCGTGTTTCTTTCTTTATGGAGATTAGGGCGGCTTGGGAATCCATGTACTTTCACGTCGTTGAGAATGCATCTTGTAGATATAGACCATTACAGGAAAGAAGGTTTCGCAACGCGAGAAAGAGGATTAAGGACTTATCCGCTTTGAAGAAGAAATGCTGAAAACGTTGCTACTTGTAATTTGATTGAATTTTATATCTTGTATACGGTATATGCGTTCCATGTTGATTACAAAGTCGGTTCAAGTTTATTACATTCATAATATGCATCGATGAAATTGCTGACTGTTCACGATAAATTGAGATTTATATTCAACGATGAAGTACGAATGACCATGGATTTATTTAATCGTGTGTCGGATTTAAATACGTGTAATGATAATTGACTCGGATCGAGGAAGATTACTTGTAGCATATTATCTCTTTCAATATCGTCCCATTCGTATACATACATATATGAAATATTTGTTATCGTGTCGTAATTACAGGAAATAATAACACGGCTGTTTTAACTAAGTTCTGTTACTACTTCTCGCGAATATAATAAAAAAGAAAACAGGGAGGAAAAATGTTAGAACAAGATCTATTGTACATCCAGTTGTTTCGTGGATTTCACGGTTTAAACGGGAACAAACTGCACCGGTGCTAGCGAATCCAAGGAATTAGTTTGACGGACAGTGGCGGGCAAATCACTCGCGGCTGGCGAGAGTGCGTACAGGACGTCGACTGGACATCGTTAATCGCGACGAAGGATCGACGTCGGCCGTTAATCATCTGTTCGACCCGACGACCTTTGCCAGCAACGTGGCTACCGTCTCTTAACCGAAGCTATTCGTCTCTTTATCCATTAGTACGCGTCCTGGTGGTTGACCAGTCACGTTTACCTTGTCTCGACCGCGAACGCCAATTTGTAACGATACCAACCCCTGAAATCGCTATTTAGCCTCGCCAGATTTTTACCAAAGGACTCGTATTCTCCTGTATATGTGTCAGTTACACGCGTCACCGTGCCATTACCTTGCATGTCGCTTTATTAACTTGGTTAGTTCCTTTGGCAATAGCAAAGCGATGTTAAACTAGGAGACAGAGTGTGTTGAGGGTGGGACGAGGGGAAGGATGAATTAGTCGATGAATGCATCAAAATGAGGATCCGGGATGATATCGGTGATTAATTTCTCTTTGAGAATTAAGGGACGTCATCGAGCACCTTGATAATCGCTTACGTTGATTACGTTGGTTCTATGATGACGTTAGACCTCTTACAGAAGAGCCACTAACGTTCACGATATGGGCGCCTGACATCGCTGTTTATGACAATTTTTTGAAACTTTATTACTTAATCTTTTCGCTCAGATGCTTTTTAATATAGCTTTGAATAAAGTTTTTTTTTTCAAATAGAGTTCAGTAATGGTTGCTTCAAACGAGATTCTCGTTCTATCAGATCAGAATAAAGCACTTTTTATTTCTTTAACGAGATGGTTCTTCGTGAAATTTTGCAAATGACGTGACACGTGGAAATTTCAGCAAAAAGGGGCCCAACGATTAATAATTTCAACTGCGGGCATCAATTTCATTGTTTGTATCTGTAAATGACGAAATACCAAATAATATAGCGAACGATTGTACTGGAACAAAACGAGATAACCTTGTTCGTGATTTTTATCAAATATTAAACGAGATGCGTTCCAACAATTTAACACGCCGATTCGCGTTTTGATCTTTGCAATTTTGTGATTACAGAAGTGCGGGCTGTGTTTCATTTGCAATCGATTATATCGTATCGAAAATTGCTAGCCATTCGGTGAGGCCATGCGAGGGCAAAACTGGGTCGTTTGAAAATTACGGGAATGTCTCTGGAAAGGTAGGCGTCCCTCTTTCATGTCGGACATCATACGTCAAATATATTTTATCCCTTTGTGAATTCTTGTTCCCCTATATTTTTGTCCGTTTTATATTACACTGTAGTTCGATATTCTGTACCTGAAGTCTACTTAATCCTTTTTTTTTAACATCGTCACAGAGATGATTGTAATAATACAATGGGAAAATGTTATCTAGCCTACTGATTACATTTTATTTATAGAATCATAAGTACGTACGTCTTCTGACTTTATACCGTTATACCTGATGGAAGATATTTTCTTTCTACTTTTCTCAGATTTACATAGGGCGTTCTCTGTTTCACTTGTCTGATTATACATACTTCGTACTTTGATTATATCATGTATTGTATATAATATATTTTACTTACCGAGGGACATATTATCTGTATACTTATTTGGATAAATTATTCGTGATTGATTTTGTTTATTATACGATTATCTCATTTTCGTACAAAGAAATCATTTACAAGTTTTCTGCGAGTACAATTAAATAAATGCATCTTTCTAAAAATTCATAACCTTCTGTGTAGAAAAATGAAATTATTCTGGAGGAAAATATATTGTTAGAGGTCAATTCAAATCGAAAAACTTTATGCTAAAAATCAGAAATTGTTTTTCAACGTTTTACAAGCTAGCAAGTTAAATACCATTCTTAGTTTCTGTTATTTAGTTAAAAATTAAGAAATCACCGAGACAAGAATCTCGTAAATCTTCGAGTAAAACATTAAAATGTGAGTAGTAGTAAAGCAACGCAGGAAACAGATTTGTAAAGGACGAAGTTGCCGATTAGTTTACGACTCGATTACGTATAACTTCTTTTGCGCTTCAAGTGCAAACGTTTGATTAAATTGCAGCGCCGCGTTGCAAGAATCTAAAAATTTAAATTTCAAGAGCGCATCGTGTTTTGCAGCATTCGAGCTCCTCATGAATTTTGATGCATTTAACATGCTGATGAGCGTGAACATCTCGTTTTCATAAGATTCGTTCTATTCAAACATGGCTGTGTCGCGTTTTAAAATATTTTATTTTGTTATTCACCCATTGACTTATGTAAGATAGTCGAAAGCGAGTTAAATTGTTCACTAGTTGCTATTTCACTGCTATTTGAATTACATCGATTCTCCAAAATATTTGTGAAACTGACTATGATTCTAAATAAAAAAAAAAAACGATATAATTCTAAATAAAATACTGCGCAATTCCACAGTAATAAGAATGAAAATGCAAACGACCAAACGCATTATACGAAGGGAATCCAAATCTGCTTAATTTGAAATGCAGGACTATGTTGCAAACGTGCAGCAAGGCTCGAAACGAAAAGAAATGCAGTGATATCTTCCTTAAACAGTTTTTTGAATTTTACATACGTTGTGTTACATATATTTCACCCACGTTTCGGAATTTACATATATAAGCTTGTGGCAACATACGCAATGCAGAAATATTGCAGAAATTTTAAATTTAAACAAGGCAACTGCAATCGTACCAAGAGCTTGAGGTTATGCAATTATCCTTAAGAGAAGTATTATACTTCCTTAAGAAAAGAATACGGACACGAAAATATGTAATGTTAAGGAAAATCAACCTTAAAGAAGAACATTTTATTAAGACAGTTTTTTATTAAGATAGTTTTTTGAAATCATTTAGTTTTTGATATTATATACGAAATTTATGTTTCACATTGATCGAGAAAACGCCGTTTTAATGCATTCAATGTTTTAATAAAAATTGCTAGGGACTATATTTGATAAAATAAGATACAAAACACTACTACTACTATCATACACATGTTATACTTAAATATAAATCCTCTAGAAGCTGTTAAATTTCTATGTATAATTAATTGCGTAGCTAATAATGAAATAAGTACATGTTTACTAATAAAATAAATAATTAATTCTTTACGTGAAACTACGTATTCTCTCTCAAAAAAAGAAGGGAAAGATTGCCTATTAAAAAGTAACGACAAGAAATGTCAAACGTTACATGCGTATCAATAATCGACACACTGATTTCACGAAGCGAATAATGGTAACCCAAACAGATGTAAAATGTAGCGTCGTAATTCACACGGAAAACCTTTTCGGATGATGTATCATTGCACAGTTTATTTCGACAGACGGTTTAAAAATAGTCGGAAACAAAGTTGATCAAAACTGCGCAATAATTTCTCTGACATCGCAATAACTCGTAGTTTCCAAGATATCGCAACTGTACCGCTTCCGAGCCAACCAAAATGCGATTTAAATTTCCTCCCCTTGTTGGAATCGAATCGTTCGTTGCCTGGTTTCATGATTTACGCCCGAAACTTTTATTTTCGAGATTTCGCCACTGACACTGGCGTATCGAAGTTCGCGCAATTTCGCGAATGCTTTCGCGGGAACATGAAATCAGCTTGAGGACGAAGGAGAGAGGACGTTCGCGTGCCTGTAAGAATCGGGACGATGTTGAAGCGAAAGTTTTATTTAAAAGAGCCCGGAAACAGTGGAACGAGCAGCAATCTCCAAGCATCGTGTAAACACGGTCATAGATTTCCTTTATCTCGACGAATTCTTCCTTTTCTTTCTTTCCCTCCTCCATCGAATGACTCGTTACATTCCCCTTCTTTTCTGACGCACCCTTTTTAAATTGCCATGGGGACATATCTTAAGGATATCTGAAAAATTCTCCCTCGCGCGTCAACCTATCGGATACAAACATCTAACTCGTGGCAAAGCTGCTCAGTCGAGATTACGTTCGTCAAAAGGTAATCCCGACGAGGAGGTCCTTTGTTAATGGAAGTTTGGTTTTGATATCTTCTGTATTTCGTTGCGTAATTCGGATGAAAAAATCGAGTGGACAAGTTGTTCTCGTGATTTCTTCTTTTCATTATTGAAGACTGTAAGGTAAGACCGTTATGAGAGAGATTTCTTTCTTTTCTTTTTTTCACAAGAAAACACTTTTAAAAATCAGCACGTTTTTCATGAATTTTCCCTGTTTTTGCAAATCTCATTTTTTCATTGTACTGATCTTAGCTACTTTATAATTGATTCTTTCTGAACATTTAATCCATTCTCAGTTATAAATTAATATCTCTTAAACAAATTAATATCTCTTTCCAAATATATTCAAGAATCACAGTATGTAAATTATGAATGCATGCAGTGGTGGCAAATATCCCCGCGAAATCTTTTAAATGAAAATTCCGGAAGTCTCACTAGAAATGCGTTCAGTAGAGTGGAAGAATGACGCGGGAGAAATCGTCGTCGTATCTGATAGAAGGCTTGTTAGCCTAATTGTGTCCTCCTTCTACCCGCTCGGTCTGCTACCCTTCACGCAGATGAAGAGGCAGCAGAGAGTTTTAATTGTGATCCACCGACTCAACGCGGATACTTTGCCTGGACGTGTTCGAGCGCCGCTGCAAACAGTTTCAGGAGCCAGAGCCCATCCCCGGAAAGTAAATTAACTAATGGAAATACAATCCTGCTTTTGCCACACCGCCACCCCTTTTCCTTTTAACGATATACTTTTGCGCGAACGTTTGCTCCGATTCTCTTCAGTTTCCCTTACTCGTGTTCAGAATAACTAATTGTAAGAGGAAGTTATAATATAAAATGAACATAATTTATTAGTTTATACGAGAAGCGTAGTTCTACTTATATCGGAGAAGCATCGGTATTATTCAATCGAATTATGAAATCCTGGATACCGTGATAAACGCTTTTTTTCATACAATTAGTTGATCTTCGACGATGAGGCATAACATGCACATCATCTTTGGAAACATCGATTTCATCGTGTCAGTTTCATTCCTGATTACTGGAATGCGTTATCATCTGGAAAGTCGAAAACTTTTACTGGAGTTGTTACGCACTTACTCGTTAACGTAACAAAGTGTCACTTTAATCGATATGACTGGAAAAAGAGAAAAGAGAAGAAGTTCCTCGTAGCCTGCCGCGAGCGCAAACGATCGTTGGAAAGTAATTGTTGGCTTCGGGATAATCTCGTAAAGATGATTAAGAATGGTCCCGTATCGGAAATTGAATTAAACGAACGCCGTGAAATCGTGGCCGCTCTCTTCGTGGCTTTATGGATCTACCATTTTTCCCGCAGCTTTCTTTCTTTGTTTCCTCCTCCCTCTGCCCCGTCTTGTTTCTTCTTTTCCTCCTTTTTTCTTCTCGCCGTTCGCGGAAGAATTCTTTTATTCGCCACCATATTGAAAGCGTTGTCGAGGAATGCACGTTCACGCCAACCAACGAAACGAGCAACGACTGGAAATTAGCTACTAAAGAAGAAAATATACGCGTGATCTTAACGATACGGATTGAAACTCGCTGGTTCCAGCAACGCCTCGGGAATCTAATTTGCCGGAAGGCAACGCGACCGAATTCATTGCCTCTAATTATCTCGCTTGCTTCTACCGTTCACGACTCATCGTTAATTGAAGGCTATTCACTGGAAAAACAGATGCACACTGCAACACTGCAGTCCGTTTCCATTGACGTTGCCCACTTGCGAATCTATTACACCAACGAATATGTCAGTATAGAAGACGAATCACAATTCAAGAACATTTTTATTCCTGTTCGTATACGTCCATATGATCGTATTGGTAGCCGCGAGTCTCGATCGTTCGAAACTATCGAGAAACGAAATCTTCTACGTCTATTGATTGTTCGTATTGGTTTTCCTTCGTAGTTGGTAGAATCCTTTTGCTTTTTCTTTGAACTACGAGTATCGAGATATGTGGACTCACAGGGTGTTCAAAGTTAGATGGAATGGAAAAGGAAATTTTATATGAATATATATTTGTGAACTTAGTTAAAGAGTTGGAAGGAGAATGTGAAAGAAATAGCGAGTTCGCTGTTGATACACTACATACAGTGATGAGTAAATCAGTGATATTTATGTGATTTATTTATTTTCTGTTTTATTTAGTTTTACGATGTTATAAGAAGGAAGGGAATATTTAATTTTTCGTTTGAAAGTAGCATTCGCTGTCTGTTATGTAATTTGATAGTACCGCAATATGGTATTTTGCAATGCATATTATATTTTATATCGAATTTATTTCAATTAAGCGTATACGTCGCTCCTATCGCTAATTAACTTTTCTCTGATATATTGTATTATTTATACTTCTACTTAGGTTCGTACAATATTCAGTTCTAATCATTTCTTTTTATTTTACTTTCCTTTCCTTCCTCTTACTTTTCTGTTGTATTTCATTCCACTCTTCTTTTCTCTTAATTTTCTATTCATAGAGTGTACTGACACAGTTTGATTGTTTAATTTTGAAATAAGCTTCATACGTACAGAGATAATACAGTAACGAAGAGAAAGCTTCTGAAAAAGGAATGACCAAGTAGAACAAAGGCCATGAATTTTGGTTCTTTGAAGCCATCCAGTGTGTATTTCACCGTATTGTTTGACATTTTGCCACTTTTCTATAGTCTCTTCAATTCGTTTCAATTGACATACTCGAGGTATTTATGTGTAGATACACGAATGTATTATAGTAACGAGATAAAAGCCTTTTGAGCTAAGAGCTGCCAGTATAAAACGTAAAATAATGGCAAAGAAAGACAAAAGAGGAAGAAATAAATCATAGATATTTAGAATTTTTACGCTATATGTATAATATGTATTATATATTATTATAGTAAATTTGTATCTTGCAATCATATCAAGTGTTCTGATGCAGAATCAAGAAAGTAATAAATGTCTATAATGAAGCACACGATAAGATGACCTTAAATGACTAAGGTACATAATCTTCGCAGTAATTTTCATTTTAACTACATGGAAATCATGGTTCCTGCATTATTAATCGATTGACCCTTGAACAGTCGCGTCGTAGAATCGATCGTTGCGACCCCAAGACGTAAATCTAAAGTATTATCGGGCGTTTGTTTCGAACATTATGCCCTTCATATTTCATCAAGTATCACCATCTGAAGGTTCCTCCAGCTTCAGGTTTTTCA
This sequence comes from Bombus soroeensis, assembly GCA_014737365.1. NCBI lineage: Eukaryota > Metazoa > Arthropoda > Insecta > Hymenoptera > Apidae > Bombus > Bombus soroeensis. The sequence continues at coordinate 124,340 of JACXIL010000282.1, read as the reverse complement.
TATATCAGGATCTTTATCTTACCTCCGGGTCACTTTGCATTGCTTTCAGATAAACTTCTTCGTTGATGCCATCGGATTTCTAAAGTTCCTTACGCGTATATCCGTTTTATCGTGGTGCAAAGGTCGATGGGATCGAAATAACGAGCAAAAATACTGCGAAAACCGCGGTCTAACCCTGTAGCTGTCCGAGCAGCAGATATCGATATGATTTTTATAAGAAGGCGTGGTATTTGAGGCTGTTATTATATTTAATAGTTATATGTAAAATTATTATATTATTGTATTTAAATTTCAACGAATCTGAACAGATTTGTTAAGAAAATTGTTCTGTAATGAATATTTCGTTGTTAATAAAGTAAAACTATGTAATTCGTGTTTATCATTAAGTAAATAAAGTGGAATGTATTTATAAATTAAATTTAAAATTCTTGATTAAGAGACAGTAATAATAACTGGATTTAGTAAGTTCGGCTGTTTCAATAAATTAATTTGGACACGCTTCTACAGACTTCGTTTAAAATTCCACATATAATGAATTTGTGTCAAACATTTATTTGTTATAAAAGCTTTAATTAATTATACAATGCGACACACGCAATCTATAATGTACGTGCATCGTTGATTCGATTATAATAGATTTAATTTGATTAATTTTTACGTAAATTAAAATGCGACTCAGTTATTAAAAGATCAGGTAACATTTCTTTCATGTTAAAATTTATTTTGTGACTAAAATAAAGCTTAATCGCTACTGTAACAAAAATTATGACCATATAAACATATATAACGAATAATATAATAATACGATAAATATATAATGAATGTACACATATAAATATACATAATATAATATATATATAAACAAAAATATTAACAAATTTTCCATTTTATATAGTTTCACAAACCCTCAGTTACTTATGTAAAAGCAAACAGCCACGGCCGACAACTTTACGACGTTTCGTTACGATTTTGGGCAAACAGCGAGACATTTTCCAAGAATGATTTACCGTTCGTGGAGGACGCTTTTCCCCTCTATAAAATTTGTAGCGAACACAAGCGATCGCGAGCATCGGGGCTAAAAACGAATTCGCATTCGAGGCTGAACCAGAGTGTGAGGCTATTATTTATCGACGCTTGTATGCGCCATTAGTTCGGAAAATATCCGGGAACAATGATCCCTCCTCCTACCTCGCCTACATTTCGATTTTTTCTTTTTTTTTTCTCTTAATACTGCATTCGTTATTGGTGGCACGAAATCGAGAAAAAAAATGTCAGTGACGATAAACGGTGGCTCATTGTCGCATCGATGGACGCTCGTCCTATCGTGAAAACGCTTCGATCGCTGTACTGCGAGTAACGAGCGATGTAAACGTGATTTTAATCTCTAAGGCGTTAGCTTGAAAAAGTTGATGGCACTTGTAACGATTGATGTTACAGGTTCTAACTAACGATCGGTACAAGAGAAATGTGAAAAAATGAACGAAAGAGTAGCTTTCATGAAATTAATACGTTTACGAACTTGTTTCCGTTTTGTATCAAACAGATATCAAAATTACGTATTATAACACATATCGAGAACGAACATTTACGACGAATAGAGATAAAAAGATATATGGTAGATTTATGTTTTCCTACTTGCAAACGTTTCACTGTAAAACTTTCACGTTGCCAATGCTATTATGAAAGTTATCCGATACGCGAGATACCCACTCGACGATTAAATGTTCGATGGTTCTTTCGCGTCCATTAACGTTTCGATTAAATGCAATTTACATTCATTGCACACGGAACGCGAACAAAATTTCACTAGATTCTATCAATTTCACCCATTTTTTTTTATACTCGGCAAAAGGTTAACAAAACAATTCGATGGATCCCGTGCTTAATTCTAATTTTTATTTGATGCGCAGCAGGCTTTTATCGATATTTACAAACTCCAGTGAAATTGACAGTTGCCCGCTGTTCTGTTTGGAATTGTCGTTTAAATAATCGAACTGCAAATTCGCATCACGCGAATTCGATATTTTCAATAACTAAACACGACCGGAATATTTACTGCGATTGTGCGTCTCAACTGTGCAAATTTCAATCGCATTTCGAATCGGAAACGTGTGAACGTAAATGTAATGTTGCCGCATTGTAATGAAAAATCGATGAACGCGAACTTTCACCATTATCTAACAATAAGTTCCAGACATTTTATTAATGGGATATCAACTCTATTATTAATTATAATTGTTCAGTAATTTTTTAAGTTTTCGTATACTCGGTTACGCGTTTATAAAATTTATCCGTGCAAAATTGGAAATTTCATTTTGCTTCGAATTATTATCTTCACGAAACAAAGAAGCAACTGGAACATTGTAATCGAATAACGAACGAATCAATAAAATCTCATTCGTCATTTGAATAACATCCGTTATACAAATATATAAACCTACGGTGCTATACTATTCAACGGTATTTCTTTTTACATCTACTCAGAAGTATCGTGTAATAAACTGGTACTATCATTACCGTGATCTTCATTGTCATAAAGGAATTGGATTCATAACTGCGCGTTCCATTAAAACGCGAGTTAAACAAAGAAGTATCACAGTTTCACAAAGAAATCACAGTGTAACGAATCGCGCGTTCCCATTCCCATTTTCCGGTCAAATTGTTTTTCCGTATTCCCTTTCATTACACAGTGAGTTTGCGTAGAGGGTCGGCGACAGTAAAAAAGTCGCAGTTCTTCCATTCTTTCTGACGTGTGCACTTTTTATGCATTCACCGCAGAACGTCACGAATACGAAGGACAACGATCTCAGACTCTCTCCCCGGCATAATCGAACTTCAGCTGTGGTTTAGTTTAATCCGTACTCTATGCAGATTTCTATATTGGATAAGAGAAGAATGAATAATTACGCGGACGAACTTAAGGCGGAGATTGTTTAATAAATGGCGTAATATATTGGATATACGATAGAATGAAAGAAATGGTTAATAACAGTATAAAACAGATGCTAATAATATTACGGAAGATTCAATTTGTGTAATATATAGTTTTCTATATTCGCGTGTTTCGTTTGACAGTGAAATGCTAGCGCTTCGTAAGCCGAACTGATCAACCCTATTTCTGATGAATTTCATTACACATAAGGAATCAAGATCAATATTCAATCTTCATTAAACATGTAACTAAATACTTCTGCGAGTTCATTCATCGCCAAACAATTATACGTCATCTATGATCCAACGATGTCACTCGAGGGATAATAAATAAATTAGACAACGAAACACAGGTAAAATTCGCTCCGACGGGCATATATATACGCCCTCGAAGAATGAACATTCATATTCGAAGAGCGTATTTATACGCTCTGGAAAAGTGGGCGCTGAGGTACGAAGAGCGTACATATACGTTCATACCATATATAATTTTATTTCATACTTTACATGGGATACTTTTGTTAATCGAGTATCTGACAACGTTGCATGCCTCAAACAGTTGACATTTATATTTTATAAAGCAAAATGATATTGCTAAATATAATAAATATCATTGTAAAATTTAGAGAACTAGAAACGACTTCTACTTATTTCGTAGCATTGCGTACCTCAGTGTCAACTACTCAGTAACGCGCTCCGTTCACAGCTATCACATTTTGTCACAAGCGCTCCGTAGCCAAAGGGTTAATAGGGGAAAGCAAATAAAAAAAGAAAGTCTGCCTCGAAACTCACGGCTGAAACTTCAGTGCGGCAAAGCATGATACAATACATTTCACAATTCAATACCCCGAACGCTTACAACAGTTCGTATCGTGGATTCAACCGTCCATGAACCCTAATAGCATTCCCTTCTGTGTCCGCCCCTTCGTCTGGAGGGGGTTACTTTCAGCGTCGCGATGAGAACAGATACGTCGTTTGAATTCGCGACAACGCCGCTGGTAAAGCAATTTACTGGGCGTGATTCGATGAACGCGCGTAGGTGGAGCGGCGACTGGCCATACAAGGGGAAGCGACGAAATGTGAATCAGAGAGAGAGAGAGAGAGTTAGATAGATAGATAGATAGATAGATAGATAGATAGATAGATAGATAGATAGATAGAGGGAGAGGGAGTGAGAGAGAGAAGGGTCAAAGGTGGCCAGGTCTGGGCGTTTTTCAACCGCGAATAATGCGACAGAAATTAATTGTATCGCGACGAGAAGGCCGCACAATGGTATCGGTCGCCGAACCATTTATCACTGGCTGTAATGGATACGCTCGGTTTATCATGGCACGCGTAAAAAACGATCTTGAAAATGTCGCGCCTATCTAGACCTTCGCTCCACGCTTTTCATTCACGCTCGGACATATTCGCTACCTTTAATTGTGATATATCGTTATCGCCGCGCTTTTATGCGCGCAAATTGCGCACGAATATAATATGCTCGCTAACGAGCGATTTCACGCTGTTTTTCCCCACTTTTCTGTTTTTATTTCGCGCGATGTTAATCTTGGATAAAACTGATAATAATCTCGTACGTGGCTCGGTACGCTGCGCGGCGTTTAGAATTAGTACGTGGAATAATTCGAGGAAAGAGGTAGGATAAATGGAGAAGTTGTAGTTTACTTTTAAGCTAAGACGACATGTAGTCGTCTTGAATTTTTGCTAATTGCATACAATCTATTGAATCATTCCGCATTATGAGACACAATCTATTGTAACTATTTTCTTTAACACTAGAATTACCGATAGTTAACACGAAGCTATTTCTACCAAAACCAGTGAAAATGACTGGTCTTTAAAAAATACGTAATAATAGAATATTTTTATATTTATTGATTTATTACTTTCTTACAGAAGCAATTCCATGTTATGTAGTACATTTGGTATTATTAATCCATCTGGGACCATGATCCCCAAACGAGGGTTGACACATTTATAAAATTGGAGAATCAGTCATTTTGACTGGTGTGCTATTTCTAGTGTTAGCATCTAACGATCTAGCGATCGATCCGGAATTTTCCTGATATCTGATATTATCATATTGAATGATACGCGGTAAAAATAACAAAAAACATGTGGAAAGTTGTAGAAAACGAGGAACTGGTTAATTGGGGTTCAATAGACAGATTGCAGGATCCTTTTACACTTTGACAAGTACCAGTCATTTTCACTGTATAAGTAGCCTTAATACAAAATTATTTTAAGTTTGAATACATAAAAGAACAAAATAAAATTCATTATATTATTCTTTTAGTTATCGTTGCGAAAGTCACGAAAATCATTACATCATTGTGGAAAAAAAATATAACATGAAGTAGGAATTTTATAATAAAATTGTAAAATTAGTCAATTTGACTGTTGTGGTAGTTCTAGTGTTAATGGTGCGCGCAGTGTTAAAGAAAGAGCGCCATTTACAGAAACTGATCTCAAACATTAAGAAAATGAAAAAGGTGAAATTGTACAAATTTCGGTTAAAGATTCTTCTTAAAATTAGAAACAAGTTCATTTTCTTTGCTATATTGAATTAGCAAAATGAAAATTTAAACTGTTGGAGATGAATAGTGTATAAGTTTTCCTTATTCGTGTGTTTATGAAATCGTAGAATATTATCTGCTGCAAAATTCCCTTCTGTATTTGTTAAAGAATAGTAGAAATACTTAAAGAAGAATCTTACTATTTTGTAGAAGCAGGTATACAGCAAAGATCATTTCATTAAAAGTGCACTATCACTAAGTTCGCTTAAACATTCCATTACAGCTCTTTGTTCTGATTCTACCTTTAATTTCCTGTACACACTATTTTCCCCTAACGTACTGTTCATTTACTTGTCGTGTAAATTCACGAGCCGGACCATCATTTCTTCGAGTTCGAGTTTAGCATTCGTATATTTCGCTTAAACGATACTCGAATATAGCGAGTCAAGAGTTGAGAGATAAAAGAGAGAGAGAGAAATTAACTCAAAAGTTGAAAAATTTAACAAATTCGAATAATAATCTAAAATTCTGATATTCCTAACTGTAGAAAAGAATAAAGGATCAAGAATGTACAATTTTCCGTTCTAAAAGCCATCTTCTATGCTCACGAGGTAGCTTTGTCCTAGTAAAGTCATTCTCTTACTATTCATTAATTAATTAAATTAATCAAATTAGTTAAATTAATTGAATTAAACAAATGAAAATTAAATTATATTCATCATCTATCGTTAATCTACTTACTTTATAAACGTATAACCAAATTTTCCATTGACTCGGTATATCTCAATCTCTCAATTTTTATCTCAACTATGTTACGTTCTTTCGGTAACGAGGAACAAAGATTCTTTCAAATCTATTCGCCGAAACGTTGAATCACTGTTCGTTGCATCGAACAGAAGCATCGGTACGTTCTCCTATAACCGCAGTCCCGATGGATCGAGCAGAAATTAAACGAATATAAATAACGATAATCGGGAGCGGCCGTAGTCGCACGGAAATTGGACTGCGGGTAATCACTCTATAACAACGCCTGTCCAAATGTGATTTTCAGTCGCGACCATTGTTCAGAATTAACCCGTTTTATCGAGCGCCGTTCGATGGCACACCAGTCGAACAGATGAACTTGAGCGGAGAGAAAATGGCCTGGCCGAGAGAAAGAGAGAGCACAGGTCATGTGGTGAGTGGCTGCAGGGGATGTTGAAGGGTAGACGACACTGGCGACCGCAAATAACGTGAAATATTTGAAATAATTGTCGGCGGAAATTAATTAAAATACCACGGCCTCCGAAACGCATTAATCGTTGCACGAAACAAAAGCGACCACCTCTCATACACCCCACTTCCACCGGCCATCGTTCTGTGACAGTTTACATCTTCCATTCGCCAAGTGGAATTAAAAAGTGCGGTTGACAACGAGTCGACTCGGGCGTGGTTTGTAAATCGTCGTGTTTCTCGGTTGGACGATATTGAAACACGCTATTGCGGCTACCGGCCGGAACGAGTGGCATATATTATGCTGTGTAGAGATAATGAGGCATTCCAATCCATTGTTTTTTAATCGGGTTGTAAGACATTATGTGGGTAATCGCAAAAATTAATATGACGAATTTTCATGTAATAGTTATATGCGATATATATTATGCTACATTTATCGTTTATAGGTATATTTTCAATTGAATTATTTATTAATGTATGTTTCCTATTTATTAAGTATTTATTTATTATCATTATATTTTGCTCATGAAATCTATTCGTATACTTAATTTATCCTGGTAATACTCGTTAGCTACTACTCGAATAAATCGTCTACTTAACAGTGAATTTCATTTCTGAGCCTCGGTACAGATCTAAATCGCGAAATAGATGCCGATCGTCGCTATCGTTCAACTATGCTCAGACGTGCGCCAAAACGGAGAGAAAGTAAAGGAAAAAGTCGATTTTGCGTAGAATTACTGGCATGTCGAACGATAATTCTCAGGATCGAGCACAACGTAGTTTAAGCACAACGAGTCAAGCGTTATAAAAACCATTGTCTCGTTGAAGAACAATGCCAGGGCCAAAATTTTCGTTCTGTAGTGTACACGTGTGAATTAACCGATTGCAATGAAAGTTAATCAACGCCGAATGCTTCCGGTTGATCGTGGATTTCGGAGCAACGGACAGACAGAAGGCAGGAAGAGCTGGCATATGGGTTCCTGGATCGCAAACAATTCGACTGCAATTAATCGAAAATACCGCGAGATTACATATGAAGCTATCGAGCGTTCCACTGTAAAGATTTTACGGTCGATCGGGGCCGATCGGGGATATATGCGCGCGTGAATTCATTACGCGTTCATTACGAGTATTTATGCAAATTTGGGGATGCCTCTAATTGAGTTCCATCGATCGGTTACTGACAAAGCTCCGTTTCGCTTCGATTTGGTTATACGAAATGCGCTTCATGCGGTCAAGGTGGCGTAAACGAAGAACCAACCAAAATGATAGAAAGAATCGTTGCAGCGCGTTTACGGTCATAAAATAAGATTAATGTTAGTAACACCAAGGATTTGATTTAGTAGTCGTCTCGTTTTGGTAATTCGATTCGTTGTATTACATGATGATCAATTGTTTATTAAGTATTCCTACAGCTTCTGTGTTCCAGTCCGAATATACTAGATATTTCTATTATATGATCACAGACGCTAAATGTAATTGTTTCTTCAAAATAAAATTTAGAGTATTTCGTTCATGTGCCATTATTTTTTACGGTGTATCATGATATCGATAAAATTAGGTAATAGCTAATTTAAATAAAAAATATTGCTCTTTATATTTGATACACTGTAGAAATTTGTTTGGAAACTATTTTAGAATTTTATTTGACATACGTGTTCTTTTTATGTTGTATTTTTTTTTATCTCAACTTATCATGGTCTATAAAACACAACCTTTTCGGTAGAAATAGGGAAGAAATCCGAAACTGGGTCGGCTACTTTATCGCCATGAGAAAGTAGAATCGTTCTATCGCCGTAAAATTCAACTTTTAGTAGAAAACTTGTAGCAAACGAAAGAAACTGTTTTAGGTAATTGACATCGTACCAATAATTGAATAACAGAGGTATATAAAGCATACGGAATAAAAATGTTCAACAGAAACAGTCATTACTTTTGCATATTCAGAAATAGACATTCGCGGTATAAGCATCGCTTAACTGTAAAAAGCCATTAAGTTCAGCTTTGTCAAAATCTCTCTCGAAACTACTAACTTTGCAAGTAAATGATCCATATATGTATACACGATGCGTTCGTGGTTGGAAATCTTCTCCCATCCAAACCAAAAGTTGCCCATTCGATAACTTAATCTTGGGGCTTCCCTGGTCCGTGAAACCGTCGACATTTAGCAACGTTGGAATCCTTAGGGTTGCATTTCCGAGCCGAGGAGCGAGGATAACCTTTGCTCTTTCGACGAAACCCTTTATACGTTGCAGAGAACACGCGACCGTTGTTAGCATCCCCATACAACACGAGTCTCACGGTAAAATGAATTTAGATTATTCCTGCCACCGCTCGGCGGAAAATACGCGGGGAAAATCAACGCGGCTATTTCCGCGTGCTGTGTAAGAGGATTGAAATTACGAATAGATTTATGTCAATATCGTTGCTCGTGACGAAAAATGGATTGGATGGAAAGGAACACGGGTTTTAAAAGGAAAGAAAGGCGTATGGAATATTTCGCGGATGAATGCGTTTCAGAGATTTCAAAATGATAATTGAGAATTGAAAATAAAAATTGTTGTGCACGATTCGCCGTGGTAAATTGTTGTCAGTTTTCATGGTAACATCTTGAGAGATTGGTCTTTAGAGGAATACAATTATCAGAAGTATCGTTGTCTGTGTAATGAAATTTTATGTACAAACTGAGCTCGATATGACAGTCGTTTAGTATAACGTGGTTGATGAAACTTTCCGACTATTTTATATAGTACAATATTGTTATTTTGTTAGAATAACAGGTTTTTGGCAGTAAAAACCCACTATAGGAAAAATATTACGTTATTAAATTTTTGTGAGAAGAATTTTGTTAAAGTAAATTTAAACTGAAAATATTTCATCATATTTTTATTTTATTTTTGAATTATCTGTAAGAAAAATATATTGTTTTGATGATAATATCAATACACTTCTTATACATTCTTAAAAATTTGACGAACTTAAAAGAACTCGACAAATTCAATAGACAATGGTAGATTTATAAATTCCATTATAACAATAAATCATACTTTCATGCAATACGTCACAAATCTTTCACAAATTCTCAATACAGCTTTCTTTAGAAAAATTCAGAAGGAAACAAGCTAGCTAAAATAATGATGGAGAAAGACCTCTATGTGAAACTAGTCTCTTCCAAAATGGGAACAAGCTCCATTCTTACGCAAAATTCACATGTTCATCACGAATGATAAAATTTCCACGAATAATTTGACAATCCGAATGAAAATCAAGACCTTTTTATGTCAACAACGGATCGCATTGTTTTCTGTCGTCAATAAAACTCAAACATTGTATAAATGTTAAAATAACATGTGTTATGCAACGAACGATGTCGTCATCAGATTTCGTCGATGAAACTTCTTAATCGAGAGAATAATTATTATTGACCTCCATAAATCACAAAATATGAAAAATTGTGATATAACTTGATAATTAAAGATTTTTATCTTCGAATGCAAACAACAATCATGTTGAGGACGGACAACAACAAAAGTACTCAACTGGTTGGTTACTTTTCGTCCGGGAACGATATCGTCCCATAATTCATTCTCGTTCCGAAGTTTTGCCGAATTTACCGCGCCAAGGAACGATCCACGCTCCCTCAAAACTTTTCCACGCCGCTGCTTGCTTCCTTCCCGACTTAAATCCGTTTCGGTTGTTCATTTTCCCTGGGGTCGCGTTATTAAGTTCTGTCAATACTGTACAAAAATGGGGCTGATCATATTGGAACGCCTCTACTTTTCAGATTACTCTGTCATAACGCCTCTGCTTATCATTTCTTCGTTGATATTGACAGAGACAAGGATGTCTGTTCGATGATCTACGAGCAGACTTTAACGACAGTGTGTCACGACCACTTAAAAATTATTTCACATTATTGTACATGTTGATAATAAGATTAAAAAGTGAGAATTGGAAAGTGCTCTTGTCTGGATTCAATTTTCGTGTTAAATTTTTGCCATTATTTTTATAAGAACTACACTTTCATTTTCTCATAGATAATCAAATACAATTGCAACAATGCAGAGATCTTGCTAATTCAAGGTCGCGACGAACTCAAAATCTCGTTATCTCTAAAACAAACACAACAATATCGTATAATTGCTGTACAGCTTGAGAGAATAGCGCGTCGTTAGCAAGCTGTTCGGTCAACACAGACTATCTGTCGGCCAGCCAACCAATCTTCCCGCTAAACACTGCTAACTTTTGTCTGGCTTATTATGCAGTTTCTTTAAGCTGGCGCCACGTTTTTCCCTTCCACCCTTCATAATCTGCCATCTAGAATTTTCCACCCTCTGAACAATGTGGTTGAAACGTTTCGTTATTCAATTCAGGGGTTCGAGTGGATGAAACTGCTTTGCCGTATGGAAAGTATTTTATCTCACGCGATAAACTCGTGGTCGCGAGTTGAGAATAAAAAAGACGGAAAGGATGAGTTATCGTTGCGTCTTGGCTTCCCTTTTCGAAGCGAAAATACGCAGGATTTCTACGGGCTTTATGATAATATTTGTTAAGCCGCTTTTATCGCGAAACGCTGGAAGACCTGCTTGATGCGTTATCGATTGAGATGCCTACCAACGATATCTTTGTCTTTGTGCCTATTCGCGTGTACCTCTCTCTTTTTTCTCATTTGTTTTACGGCAATTTACCAGGATGCCAAGCCACGTTTCCAGGACTGAGAGTGAAAGGGATGAATTGTATTCGAAAGCCTAAGTAACGAAATGTAGATTCGGAAGACATTTCTAGATTGTAGTTTTATCTTTCGCAATAAAATTGTTTCTGATTATCTGAGATGAAATATACGAAGTCGCGAATATATCACGAATTTTTTTTCTCGAAGTTTAACTTTAGTAAGAAACAAATATACGTAGACAATTTGAGTACTACTTTTTACTTAAACATTTTTAATATCCCAGGTACTATTCTCTTGGAGGGGGAACGTTTTTAATAATATTCCATGTATGATTTTTTACTGCAATTTCTTAACTCTTAACTCACCTATAGTGTAACACAAAATATCAATGTATATTTCATTTTTATGGTTATTATCTTTCACGATGAAAAAGTTTGCATAAAAATGACATTATTATATTTACTAGTATTTGTCAGTAAAAAATATATCGTGTATAAGTAATTATAGCAAAAATTATTTTCCAGAGAAAATATTTCTTTACAGCACATACGTGTTCTTAGTGGTTGCAAGAAAAAAGAACCGGGAATTGTTATTTTGTCAAGATTGCTAATTCTGATATGAAATGCTGAATAGTACGAAATTGAGGAAAGTCAAATACATGGGAAACATGTATGTACGTATGCTCATTGGTGTAAAACTGCGTTCGTATGGATTAATTGATATTCCACTAACGATAAATATCGTAATTATTCTGCGTCTAGAAGAATGAAAGGAGTTCTCATAACGAACAACTATTTGTAAAAGTTTCGCATAGAATTAAGTGAAACAAAGCTGAGTTTCTGCTACTCCTGGAACACGTCTCAAGAAACAACAGGCGAGAATCTAAACGCAAAACTTTTTAAAGCGTGTCTTTGTATTCATCCAGACAAGGTATCTCCTTTAACTTGCAAGTTGTTACTTAGTATAATGTATTTAATGTGTTAGCTTTAAAAATGGATATCAATTTTGTTAAATATATTTCAAATTTCTCTTTTCTTTTATTTTTGAATTTTTGCGAGCACTAAAATTTTAATCTGGAAAAAAATGTACAGAGTTTGCACGGCTCGTAATACGTTGGCGAAAAGAACCTTTGAGAACGTAAAATGACATGTAAAATGGTACAAAGACCATGAAACTAGAATAGCGCCAGTGTTTCTGAAAGGATACGCGTCAAAAGAGAGGTGAATAAACGAAATTGAAACAGGAACTTTGATTTTTTGTAATTTTCCAGCTTATGTGACACGTTTGTACTTTATAAACGAGACACCTTGTAATTTCCAATAAAATATTTACAAACGTGAATACAGAATTTAATTAAATTTGATAAAAAAAGAGCATGTAAAACATACAGTACACAAACACGAATGTTAACAATTTCTAAATTAAGGATTTTATGAGGGATACGGTGGCTGAATGATACATCATTCTTCTTCATTCTTCTTCATCTAGAAAATTTTATCACGCATGAATTTCCAAGTTTAGTATATAAATACAGATCGATATCCATACTAATTCTACTAATGTGTTTTAATTTTTGGATGCAGACAGATTTCTCTCATTTTTAGGAGCAAACAGTAATTTTCACTTATTTGAACCGATCAGTCAGAAAGTTAGCTTGTACGTTAACAAAAGAAAAAATACTTCTTTATTAATCCATTACGTACTGCGAAGTCTATGAAACGCTATTATCGGCCTATGCACAACCCATAATACCATCTTCTGTAAAGTTCTGAACAATTCCATGTACGTGATGAAATAAAATAAACTTTATTCACAGAGTTTTCAAATTAAAGATTTAGTCATCCGTATCACCTTTCTTCTAAACTTCTCGATCAAAATTGTATGATCAAATGTTCCAAGCAGATAATTACAAAATATAATAATATATATAAAATAATAATTACCAAAATAAAAGGTATATTGCCTGCTGATGTAGAAATTTGTGTCGAGCAACCACGAATAGAACGGGAGTCTCGATTTCCTTCCATGGACAAAGCTGGTTTTACTTTCGAGGCTGCCTGACTGAAACTAACCGACGATACAATCACCGGTAACGACATTACTCTACAATTATGACGACCGATCTATGAGTCATCGAGTTTCGAAGTGCAAGAGTGAATTAACCGCATGGGTTGGCCTCGTTGGCACGCTTCCGAACTTGCCGCTACACGTCGTTTCCCGAAACTTCGATAATTCATGATCATCTCATTGACAATAATACACTACCAGCCTGTTCGATCCACAATACAATGGATCCATTTCGTTTCGCTAATATTCGTTTTCTCTGATAAACGACGTATTATGCTAGTGTCTTCTGGAGATTTTAATTTGAATTTTTTATTTAGTAACGAGAGACAGTGTTTTATTATTTGATTTGTTAATTGTTTAGAATCGTTATTACAAGATATCACAGGACCTGGAAACATTTTACATAGAAATACTTTGCTGTCTCTTTGAAGATAGTTTCGAACACCCGGAAATCAGATAAAATTCGATGAACCGTATTCACGCGTTATTTGCAAATTTTAGAAATTTTCGCGATACTACGTTAAATGTCTATATATCTAATATAAAACATTGAACGGAATGCCAATGAATTTTTTGTCGCGTAAAAGGTACGATTACAAGGCATCTGCGATCACAGCATGCACGTTTCTCGTGTACGTGCGTGAAACGAGCATTATGTCAACTCGAATAGCGTTTTCGCCAATGGCTCGAGCGGGTCGCGTGAAAAGCAGTGACAACGACAATCGAGCGAAAGCTCTCTTTCGATCGCGATCGACCGGAAATAACGAACGAAGAATCGTTGACCCTCCTCGACCTTCCCAGGCAGATCCCTTTTTTTCTATTCCCTCTGTTACCCTGGACTTGTGTTCACATTCCATTGCGAAAATTCCACAGTCACGGGATCTGGCGTTTCTGGTTTTGTAGTTCGTGACGCGAAATGTTGAATTGTCGCGCTGTGCGAGGTAAAAACCAACGTAGATAAAATCCGCTGACAGTGGATGATGGATTTACGATGGGAGAATCTTGCTGGGGAATTCGAAGGTTTCAAACGAAATGTTAGATTAGAGACATGTAAAGGGGATGCCGAACACTGGCGTTAAAATGTGAGGATTTAGGGAAAAAAGATATGTTAGGGAGAAAGGACTGAGATGTTCCGTATACGTAGGATCGTACGACAGTTCGAGTGCATCTTAAGCTGAAAACAACTTGACGACTATTCTCTAGATTATTGTTTGGCTACAAACTGTTTGTTGTAATTTATTTCAGCGTACAGTTTGCTGCTCAGTTGCTTACGAATGTATATAGAGAGCTAGAAAGACGGAAGAGGAAAAGGCTACAATCAGTCCTAATTAAAAAATACACAAATACTTGGTTGAAAAGTTGATAATTCACATGAAGAGCTGCAAATACCAACTTTGCTTATTAGCGATTGAAACAGTTACAAAAGCACCAAGTACATCGAGTTCTCGTGTTATACAGTAGATTAATTATACCTCGTGAATATCGCTTATCACGATGAAACGAACAAGGCTTGTTTTCTTCGTTAGACATTATTGATAAAATCGAAGCTATATTGCTTCTGGGAAAGAGTAGTCATATTTTCGTAACAGCGAATGTATTAAATACCAACTATACTATTAATCCAATGAAAAATTTACTTGACTATGTAACAGCGTCGTAATTTATTTATCAATGCTCCAAAACCATGATTCTCCACAAATTTCACGAACAGGTTCGTTGTAGCAACGAACATGCATCAAATGGCGGATGAAGATTCTAACGAAGATCCACGAAGGGTTGCCGTTAGTCGTCGATATATTTTCCATCGCGAACGTTATCGCGTGCAGTGTAATACTTAGAGAGAACAGCTGTTAACGAAATGCTTACGGGCGGGGATCGTTTGATTAGGATTTATAGGGTCAGCCGATCGCTGGTTCCAGAAGAACGAAACGGTAGTGCGTTGCGGGCAATTCCGCAATTGCGGCGGCGATGAATCGCGAGGTTGGAACAGGTTAAAATTTCAATTCGCGCGCACCGGTGCGGTGGTACGCGTTGCAGTGGTTCTAGCGCTCGACAGTTGGACAAAAGGCGCCGGAAGTGGTGGTAGCTCGCTGCAGACGAGACGTTCAAGCGCCGTGTTGTATACTTTTTACGGTAAAAAATCGGGTGACTGCTGGTACGAATATGGTTCATGATCTTGTTTTATCTAGTCAGAAGTAGATTCTGCTTGGCGTAATATGATTTTATGAAGGGAGAATTTTTGTGATCCTGTTTAATGCAAAATTTGTTTTTTAAAGGAGACTTTTCATCATATTGCAATAGTTACAAAATAGTTTCTGACCACGATATTTACATATAATTTTTAAAATTTCTCCTGTATGCTTTCGATCGTTATCCTGCATAGATATCAAATCCTAACTAACTAATCGCTTCTATAACGATCACTCTATCAATCATTATATTTTGAATAAGATCGACA
The DNA here is from genome assembly GCA_014737365.1 of Bombus soroeensis. Taxonomy (NCBI): domain Eukaryota; kingdom Metazoa; phylum Arthropoda; class Insecta; order Hymenoptera; family Apidae; genus Bombus; species Bombus soroeensis. Next base: position 108,481 of record JACXIL010000282.1, on the reverse strand, counting down.
GGTATTCTGATACGTACGAATGAGGTGCACACGTTAATGTAATGTATGAATGGAGTAACGAGTACATTTCTTTAATTCTAATTGGATTGACTGAATCATCTTCAGATGCGTTAATGTCATAAATCTTTCTACGAGTCATATAAAATAACAATTCATCGATCAAATTTAAAAGCGATCCTAAACATGAAAAGAGGTTATAAAAGTAGCAATACAATTTTTATAACTATGCTTTTAATATTGTCATACTTGAAAGCACTTAATCGGATTTTACGATTATGTAAAAAGCCTTTGTATCCCCGCGAAACTCAATCCCGAAATCTGGAGAAAATTTCAAAGGTATAGAAATTTTCTCCAACAGGTTTATGTAAGTATATAACTTATCAGTGAACGGTTGAAAACAGCGAACCACCCTCCCTCTTAATTAGCCGAGGCTTGCTGCAGCGCTGAGGATGTACGTTACGAAATCGGTTCGTAAGAGCATCGCTTTTCAGGAATCCCGGGACCACTAGGAAGAATTTGTGCAGGACACAAAGAAGACAATGGTAAATTTCACGCTGAATCCTGGCTGAATCGTTAAATCTCGTCGAGTAGGAAACAATTTTAAGGATTTCCATTAGGTTGCGCTGGGAGCGAGAGCGAAGTAGCGGACAATCTGGCCTAAAACTAGAAGAAGCGGCCCCAGAGCTTTTAAGGTTCGCTCGATCCATTATAACGCTCCCAGTAGCGGTATTACTTCCGAGCTTTTAATATCGTTGTCTCCCTGACCCAAGCCGATTCGAGTATTTTCACCAAGCGTGCTTTTGGTCAAAATTAAAATCTGCTTTGTGCGAGCAATTTCGCGTGCACGGTTCTTCGACTAGGATCTTATGAGCCCCGGCTTAAGGATAATAACGTTGTAAACTTTCGAGAAATTCGTTTTGCCCCTCCTGAGCTTTCCTTTATTCCATCGTAGAGCTTCGTTTCCTGATCACGTCATCTCACTTCGCCAGATCTGGCCCTCTTTCGCTTTCTTCGCCTCTTTGTCTTATCATCGAACGAAGATTCGTTTAAGCGTTAGTTTCAACATCTAGCAATTTCGAAAAGAGGCAGGAGAACTTAGCTTGAAACTTCGCCCTATGCACTCGTGTATTAATAGTAATTAGACGATGTTCCTTTGATCGCTCGTTGTACAGTTTCGAACCCACGGAAACGATTCCGTGATCGAAATGCTTTCTCGAGGTAACATCGATCAGGTAATAAAGTTTATACGTTTCGAGAATCGAGACAGTAAGACTAGTACGAATTTATAATCTGTCTAAGATTTCGCCTTAAAGACTAAAGTCGAAGCTTTCTTTTTAAGGTTTTTTGTTGAAGAAACAATCCGAATAAAGTAACTTTACAAATCTTTATATCAAATATTCTGTACTTTTTCAACCCTTGACTACAACCAAGTCTTTCGAAGATTGATTTCTTATCTCACTGATAAGACAAATAGAGAATTTTTAAAGCTGTAGATAATATTTCTATCAGAAATCCAAGTATCATACGAAACATTGACATAAATATATATTTCGTCCTAGGAACAACATCGTTTTCTTCATTCCAATCTCCAGTAAAAATCCATTTCAATTGCAGGTCATTCCATTTTCCGTGACAATCACTCAAAATATCTCGTATTAATATAGGATCAGGTTGGAAGTAAAATCTGGCACGTATCTGACATTCAACTGCGGAAGTTTGGAATGAAAACAGTTTCAGAAGACTTCGCTATTTCCGATGGAAATTAAGCATTCTCCATCGCGTCGTCTTATCTTCTTAGATTTTCATAATGAGACATGTCCGCTCCTAAATTAAGCTTTCTCTTTCTTTTTTCATTTGATAGGCGTAATTTTTATTTTACGGTGTATTTTCATCATTTACCTTCCATCTTTTTCACTGAATGATATTTCAATGGTACATCATATGATCTCTCAAAATTGTTAATGATTCTGTACTATGTGAACAGCACATGAGGACAACATGACAACATTCATTTCTCTCAGCATGTTATGTTCACAAATATTAGCTCGTTAAAAATAAGTGGTAAATCTCTGAAATTTTCTCACCAATCAAACAAAGGATCATTCTTGGAACGTTTAGCTGATGCGTATCAATAGTTTTGATAACAGGAGATTGAATTTTAAAATTCCTTATCGTGCTTCCTATCTGTGGTCTCTATATTTTTTGAATTTTGTCTGATCAATGCTTCTTCTTAATTGTAAGAAATAAATTCACCACTATATACAATACAGTGGCTACAACAAGTATTTGTACATAACCACTGTATTTATTGGAACGTTATCGCTTATCTACTGGTTACATATTAATTAATTACGCTCAATATTAAATTTCGTATCCTGCAGCAGAATCTTCGTGTGACCACAACAAATTCCACACTGTGAGACTAAAATGTAGATAAAACGCATTAGAATATAACGGTACGTACAGATACTTTTTGCTTCGGTCACTGCAACTTTACCACTCATCTATTACAAACTTGCACGACAAACGTTTAATTTATCGACATCGTGCTAAACAGCCGCAAGTAATCGAGTTACGGCGTGTCTCTGAGCCCAGTTCTCAGTACCTCAAGGTATTTCATTAATCTTCGATGTCTCTGGAAACGCGCAACGGGCGCATTGTGCCTTCAGAGCGTCGCGATTGCGTCGCTGTCCCTTAGCCGAGATTCGAAGGGAGCATAAATAGAATCCAAAGGAGGCCTTTAACAATTCATGCCTGGCTTCGTTGAATACGATGCTGACGTACCTTAGAAATTCTGCCATCGGAACGTCGCTGATAGGTTACATTGCTTGATAATTACCATGGCTGCAAGCGTGACACAAAAGCGAACGTTCACGAAACGAGGACCTAGACACGAGGAAAGCTACAGGATCGAGTTAGAAGGCGCATCTTGCTAATTCATTTACGTAACGGGTTTGGAAATCAAACTCAGCAACGTTGCATACACGAAATTTGATAACGATCTCGCAATGTTAGCGAAACCTTTGATAACCATGTTCGATGTCTGCTTGTTCGACGTGTTTCTGTGATACTAATATCTTGTTGGCCATGTCAATTTTCTAAGTTTCCCTTTGTATCGTATGCTGAGAACTATGTATGACTATGATTTATATAAGAAGCTATTGCTATGATTTACGATCGATTTCTTGTCAGTTGTCATGAAAAAGAATGTTTCCAACAAAATTAATGGTATTAATTTGAAAATCAGATGGAATTACGGCCATTTGATAATTCTTTCGAATTGCTTGATTTATGTACATTGCAAGAATTAAGGATTCAAAGCAACGTAGTATTACATCATTGGCTAAAGTCTATAATTCGTCCAAATAATATAAAAGATCCACAATTCAACTAATAAAGATATCTGTGTTAAATTGATTCAACTGATTATGAAGTAAATATAATTGCTTCTCCAATATTTCTAAATTCAGCCAAAAATCTCCAGGCCCTTGTCTTCTTCTTTTTCGAAGACTAAAGTCTACATTTCCAAAACCTGAATACAAGTTCCAACTTGAATATACGAAATGTTAGGTTGGCCCGATTTTTACCAGACTAGTCTATGGATTTACTCGTTCCATTGATAATAATTCAGCAGCGCGTTATCGACTTTCGTAGAAGAGGATTTCCCTGTTCGTATTCGCGTTGTACAGATATCGGGGATAGAGAACAAGGAATATAGAGGCGTCGAGGAAGGAGCAAGTTTCGACGAAGTGTGCTGCAAGTGAATCGAGTGAAGCAACGTGGCGCCCCTGTAGAAACTTGTCAGTAGAACAAGTCGACCTAATGTCCGACCATGAAGGTGCCTTGTCCGCTCGCAGATGTTGCACTTTGTCACCGTCGCTTGGCTACCACGTATTTACAAGTTGTTAACGACCAACGATCCACCGAAATTTGTTCGTTATCTCCATGATCGACGCGGTTCGAAGCGACAATGGTGTGGAGGGACGTGAGCAAACAAGGAAAGGAAGGACGAAAGGGAGGAAAACACGAAGACTCAGCAAACGAAGGATATCCGAGCGAACTTTGTAAGCAAATCTTCGTTTATAAAGAAAAAATTTAATTAAATTTTTATGTTAATCTAAATATTTAAGGCATCGAGGGGTACAATTATCGTAATGTTTATTACTGTCGTATTTTAATTTTGTTTTCGTTCGTTCATTTAATTCGTCATCGTCGCCATTCTCCAGGTAATAAATGGTGTTGAAAGGTAATGCGGTTGTACACGTCAACGACGGTACTGTTGATGATTATTGCTGATCGATGAACAACTTCATTTCAGGTTCACGCGGCAGACGCAAATACGTTCTTGTGATTAGGAGAATGGCTAGCAAACGGGTAAAGTGGGCAATGTTGTGAGTTTTTAAGGTGTCGTAAAGTAAAAAATGGAATGACAGAAGTGGAGTAAGTCGGGAAGAGTGGGGTGAGGCATGGACATTGCAAATTTGCAGATCGCGCGAAAGGGGTTGTGGGGTAGAAGAAGTGGGCGTTTATAGGCACATTTTAGGGCGTGAAGGGATGAAATACGAGCCGACAGTAGCATGCACGCGAACCGTTCGCTAAGATGAAATCGAGTTTAACGCGTTAATAGAGGCTAGCGATACTAATTTACGGGGGTTGTTATTCAGTCAGTAATAATTCTTTGGTGTTCAAACTTTATACGATCACTTTGTTTCTTAGGGATGGACGAAGATGAAGATAAATATTTCCCTTTAGCCTTACTATGCGACAAATGCATCTAAGAAATATTGCTCGAATTTGGTCATCGTCTCAAGTTACTTTTAAGCGGTCCATCGAACTAAAATATATCCATACATTTACAATTCGTAAAAAAAAATTCAATGATAGATATGGTACTACGATTCTTTATTTGTTCGTGTCTTTACTCGTCTTATCTCACTGAGAAAACTTATTGAAACAAGCAGTGTTTACTTTCACGTTAATAATTAACATATACAACGTTAATAATTAAGAAATTACGATTTTTATTAATTAAATTATAAAGAAATTACTAGCGATAGGCAATAGATAAAGGATGAAGGCAATAAAACACCATTCTCTGTAATTTTTTCCAAATAAAGAAATTCCTCTTAAACGACATTCGGAGATCCATTTAATAAAGTTACGTTAAAATACAATCGGAAATGAAAAACTAGTTTTAAAAATTATCCAGCTGTTTTCTGGCAACTAAGTCTACAAAATTCTTGCAAGAACTGTTCACGTAGTTTAAAACCGCGAAGGCATCGCAAAGATGTTCGACGTAGCAATAATGGTATGCAAACGGGAGCGCGATTTCCTGTACAAGCATCGAGCCTGGCGAGGAAGTGGCAATATTTGCAGACTGGCTTCGCTACCGAAAGTTCGGAATCCATCTACCTGAAGATAGTGCCGAGCAATATTTACCCGCCTGCAATCAATTTACTGATTTCCTCACAAATTAGATCGAGCTTTGCGGCTACGGCCACATATACATGCACCAATAAACGATTTTTGCTTCGTTGGTCGTCGGATCTTCTGTAATCTCTCATTTCGATGGGTTTAGGGATATCAATATTTGTATAAATCATGATTCGATTCAACTGGTTGTGTTTATAATTCTACTAACGATAACTGTGATACGACGTGTATGAAAATGACCATTGCTGAATTTCAAATTTTCACCTGATTCGTAATACGACAGTAACACTTATAATTAATCACACGATGTACATATTTTATGCTTCAGTTTATTTTTACTATAAAAGTTAACTAAAGACCCCTTGCTATCATAAACATATAATTATTTATTGGAATAACGAACGCTGTTTCCATTGTATCATTGATTAGGAATTTGTATGTGCCTGAAATTTAAATTATTCGACCAGTGCCCATAGACTTTTGAAGTTGTTCGAATAATTACGAGAGATAACACATATACGAAGCTGAGTATGGAAATTAACGAAGGAGGCTAGAGTATTAGTAGAGTTGAGTACAGCTTAAACATATTCATTACTGCTGACATATGCATCCATTTAATTGAAGGAGAAGCAGAACAACGAATGTTCATTACGCGTAAATAGGTTATAGAATAAAAATCAGATAAAAATAAATTCACTTTAAAAATCAGTTTTCAATATTTTAATCGACCGATCATTTAAAAAAGAAAAAAGAAAGAAATTTTAGGCACGCTACATCCTGTGACATTCGAAGATACGCACTGCAATCAGAGTCACGTGAAAGTATTATTAAATTTTTTATACTTTTCTCGACAGGGTAACTGGTGATAATTTAAAAATGTAACACCAGCTTAACGTAATTTCTTTGTTCATATTTTTACTTTAATAGGGTCACGTAAGCGGAGAACGCCAAGTTACCTCGCACCCTTAGCGTTGCTAATAAAGGTTAATGAAAACACTAATAAGGATCCCGACATTATTTTTCATTAGCGCGACGTTTCATCGTCGCTGCTCTGACCTCTTCCTGTCGAGTTTCTTATCGACTAGAATCCAACGTATTTCCTTTTGTTTCCTCGAGTAAATTTTCCACGCTAAAGGTGCAGAGACGACGTTATTAAAGGCAGTGAGGGAGCTTCCTTTTCGCTGATATCCAGGTGGAAAAGTTCGCGCGCGAGCTATGAGAAAGAGAAACGCGAATGGAGTCTCGGAGATCTGAACGCGATTGTTTCGTTTCAACGTGGCTGATAACGCGTAGCTGCGACGCGACGACCGAGCTTTTGGTGCGCGCAAAACAAATGCACGCCGTAATTGAAATGTAAATTTCTCTGAAATAATTGAACGAGCCGATTGCAAAACGGCGCGAAGAAATACACACCCTCTGTTAAACAAACAAATTTGATCCAAAATTTATATTGGCTCGATCCAAAATAATGAAGTGTGTAGTTTAGCTTGGTTTCTATTGATTTATAATTACATATCTGTTTATATTGAGAAAATTTTGTATTATCGTTTTAATAATTCGCTTGTAAAACAGACTTGTAAAGCTATAAATAGTAAAAGGCGATTTATAAAGTATGGTCCTCTTACTTTTAATAAAAAGATTTTCCATTAAAATAAATTATATGTTCATGTAACATCGTATGTATCTATTACAAAATGGCAATAACTATTATAATGAAATATGCTATTCCACAAAATGTATATGTATACTTTGAAAAGATATATTTTTTATTTTGTAAACAGATATATTTTTTAGACTCTTGTTCTCTTTCTCTCGTCCTCCTCTTCCGGAAAATCGAAGGGAAAAGATACGACATTTTCTGTGACCCATGATATAAAAATTCTATAGGATCGAAACATTCGGCGAAGATTCCTTTGGTGTGTCATGAGACTAGTCGAATGTTCAGTGGACTCGTCATTTTCTCCTATCGGCCGAATATTTAAAACGACTTCGAAACTCTTCGTATCCCACGGGACTTCTTGAAGCGGAAAATAGTTCGACTACACTTTTTCTTTTAATTGTTCATTGAAGATCGTCGATTATGAGACTTCACATAATTACGTGAAGGTGCTACGTAAAATGTTAATGTGCTACCATGAATAGGATTAATTTTGTGTAAGGGCAATTTCATTTTATGTGGATTGAGGACGCAGACTGGTAACCGAAACTGGAATTTTAGGTTAAAGTATGGTAGATATCTTAGAGGTAAGTGTGCCATGCGAGGCATCTGTTGGCTAAGCACTAACACTTTCTCTTGTAGATTGCAGAACGTTGATTGTAGAACGAGATAAGTTCCCGAGCTTTATGGGGTTGGCGGTTAAAGGGATGTGAAACTGATATATCGTACAGGCATAACTTTTTAACTTTAATTCATATCATTCGAAATTATTAGAAGTATAAAATTTGCTTATGAGCTATTTTTCTTTACACGCTAGAAAAAAATTTGTTTCATGCAGATCGAAGTTATAAAAATTATTCCGATTTGAATAAAAAATATTTATGAATTGCCAATTTCCAGAAAAAAGTCAACACATATTATAACTTCTAGTTACTATCTCATAATTAAAAAAAGAGAAAGATGAAATAGGAAATGCCTTTTCAAATGCTTCGGCTGACTTATGGTGACCTGTACCACTTACGCTCCTTTTTCTCTGCACATCATGTACATGTTATGTAAATCTCTACACTTACTAATCGATGCAAACACATACTAATCGGGTAAATAAACATCCTGCAAAGAATAAAATCTGAACTTTTACCAATGGAAAGCATACTACTTAATAGACGAATTTTGTTCAATCTATCATCTATCTATTAAGGATATTAGATATTTTTATACACACGTAAAACAAAATTCAGTCAGATCTAATGTAAACACGTATACTGTTTAATCAATACATACATTTATTGAACTTTACGCTTTTACGCATACAGATGCAGTGACATATAATAATTCGTTTCATCGCTAATCAAATCAGAGTATAAAATGTTTTAAACACGATATGTGTATCAGTCTCAAGTAAGCAAGTGTAGCTGCAAGTGCTTAACATTTGACAGAGAAATGAATTGTAGGACGTAATCTGTTCTGCGGCTATAAAGGATCGTCTCACGAGTATAAATACCGATTAAGAAGATAGCGGGAGCAACGATTACCGTGTTTCGTGTGCATTCGTATCAGTTTCGTGAGGAATAGAAAACAGAGCTTAACCAGTCGGAATTCAAGTTGGGGAAGTAATCTGCCGTAATCAAACCCTTGTTCGACGTCGTAGCTTAACTGGAAATCGGTATCAACCAATCCCAGGTGTTCAATTGGCACCATGCCAGGATTTAAGCCCAGCTTAAATTTCTCGCAATGGCCGGGGAACTGGGGCAGATTCAGATTAGAATTAACTAATTGTTGCGTAGAGCGGTGTAATTAGCCCTTCGTTAACCGTGTACTAACGTTTAATTAAAATCATATACGGCGATGAATCGTTCGCGATGATACGGTTTGAAGGCGGCTCACAAGCAGTCGCGCGACCCAGTTATGCAAAAATCTAGATCCTTGTGCCAGGAATGCGGGAAAATGTAAAATTCATCTTATTAAAGGGCTGAATATATTAGGAAAACGAAATACCCTTAGGAGACAGCCTCTTCGATATCCTAGTCATGATTCATAAATGTTATTGCAGTTTTTAGTTGAATTTAAGTTTCAAATTTTAACTCTTCTCCACCCTGTTCTTGAGATTTTCTGAAACGAAGGATATCTAAATCTGTAGAATACAAATGTATTTGGCAAGTAGCTATTCATAAAATTTCTAACAATTAAACATTAAGTGTTGTTCGAATTAGGCTATAAGGATTTAGCCATATAAATTTTTTAACCGAGTATATTTTCATCTTTCATGATCAACTATATAACAATTTAACGCAATTTAGTTATTGTTTAGTATCAATTATTGCTATTTATATCTATTCACAGTAATTATCTGACCACATCCATTTATATCAGAATATATAATATTTTTGCTTTCTACAAGAATTAGTGCATAAAAGCAAACACTACTATATATGTACGTTCTATTGGGTTGTCCGAAAAGTTTCTTTCGTTTCATAAGGTGATAATAGATGAACAACAATTTCTGTTTTATAGTATTTTTTGAATTAGGTATGATCCATTTCGTTATATTTCTATTATTATGTTCGGGCATAATTCAGTAAACTAATATGAAACGAAAAATATTGTACGTTTATTATTTCCTTATAAAACGAAAGAAACTTTTCGGACAATCTAGTATAATTCCATAATGATAAACGTGGAATATTCTGAAATAAATTTAGTTTCTACAATTTCCCATTGAACGTGCACTGTATTTCAACATGATCATTCTAATCTTGATAAACTATATTCACACAACATTTCTAACGCGTGCAACGTAAAAATGTCTGAAATTGCTTACTGATCACGTCCAAGTATACGATGTGACTCATGTGCGGCGTCGTTGAGACCTGGCATTCGTAATAACCGCTATCCCGCAATTGCGGATACTTGATTTCCAGCGTCCAATCGTCTGACTGTGCATTGTGAATCGGCCTGAATCGCTGGTCGTTCGTGTACGTGTAACTACCGATAGTGAGCAGATGAACGTCCCTGTGCCGGACCCAGGAAACCTGCAACGTCATCTGTAAAGGAGAAAAACGTGTCTTCAATGGATCGAATAATTCGTAGCTGTTATTCTATATTTTAATCGTTTTCCACAATAATTGACAATTATTCGCGAATTTATCATACAAGTTGCATCTTATATATTTCTTTTTAATTAAAATTTCGAATGTTCCATTACACCATTTATCTGATCAATTGCATTTACTCTCAATGCACGTTATTGTTCATGGTGGTTTCTAGGTTGATTAGATTTTCAATAATAAGTACATTGAAAATGTAATTGATTTGCCAAGCTATAAGTAATATATACAGAGTGGCAATTTAATTTTGATTGCTACAAATTACACGCAAACTCTCGTTAATGAAACATGTGAATCTACACGTGTCAAATTAAGGAGATCTCAGCGCAAGTTTTTCTTCCAGAAGTATCGAATCGATTTCGACAGGTAACCGATGAGATAATTTTGATTAAAGTATGTAAAGTACAGAAACTATAACTAGAGGAAGAAATAGAGTATGATTGTGAATTAAATTTCACGAAATAATTTACGTATTTCAGTTAAAGCTGAAACAAAGTAAGGGCCGAAGCTTTCGAGCTCAAGAGCTTTTTGTACTTCGAAGACTTTACTCGACCGAACTCCAAGAATATTTTATAGTATTTTCGTAACATCGCTACGTTTCTCCTATCGATTACATAACGATTAATTTGATTTCAGAGTGCAATGTGCAAAATAAACGTGATATTAAACGATATACATATAATATAAGTTTCAAAAAGAAACAAGTTCAGGTTAACAAGAGAGTTAGTTTAAAAAATTACGCTGTTACGTATGAGAAGACTGAAATAGAACTCGCGTCTTAAAATGCTTTGCCTGATTTATAACGCCCTATACTACTTACACGTCTTTTCTGTATACGCTACATTGCTTTTTACGATGTATGTTATACGAAAAATTGCAAAATTTTATTAGCAGTGCTCGCCTACCAGAATTATACCTACATATTGGTAAAATTTGAAATAAATCTGAAACATATAAAAATTATACATATGTGATACATATGGAAATTTAAGGTATTACAAGAATTACAAGATATTCGGTAAAGGTACATATTTCGCAGAGATTACTAAAGTATTTAAGCAGAAAATAATCAGGAAAAAGTTAAAAGCGATAAATGGTGGAATTTGCATGGTTTCACAGTCTACCAGGGTGGCGTATAACCTGTTCACGGGCCGAATCTTTTGTCCCTCGTTAAGAGTTTCCCATTAAACGGGACCACGTAATTAGTAGTAGCTCGTGTGTTGCGTTGGTAATTAGCGAAATGCCGGGGACGACATTTAGCTGGGTATTCGCGATCCCGCCTCAACCGAGGTTTCGAGTTTCCCACCTATTATTTTTTTACCCAGTCGAGAGCACCGCATTTTTTCGACAGTTCGAACTACGTTTGGTTCTTCTCGCGAAATTCAGAAGCCTTCGAGTGTTAAAATGTGCCAACTATGCTGGGCTTTTAATTATTATTAGAGGCCAGATAATTTGCACAGCGTTAAGGTATGCGCGCACCGTCGCGTGGAATGCTTTTCACTGAAAACTGTAGTACAGCTATTACGGAGGGAATAATATATGGTTATTCCTTTTTCTTCTTGTTAATTATTGATGAAGTACAAGTTGAAGAACAAAATAAACCTGTATAATATTGAAATAATATAATGGAATCCGGTTCTCAATCACCTTATGCCTCATAACATCATAGAATAGATTCCACTTATAATGACAAATGTCACTTATTATGTTTCCTTCTCCTGAATCTTTACACGGAAGAGTAAAAAGACAAATGGGGAGTTCGTATATCGACTCTGGTTGTTGCAATTTTAGTAGAACGAAAATTGAAACGGCTAAACATTGCCTGTGTTTTCTCGAGTACGCTAGTTTAGCTTGAATAACGTTCCAGCGGATGATCAAAAAACGAACAAAAGAAACCTCTTTACGATAGTTCACAGCGTATTATTTCAACGTAGCCGTACCGAATACGTTCGGTTTTCCAAGGCGTAGTTCTTACAACCAGCTATCCGGATAAAAGTTAATATAACCCAGATTATTTATGCTAACAGTGAGGCCTGAATTTCAAGCGAATTCGTTCGGTGTTTTGGCAGCTGTCGGCGTGCCGCATGTAACCCGCGCCATTAAAAATTAATGGAAACGCGTTCCATAATGCAGTAGAGTTGAATTTTCATTCGCGAGGCCGAGGCCTCGTTGCAAATTTCAAGGATACAGTACAGACGCGTTCCCCGTGTTTCCGTTGCCTCGCGTTCCCGACGTAGTGGAAAATTAATAGAGCCGCTTTGCATATCGTCGGAAAGTTAGCGCACGAGATAAAACGCCTCGGGACGCGATAATTGGACATCCCGAGTCGGCGACGTGTAAATATTTGCTTTCCTTTGTAACAGCTGACACGCATATCCCGTGGAAATTGTCTCGACGTGAGCGGATATACTCACTGCCGAGAAATTTGAGAAAATTACAAGGAACCAATGAAATCCTCTTTTGTGCCGTCGTTTTTCTTCCTTCCAGTCGCGAGAAGAAAGAGTATTTTCTTAGCGGCAGATTTGCGAATTCCATCAGATTAGTCGAAGAGCTGATAAACTAGAAGAGGATGAGCATCTTCTTGACACCCGCGACAATCGGAAGTAGGTAACGAGATTAGAGTTAGAGGTACGCGACGTTTTCAATTTTCCTGCTTTCTTTCAGTCTTTTTGTCTTTTTCTGCGCGGTGATGTAAAAGCTGAGGAAAATGAGGCAAATCTCACGGGAATAGACTCCGCGATTTTAGACCAACTCTAAGCTAAGAGTTTACGACCGTTATATTTTTTTCTTCAAATTATGTCGATATACACACAATTTGTACCAAGATAAAGACCAAAAGAATTAAATTTTGTCACTTGGTATAAAAAAATTATTGACGGAATCATACAATTTATTAGAACAGACAAAATTAACCCCTACAGAACCGAATGTTCCTTGTTCTTTGGAAACTGATACTTCATTTGTACTGAGAAATATAATTCTCCCTATCTTTTTCTAAGAAAAACATAATGTAAAACGATAAAATTATAAGCAGTGCGAATTTAACACGGAAAAATAGTTTCATCGAGAACAAATACGTTTATCGTTTAATCACTTAATAACGTTTTAAACTATAATATTGCGCAACATCGAGCGTGAAAAGGTTAACGATGAACCACAATTTCCATTGACCCCGTCGCTCACAGTACTTACATTCCAAACTTCAGGGCTGCTTCTCGAAACTTTTCAAGAAACTTGACTCTGGAAATCGAGAACACGACAACGATTCATTCCAATCGAAAAGTAACAGACCTTTCATTTTTCTCTCGCTGTCGCACCGTTTCGAAACTGTCGGGACGTCGAACCTGATCACGATCACCTACATCGTCGACGAGAATCGTTAAAGAACAAGGACAGTCTCGTTTACGCGTATCTGCCGACGTGGCAGCGATCGTTCTCTTGAATCAGCAGCCCGCGATCCTTATCGTGTTTCCTTCGAATTTTTTCAAGGGGAAACTTTGTCCTGCTCCAACGAACGCGAATTGTCGTCGCCGGAATTCGAGCTATGAGCCGTTCCAAGAGACGTTCGCCAACCAGTCGCGCGATATCCGAGAAGATAAGGTTACTAGGGGGATGGTCGACAGATAGCGGATTGCATAAAAGACATTTCCTTCGAGGCAGCGGTAAGTGGAAACGTTGGAGATTGCAGAGTAACGACGAATCTGTGATTGTGTTATATTACTGAAAGTTCATTGTTCTTTCTTCCTCTTTGCTTGTATATCCGCTAATACGTAGATAAGCAATTGAATACTTTTCTAAAGTTTAGGCAACTTTGAGTTGATGCGTTAAATAATTTGAACTTCGGTGATTTTATAGAAGAAGACACGTTTAACCAGTTTCGATGATTTAAGCGGATGTATGCTCTTAAAGTCAATATTCTGTTTGACTTGAATTTTCATTGTTCTCTATTCTATATAGATAGTTATTAGACTGCGAATATTACATTTTCAAGTTGCTCTCAAATTTTATACAATACAGTCAGGATGGTCGTGTCTCATTCTGTTAATGAAATTTCAAAACACACACAGTATGTACGTACATAAACGTTTTCTATAATGAGAATCCAAATAAACGAGCAACCTCGTCACAACATGTCCATGTTGAAAGCAAATTCTTCAAAATCTTATCACTCGGCTGAAGGATCTCTCCATTTAAATGAAATGTTTCAAAAAACTTATACGGAGATACTGTCAAGTGACATAACTCCGTACTAGCTGCATCCTTTCCTTTGAAGGAATTAAATTTTTTACAGGATTCCAGAGATGCACGTGCAAATAATAGTTTTGCACGTTCCGGTTTCTTTTATGCACTCGGGCGTGCATTTGCACACATTCAAATGAATGCACTATTGCTCGTACGTTTCTGCGTACTAATGGTATCCCGGAATGGTGTCACAAGTCGCAGACAATTTTCCTTTTTCTCTACGACCACTTCTCTTATTCCACCGTATCCTTTCTCGTTTCTCCACTTTTTCCATCCAGTACATTCCTTTTCTCCCTTCCTTCACTGTTTGTTTCTCCACCTATGTCTCGCATTCTGGGACGTTGTCTTCGCCTTGTATTCTTACGTGTTTCCACCTATTTCTCTTCCTTTCCACGCTGATAATCTTTCCAAGCTGTTTATTTTTTCTTCTTTGCCTCCATAATTTCTCATTCTTGCGTTCTTCGTCTGAATTTTTCCCCGGGTAAGAAGTGGCAAGTTCAACGTGGAGAAATTCCAGCATTTGCGGTAACGGTATTATTTCTGGAATCACGTGGTCTCTACTTTTCAATCTCTCCGGAGTTTTACGTTTATATGTCTATCGGCGATTTATAAATATTATTATTATACTCTGTATTTGCATCGTTTTTTCTCCATCAAATAGTTCTACAATATTTACGATAATTGATCTTTTATTAATATTTCAAAGATTGATAAAAAGCACAGTAAAATATATCTATCTCCTATATTTGCATTTTCCCTAAATATTAAGTTGTCCGAAAAATTTCTTTCGTTTTATAAGGAAATAATAGACGCACAATGTTTTTTGTTTTACATTAATTTATTGAATTAACGAATATAATAATAGAAATATAACGAAGCAAATCATACCTAATTCAATAAAATAATATAAAATAGAAATTGTTGTTCATTTATTATCACCCTATGAAACGAAAGAAACTTTTCAGACAGCCTAATATCATTTATTTCTATGACGAAGATTCAAATTTACTAAAATTTATAATATATTAAACTGACGACTCATCAAACATCTTAAAAAGAGTCTTTAATAAGCAGCGCATAATAATAATAATTTAAAGATAGATAGAACATATTTCAATCGAGTTACAAAAATAGAATGCTAATTATACGATCGCTACTTCACATACGATACGGTATCTAATTTTATTAAGCCATCCAAACCACAAATAGACTCCTCCTCTCGCAATCACTCCATTCATATTTCCGGGTATCCTATCCGTTAGCATCTTTCTTTGCTTACGACACAATGTATTCCCAGGCACACGTCCCTTCGCACGTTCCACCCTGTGTGCACACGTCGCCGTGAACCTACATAGCGCATATAATTTATGATACACTGCTAACGCAAACCCCCAAGGCTGACCCTCCATGGGGTTCCAGTGTTGTGGAACGCCCCGTATCCGCTGCCGACATCACTGACACCCCTTTGGAGTGCGATGTCACTCTACGCCCTCTAGAGTTGCCCTTTGCATACCAATATTGTTGTCCTATGCAAACGATTTACGCACGGCAGCCCATGAGTGTCAGCAACCGGCTGGCGTGCGACGAAAATCGGCTGATGTTCCGGTCGAAATTTACCCCCTTGACGTTAGAACCCCGGAAATTTCATCCTGTATAGAATCTTACGAGTGGTTGTCTCAACAACATACGACTATCCTGATTTTGCATATGTTTTTTTCTTTTATAAACATTACAGTCAAATACTGTTTCGTTGACCGATCGTTAACGTTTTTTCCAATTAGTTTCACAATCAAATACGAAAATAACGAGAAAAATCACGTCCCACGATATCGTATTTCTGTCATTTATTTCAGCAAGATACGTGCACATCGAAATATATAAATTTAGAAATATTTATTAAAAATTCTATTACGCTTATTCATATAGGTCTAATTTACATCATCGAAACGCGGCTTTATGTTCGAGTGTTTATGTCGAGTTTGTTATTCCCGTGTACCAGGGTAAATCAATCGCAATTCGTCACCCACGGTGAACGACGTTTAAGAAATTCCTGCTGATCTTTGTACGCGATGGAGCGGCAACGGGACTTGTTCAATTTATCCGCTCGAATGGGACGTTCTCTGATTACACGAGGTACCAGGGATTTTTGCGAATTGACTGGGCGAGGTTGCTCCGAGAATTTAGTTTTAGGGGAAATTGAACGATCGATTTTCGCTACAGATTCCGAGCGATTCTATTCCATGGTTTTTATTTTTATTTTTATTTTTATTTTTATTTTCATCGTACGTCTGATGGGATTGTTGCAAATTTTGGCGTATATATTGGTACCGCAAATTTCGAAACTAGAATTGTATTTTTTATTCTAGTCAACACATTTCAATGAATAATTTGCAGACGCTTCTGGTACGTTTTACTGTTGCGATTTTTATTAGACTTTTTAAAATAAAATAGTGCGTATAAAAGAAGGAAAAGAAAAAGTAAATGTTTTGTATATTTAGTATATCTACGAAATTATCTACGAAATAATATAAAATTATTTATATCGTATTTATAAAATCGTACATTTTTTAATCATAACTTTGTATCTTCCATAACATTACAACCAGAAATTAATTTTTTAAAAATATCACTGCGATCACAAAAGGCAGTAAACAATTCTACTTTAATGCGGTCTTTATTACTACGCTATCCTAAAAAGCCAGAGACGAGAAAATTAAATTCTTGCAAACTAATTTATTTCATAATAAGAAGCTAACCTAATTTTTTCATGAACCTTGTATATTAGTTAATCAAGAAAATAGCTCGGCAATGATCTGTCCATTGAACTGAGTAAATTGACGCTTTAATCATGAATGTGGCAATCCAACGGTCCTGGCTCAATTACTGTGAGAGAAATTTTGCACGAGTTTCGAATCCGCAATAATTACCATATTATTGGACGATTATACGGTGTAAACAAATTTCCTGTAAGTAGATTTTGACACAATTTTATGTTACGAGAAGAATGCAACTCGCAAAATTGCAAGAAAAATTGAAATCGATTTTTTAAGAAATATTCGTAATACAAAAAGTAAAATTCGCGTAAACAAGTCACGTTACATTAAACATTCTAAACTTTCATATTTATTTTTCAAAAAAACAAACCATCAATGCTTTTCATTTTTTAAAAATCATACGTGTCCATGTTTAAGTTACTTTCTATACGATATGGACGAAGCTTTACTATGAAGAATAATTTAGATCAAATTATATCTTTCAATAATATTCCTATACTTCTGATTCAACATTATCTAAAATTAACATCATTCTAAATATTTATATTTCATGATTACACGTTGTAATATAATTATTTCACGTGGAACATCAATCAGCCTGCTCCACTGTTGAGCTATTAATATCAATAGTTTCTTGTGAAATTTAAATTATTATTAATATTAATAGTTTCTTACGAAAACTTAAGTTATCAGTAACAATAGTTCCCTGTGAAATTTAAAAGGCATTGTTAAAATTGTTAGTTTCTTTCAGAGAGCAGATAATGTTAGACGAAAGATCTAAATGAAATTTGTTTTCTTGTGTTTTGTGCTTTGCTTTACGCAAAGACAGTCCACTAAACCACGTCCGAAACTAAAATCAAACCTTACCTTTAAGCGAAACGAAATAATTACCAACGCTAACCAGATTCGGCGCTATAAAACTTTTTACCGTACAACGGTTACGATTGTAAATTGTAAAGCGGGCGATTAAACACGCGTCGTGTCCATTATTTTCATTCCGATGCGGCCGCAATCTGTCGCTGTGAATTTAATCTTCTCGCGTGAAAGAACCGAAAACGATCATGAAAATGAATGGCGCGCGCGTTGTGATCGCGCGTTTAGCTTCTGTGGAATACGACGTAAAGTCCGGTAAAATAATTTCGCGTTATGGAACGCGACCATCAGCTTGTTCAATTAGACCCGCTCATTATACACTGACGGTTTGATTACTCTGACAAGCCAGCCGTATTTTTAAATTGCCTTTTAAAATATTCTATTAGAAGCGCATACACTCGGTACACCGAGGACGAGAAAGAACAATGGAGGATATCAATCTTTGTTGAGAAAATTTCATGAAGGTAGAAAAGGAAAGAAGAGAAAAAGAAGCACCGCGCTACGATGGCAAAATAATGGACAGCTTTTTGCTTCTTTCGTTTTCGACAATACCCGTGAAACGAATTTCCCTAACAGATATCCAACGTTTCACATCGTTCGTCGATTTTCAGTCGATTTATCTCGGAACGTCGTAACTACGACGAAAGGTCAGCCGGGGTAACGTCTATTTATCCCATGGGATTGCACCTTCTTCCCCATGCAATTTCGTTCGGGCAATCTCCATCTAGCTACGACGGAATCGTCCACTAAACTAGTTCCTACCTTTCCGTTACTCTTTTCACGCCAGTTTTCGCGTTGCTTGAACATACACGTATGTTCTCTTAATACAATGTAAGGTGACTCGTTGTGTCATAAATTTCCAATGATGTTCGGTTGACCTTCACCTTTTCATTCGCAGTAAAAGGATAAGTAAATGAAGAAAAGTTAACAGAAGTAGACTTATTTTGACGAAGTATAAATTTTTTAAAATTCAACCATTAGACTGACGATATTTATATATATATATATATATATATATATATATATATATATATATATATATATATATATATGCAAAATCATACTTTTATAAACACAACCGAGAAAGTAGTACCTGCGACATTTCTTGTATCCTTTAAATATTATATGTACTCTACAGCAAACAGTACGAAAGTATTTGAATACCTACGATGGAGAAGTTTTATTTACATATATGTTGCGTGTATTATGTAAAACATCTTGACATACGTAAAAGTTCGCAATCTAGCAATGATAAAAGAAGTATTATACGAATAAAATACGAACAATAATATAATAATGAATATAATGATAATGAATATCATGAAAAATAATGAACGTAAAAGTACAATTACTGGCACTGAAATTCTCGCGAATCGGAAAATATTGAGGTAAATTGCAAGTAAGATTTTTCTTTCGACACATATGTATAGGTACTATAGTCTGTTTGGCGGTGGAACACAATCAAACGCACGAGATACACGTTACGTTGCCGAAACTATTCAAACAGCGTACTTCAAAGATGTTTTATACTCTAAACTACTAAAAAGCCCGCTGAGCGACCACAATGCCAACAACGGAATTAGCATTTTTTTCTCTTTTTTTTTTCCAATGCGATTCAACCGGCAGTGTGCGCGTGTTGCAGTGGACGCGTTAAGTGCGTTTGTTTTATCTCGCTTTGGAACGATGACACGATGCGTTATATGGTAGTGTAACGACAAGAGAGAGTGTGTGCGCGTGTATGTGTGTGTGTGGTTGTAGAACCGTGTTGTTCTGTCCGATAAGTTTCTCACGAGGATTACAGTGTTCGCAAACACTTTGTGCTAGAGTCCCTTTTTCACGTGTCGCATTCCGTCGCTCTGCTTTTTCCACTTACAAACACAATTTTACGTTGAACGATGAATTTGGAAGCGCCATCGGAGATTTCGCGATGGATCATAAATATGACACATTCGGTTAATTTTGTTTACTTCTTTTACTATTTGTTTACTACTCAGGTGAACATTTATCTTAACGCTCTATGAATATTTTTCGTTTCTAATTTCTCTTTCTTATAAATGTTGTAAAATAATGCTTTAATAAAAAAGAGCTTATAGCGTCATTTAAAAAAGTAGAGTTGGCCTTACAATCTTCGGAATTCTCTTCAGAGTAGTACCAAAACATTCATTGTTCGGAACTATTTAATTTTGTCTAATAAAATTTTGTTACCTTTTACCACTTTCCCTATTAATGATTCATGCTTGTAAGCAAGGATTATTAATAGTTGACATAAGCATATGTTACATAATCTGTTGACTATTTTCTAGACACAGTATATTGTTCATAATGATTACTTGGAATTGAGTAGGAAAATATGTTTTGTTCTTAAGCTGAATATCCTAATATTCGTGATACTCCGATATTGAAAGATCATAACTTCCAACATATTGAGCTCTCTATATTCTGGTATAATACATTAAAATTTCAGTAGCCTAATTGTCGAGTATCGCCCTCAAAACGTTAATGGATCAGTAAGTTAAGCTTACTCCCCATTAAATTAATTTCTCTATTAAAAATTATAATTCTTGAATATCCTATTTACCGAAACCAATATGGAATACCTAAAGTATTGAAAAAAGGCATGGAACTGTCCTTTATATATCTTGCAATTAAGAAATTTCTATTTTCCGACATAATTCATCGACAACAATATATCCATTTATACAAATCAATAACATGCTTCCAAATTCCTAACTCGCACGTCGATGGGATTTCAATCACCGCAGCAGTGTTACGAAAACGATCACCTAAACATCCAAGCCAATTTCCCAACAAAATATTTGCGATCTGGCATGCGTGTAAAATAGTTCTCATTGATTTACGAGTGGTTAATATGAATTTCGATGGATGTGTGGTATATAGATCCTTTTAGTCAGCACGCAATAAATACTTGTCAGTCACGCAACATGTGTAATCGTGTGTAGTGTGTACACTATCGTTTAATATATCCGATTGCTTGATTTGAAACTACAAATAAAAAATAGAATGGTTATGTTATACAGTTGTCAGTATTAACAGTTGTGTATCGTAGCATCTTATGACACTGTATTCATCTTTGTATAAATTTTGTATAAATTGTCAAATTAATGTACAATAAGAAACTGGGAACTATACGTTTCAAAACTTACGGTACCGTTCCATCATCTGACAAATTCTTTATTCGACTAACGATAAAGTACGTTCACGATCTTCTGGTCGAAAGTGTAATAGCGTTATACAGTCCATAGAAATTGGTACATATGTAATTTAGGGCAACGCGACGATTCGTCTATTTCGTCTATTTATTTGATTTTCTTCTTCAGGATATTTCTTCGCGAAGTATCCGACCAGTTCGAGTTTCTTCGTTTAAAAGTAAGTATTTTCAAAAGCGGAGCTTAGCAAAGTAATCTACTGAGTAAGTTATATCAGTGATTATAGAAGCTGAGGTTGCGGTGCGGTTCCCATGACTAGCCTAGTTTGCCAAGATCCTTGAATCTTGCCTTTCGAACTCCGTAAGCGAAAACCCGACGCTTCGAAGGCGAACCACGCAAGCCCTTGTAATACGATTTTGTAATTTCAATAGGAAGAGATTGCTGTGTGGTATAGCGTATCATAACGATTCCAATAAAATTGCAAATTGAAAATATTTTTGATTCAGTGAACTATATTTTATTAAAGCTTTGAGAATATCTTTAACTTTCCCTGTACAAACATCTGTTTTTTACACTTTACACGTACATTTATTAGTGTATTCAAATATTACTGATAATACAATTAGTAATATCCATTTCCTATAAAAACTTGAAGGTACATCTTTTTTATTTGATTTAAAGAATGCAAGAAATCATGACAACAAGAAGGTTATTATTACCTACATCGTCCACACTGAATTCATTAGTATTTTATTACACTAAATCTCCTTTTCTGCATTTTAGATGCAAATAATTCCACAATATCACAATGTTGCACGTGCAGATTAAACCGCGATTTAAACCACATGGATTTTTTCAGTTGACTCGGGAAACGCCGTTTTTCAATCACGTCCAGTGTTACCCATAACACGAGGCACAAGTACGAAATCATGGTGGCACACACTCAGCGGTGCTCGTGTAAACGGGACGATTAAGTGAACGACGTTACGTTAATTTCGTTTTACTCGCAGTCGAATAAACGATCGGATGCGTTGTCAGCGAAATCCCGACGCCGGCCAACGCATGCAGCGAAAAACACGATAAAATCGTGAACGGAACTACGCTCGATTTTGCACCTGAGTGACACAAACAGGCGAACACCGAGGGCGCAAAGGATAAACGGGAGCGTGAAATTGTTAAAAGCAAGATAATTAATTGCTTGCGAGAATTTCACTGATTAATTTCCACAGTGAAATATTCTCGCATACAATGGACAACGATGCAAGATACGGGAAAGAATCGGCTAAAAAAGATATGAAACAGAAAAAGGTGTGAACGCATGCGGGTTTCAACGCGATGTATGTTCTTTAAAAATTGCTTATTACCGAATTTTTATTATTTTTAAGCTCTTAAATCCTTATTTCTTTGTTACAGATTACGCGTTATTATATAATCCGTAATTAGGATATCATTTATTTACAAAAATTATTAAAATAGAACAGGTAACGTGTACGTTGAAGTTGTCCTAAAAACAATTATTTACTGATCGATATTTCTTCTTCTCGTAGAAGACATGACGTTTACAGTGAATTGTTTCACGTTTTGATGGATTTCGTAGAGGAAAATGCATTTCTAAGTTTCGTAATAAACAGAGAAATTACACATTTAAAAATACTTGATCGTCAGATGTTTCTATAATTCTGAGAAATAAATGAGAAACGCAAGGGATTCCGCTAAATATTCGATTTTTCCCAGTGAAAAATGTGTGAAGTGTGGATGGATGCCAGGGACGCGACTTTGGGGTGGGCGCACAGGGGGTGAACAGATATTATCGCGGGAAGCTATGTATGCCGCGTAAAGTGCTATTAAAATATAATTAACGTCGCTATAAATTATATTTACTACCACTTCTACATATGCGTGACCCGTAATTCGATTTGCACCCGTGACATTCTGTCCGACAAGTTTTATGCGAGTTTTAATATACGACTATTAATAAAGGGATGCCATGATGGAACGCCAGACCGACACGTTAAAGACAGCTTATTAGGTTCTGTCCCTTACACCGGGGATTTTTGGAGGATTACCGATGCAAACTTAACTGGATGGCAAAGCTCGCGAAGGAAAATGGAGGAGAATTTTCTTCAACCTTCGTCTTTCTTAACATTTGGGCTCGATAACGATGCAAATAAAGAGTCTGGGCTAGAATGAATCACTCAGAAGCCATACTAATCAACTCCATAAATCGAAAAGCAACAGAAAGTAATAGTGCTGCGTATTTTGTTTTTATAAATCTATGCTATTCAGAATTATTCATGCTATCGCATTATGTTCATACTACTTCAGAATTATTCATGCATCTTTTTGCACTAAATGAACTTTGATATGGAAGTTATACATTGGAAAAAGTTGAACATTAATCATGTCTAATTTGGCTTCTGAGAGACTCATGTTTTGGCCAATATTTTGGTTAATATATTTTGTGGTTATCTGAAACAAACGGCTTGTAGAGACGTGCTCGTAGGTGCATAAGGTTTAAATTTTTGATCACTTTATTTTGATACTAAATAGCGCTGCTCGGATTTGCGTTTATTATTCATTGAATATATAAACTGAATTAATTCACGAGGAAACGTATGTTTATGATAATACATTCGATATAATTTAGAATTTTTCATTTTTAATTAATTGTTATGGGAGGATGTATTGCGTCTATAAGATTACAAATATACGGTTCTCGCAATATTGCGATACGTTTTACCAGTATCTTTATTCAACAAGATAATTAATAAAAAGAAACATATCGTTAAATAGTAAAATATAAATCCAAGAATTATCTTCTGGTATATGGTTCCAATATTCCATTATTCAATTATTCCTGTTCTGTTCTTCATTTCTTCGTTACAATTTACGTACACGCTTCTTTTATTTCGCTTATTTTTCTATATTCATAAATATATCACATTCTCTTGTTTAATTTATTACACCGTATATATTTTTTCATGGAAAACTCAGAATAAGTATCTTCGATAAGCATAAGGATATTTATTAGTATCAAATGATATGTTTCCCGATAAAACAACGCGTGCAAACGAGGCAAGCGGGAAATCGATTTTCGATTTCTAGGAAGTGATCGTCAGTTTTATTTTTATCTTCTTAACAGTGGAATTAACTGTAGAGACGCGTAATTACATAGAAACGGATTGGAACGTATCGCGAATCGCAACCGCGAATAATGGCGTCACTGTTTCTCCAACCGCGTTTTATTTCACTCGTTTCAGCTTTCCATTAATTTCCTCCGGTCGTTTCGAAACGAGGAAAAACGCCCATTCAAAAGGAAACTGTTTCCGGAACCATTTTCCTACGCGCGTGATGTAGTTTTCTCGCCTCTCGTAACGAGTACAATCGACTTCGAAATTATTACCAACTTATTCGGAAACGTTCCGTAGTCTACCGTTATTCTCATTTGAGAAAGAACACCATTTGATTGCATTTATTCGCTTTTACGCCATTACAGTTTTAAATTCTGCTAGAATGATCCCGAATGACGAATTGAAACTTTCTTTTACGAATATTGTGAGGTCTAGTAATTAAAGTGGAATCTTAGTGCAACGTGTTTCTGTGCTGTCCAAAACGATAGTTAAAGGGTCGTTACTATGACTAGTTTCGTTAACATTACTCACATATCCTTTGTTTTTGATGAGTAGGAGTTATATCTTTATAAAAAGCTTTAATTGTCGAGCTATCATTGTAAATTTGTTTACAAATGCACTGTTTATTACTGTACTAATAGCTTGTTAAATTATCTGTTTCCAAGTGCAGATCCAAGTGCAGAAAGTCTTCATAATCAAATTTGTCTCAAATTTAGCTCAAATAACTCTATCACACTCTACTGTGACCCAGACTGACTGCTTTGAGCATTGCAATTTCCCAGACGAGAAGAAGTAGAACAAAGTTAACTTTTCAATAGTTCAGAGATCATTTTGGACGTCCAGCACGTTGGTATCGTGTGATGCCATTCTTTCACCGTTTTCACGTACACCGTGTGTAAAAAAGTGTCAACAGGTGTAGCACGTACAACGTTTAACTGTTCCTCGACGACACTTGAGCGTCGCCGATCAAGCGTCACGGCGCGTTGCACCGGGACAAACTTGTCAAGTTGTTCGGTGTCCGAGTCAATTCGACACGGTTTTCTTTTTTGCATCGATGTTTCATGATATTTTTCATCGGCGAATCGACAGATAACTCGAAAGCTTTCGCCGTGTTTCGACTTTTTAACGAGGCCAATTCCTCCGGTGCACAAATTCTCAGTATTATAGACGAAAAGCAAATGCTGGAATTGCTCGAGTTTTCCGAGGCTAGCTGTTTGCTCTCGAGATAATTTGGTATTTCGAAATGCTGGTAAAAATGTAAAAATGCTAGAAGACAAATAAATTAATATAGTTTTACAATTAACGATTCTGTGAATAGGTCATCGCGAATAATCGAAATTGTCGTGAGAATAAATGTAACTAAATATGGTAAATAGCGGGTTAAAATTCCAAATTTTAGAGTTTTTAAGTGCAGTGAGATAAGATTAATTGATATATAATTAAGAATAATTTTCATCATTTCTTGGTTTTTGTAAGTTTTCAACACTGTTTGGTTACCAGCATTTTTCTGATTGAAACAATTTGAACCTCATTTAAGAAATTATTCTGTGCTACTTTATACATTTTCCGTTACAAAAAAAAGTACGAATTACAAACAAATTATTTCCTAACATAGTTAGATTACAGTTCTTTGAAAATGATCAAACGAAATAAGAAGTCATTAATATAATATGTAATGGAAGAAAGAAAGGAACTAATACTTCTTGGAATAATTGCAAAATTTTCAACTGAAATTTTTGAGATAAAATGAGAAAAGATAAAGGTAAAAATATATCGTAGGTTAATTATTTAAAAAAGGAATGAAATTATAACGATTGTAATTTATAAAACAGTATAGAGAAATTAAATCGAGAAGGCTAACATGAGGCTTAATTAAAGTCTAGTGTGAATAACAATTCAATTCAAATCCATTTGTATTTTAATTATGTAGGATAATATACGCAAATAATCTGTTTTCCCTCTTTCGATACGAACAAATTGTCTTTCGTCCATTTATCTTCAAACGTATTTCATTTGATCCTTTCCGCTGAAAGCTTTATTATTTAACAATGCTGCTGGACGCTCGATCGTGAAACATTCACATACTCTTGGATCCATTCCGGTCCCGTGACGATAATCCCTGGTTAACCGTGATGCTTAATTAAATACACGATTCGTGTAACACGAGAAACAGATATACGCCGCTTCATAGAGTCAGATCGGCATCGATATGGATCACAAATCGATGCTGATCTGCGATATTTCATCGCACAAATGAATCAGCCAACCGTGATAAAAGCTTCCGTATCATTTCATCGAATGACAGTTTCATCTTCTTCATTAATGAAATTTCGATAAATCCGAGGGATCCTTATCTTACACATCTTCTTTTTTTTAGTTGTTAAAATTCTTATTAGAACGTATTAAAAATCGTTCACGAAGAGTGAAAGGATACAGGATTTGTTGATTGTTAATACAGGAAAACAATTAACGGATTTATGATCACGATACCGAGTTAACGTGGGCACTTCAATTGTTAATGGATCCGTAATGATCGAATTGACTTCCGGCAATGGGTTTAACATGCTTTCGCCAGGGAAATGTAATAATCGGCTTGTTCGATAGCTTCGTCACGATCGATTATTACTTATATCGTACAGTTCAGGAGGAATTTTTCATGGTAGGATACCAAAACTTGAAGACTCGGGAATTTAAAAGTTTAAAAATGCGAATATTCAAAATTTTAAGAATTTAAAAATTAAAACTTGAAAACTCGAAAATTAAATACATGAAAGATTCGAAAATGAAATATTGAACAATTTGAAAATATTTGTTCATTCAAGTATTTATTAAAGTTCGATAATAAAAAAATTGTAAAGTAAGTACATTCTGAGTTCCTAGTTTTTTTTATTTCTCTGTATTATATACATCGTTTAGAATATAGAAGCTGTGAACCTATTCGAATAAAACCATCTGTAGCCCTTTCAGTCAAAACGTAATCCACGTAACAATGTTACAAAGTACAAATCGTTAAATCGTTAAACCGGAAGCTATTAATAGCTACTTGAAAGCGAGCGAGTCACAGTCATCCAATGTTGTAACACAGCGGTGGTTTTCATTGAAATTAGTCGTTAATTTCGTAATCGGAACGATGTCGTTCGAATATCTTGATATCCTGTGATTTTTCAAATTAATAACCTGCAACACGAATCGCTTATCGGCGAACCCGCTTTTAACAAAATTAATAACGAGATATTCTCTTTCATCGCGGCCATAAAACATTTTCTTCTATTCTGCATCGTAAAAAGTACTTCGTTATTTTTTCACTGGCTTCAGATACATATTTTTCTGGTAATTGCTTTTATCTGTGCTTGATTAATCTCTACATCCTTTTGCGGATTTACTTCCATAAAATGAAAATCGATATTTGAGAGATTTCGTGATGAGAATCGTACGTAAAAGGAATACATTATCGTACGTAAGTTTTTGGACACAACTGTCATGAGTACGTATATAGGGGAAAGAAAGAAATCTGAAAATGTGTATAAAAGTTACAAAACATTTGATACAAATATACATGTATATTTTACAGAGATTGCGAAAGTATTTAAACAGCCAATTATGCATTGCATTAATAAGTCAGTTGGATCATCTCTAACACTTATCATAAATTTAACACAGATACATAAATACGCCGCGTAATTTTCTACTAAATATAAGTGTTTTCGCAGTGAATATCTCACAAGTTGTATATACTAATTGTATAATTCCAAAATGTTCTATGTAACTCAGACAATATATACATAAATACCCTGCTTCGCTATTACTTTGCGACTATACTGTATAAAATATTATTAAAATAATACTCTTTAATCTAATTTTATCCCCTGATCTTTTCTCGGGCAACCATATATAGTTAATAGAGATTTATAGTGCACAGAATCATTCCAACTTACTGCACGCTCTAAAAGCTAGAACCAAAATCGATGAATACGAATGTTGGAAACTTGACTTTGTCCTAACAATCGGCATTCTTATACTTGAAATCGAGAGACGTTAATTTCACGGGGGTAGCAACTAATTATCGACTGAAATTTAATTAAGTATTCGCACGGCGAACATGGCTGACGGAGCATCGTATCGTGTTTCCACGCGCTCTCGATTCTATACAACATCGCGCCAGCTCGAACACTGTTCCATTATCTGTAATCGTGAAACTGATAAGCTGTAAGCAATTTACAGTTGGTTGCTTTAGAATTCACTGAGCGTGATATCGATTACGTTTTACCAATCGTTCGTAAGGGAGCACTTCGATGGGCCCTCTTCTCTTTCTCGCCCCCTTTCCTGACTCCTGTCACTTCCTTCAACCGCATCAGACTTGCTACGGCCTGAACATCAAAATTCCTGAATTTGAATTTCGCGGAGATTTGGTAATATTCATACGCCTGGTCAAAACGCGCTAGAAACTTTACTCTTGTTCTGTCAAATATTTAGTAAATACATAACGTGTGGTAGAATGTGTGCAGTAAGGTATAATATACAGACAAGAAAATTTGTTATCTGAATGTGTATTTTCCGGGACATTTTAAGTCGTCGAAATTGAAAGTGAGGATCGTTTTTCACGGAAATGAACAGTTTTGATCATACGAACGTTTGACCAACGAAGGTCTTAACTTTACAAATCCGCGTAAGACCGTAATTATACAGAGCGGTAAGCGGCGAGATAAGTGATGGCACAGCCAACGTTACTGCTCCAAATGCGAATTTTACCGATTACCATTTACCGTTGTCAGCATTATCGCGGTTCGGTATTAACGTCGGATTAACATGGAAAATCAAAAATAACCCGAATCTAATCCAATATTCAGGATTCAAATGCGAGCAAAGTAAGTCTACAGCAGATTAAGATTACTAAATTTTGAAAAAAATATCGTCAAAATTCACGAGGATTTCACATATCAACAGGTTGACTAAAATCGTGTACGCATTATTGCCGTGAAAAACGACCTTCATTTTTAGCTCAAACGACTTCAAGAACGCCTCTGGAAAGTGACATTCTGGCGGAATATTTCGCAGTCTTGTTACTGTATCTGAGGCAATGTGTGAATTAATACGTATCTGGAATCGATGTCAGCGATCCTCGAATTGTTGTACGCGATAATCTGGGAGTTGTGGAATGTGATAGCTGAGTGCTATATCGATGTCTTTGAAGTTGTAAGACGCGTTTGTGGTGACCCACCGGTTGTTGAACATGACGACAGTGACCTTACATAGTGACCTTACATAGCAATTAAATTTAGCGATAGAGCATCCGTGTTGTCAGCTATAATGGAGGTAACCTCAATTTGATGCAGCAATATAGCAACGAGCGTATAAGCTCCGCGAGTCAAGTCGATATCTAAGGTTTCCTATTATCTATACAGTTCTATATGTCTGCTATACGTAAGTATAGTAGCAACAAATAGGGATGAATTATAGGATATAATATTATGTATAACTTCAGAAGTACACGAATATTTCTGGTTTCTGTAATTGAATTTCCATTTATGGATATTGTTCATTAACAGACTATTAATAAATTTCATTAATAAACTTATGTAAATATCTATATCTATATCAGCTTTAAACACTATTTTACCGCGTCTTACTAACGTTTGTAATTTCTTCAATAGAATTGTCGAAAAATATTAATGAAATATTTGTTAATAGAAACTTATGCACGATTACGATGTTCAACATTATGATAACTCGGTATTGGTATACTGAAATATGTACTCGGAATACTATAATGTTTGATCACAACGGATCCAATACTGTGAGTTATTAATCACGTAAATGAAGGGGAGGGGGGATTTAATAATAGTAATCTCCTATCCGTGTAATTGTCGATGCGCGTTGACTTGTTTGATTTAAGAGTCATTAGTATCGATGTCTGGGACTGGAGGATCATTATTGTCAACAAACTGGTTCGAGGATCGCCAATATGAGCGCGCGTAAATTTCAGATAGTCAACGTCATGTTGCCTCAACCGCATCACGTCAACATGATATCCTGAGGCACTGAGATGCCGATATTGATTTGTTTGATTTGTGGGATATTAGCGGTGATTTCTACAACTAGACAGGCTGGTATTGTTAACTATGGTAATTGGAAAGTTATTGACATGAATTCGTATCACTTACGGCTTGTAAATATTTCATTAATTGCCAATCATTAATACAGTTCCTCGATGTTGTCTGTCGTTAGAATACGTATATTTCGAAACATTGAAATTCTGTTGTTAGTTTCACGACCATATGATAATCATTTCCATTTTCTAACCTGACCAATTTCAATTATATAATTTTAACTGCGTTTCAATGTCGCTATTTCTAAGATGCTTAGCTAATCTCCGATACTGGTCGTTAGCCGCCACCAACATGGGAAGGAGTGGAATGAATGGACTTCCTACGAAGGGAAAGGCTTCGTTGCCACTCGAACATGCAAATGTTCTTCGTAGTTGCTTGCTTAATATCGCATGCCTCTGTATCCCACATGGCATATTGCGTATCCTTTTTTAGTATTTGGTAGAACATAAATATACGAACCGATAGGGAAAAAGTCACTCGTTGACTCTCCCGAAAATATATTATCCTTACATTGACTTCTACTTTTAATAAATTAATACCGATATTTGTCGAGAACACTTAAAGAACTATTTAATATTAAATGAAGGATTAAATATTGCTGTTAAATATTTCTGTTTATCGGTCAGATTATTTTAAGGCATTTCATTATTTCGTTAAAAGTACTAGGGTTTAAATATAACAAATATTCGTAACATGTACAATTTTTACAGAATGAACGAAACTTAATAATTCGTGACGCTTGTAGTTTAAATACTTCGATTACGAACACAGGGGAGCAAGTAAAATACCCTCTGAAACTTTAGAATCGGTCGAAACGAAAGGAAAAGGGGTGGAAAGAAGGACAAGAAGGAGAAGTTAGAAAGAGGGATAACTTGCGTGTCATGGTTTAGTTTGTCTACGCGCGTACTATCGGTTAACCATCCGTCTTGCCTGCCCGCAGTCCACTCTAGTCCTTCACGATACCTTGGCTCTCGAAGAAGCTCTCTGTTTGCTCTCAACGGAGAATACCAACATTCCTATGACTCTTTCACGCTACTCAAGCAACCCCTGTGCAACCCCATACAGAAATTCGATTCTTAAGAGGTGTTTCCATACTGTGTGTTCCTTGCAATTTACCAGGAAGCTCCGCGCATAGGATTCATGAAACTGTATCTTTGTTGCCGATGTATCGTGTTACGAATTTGTAGCCTGTCATGACAAAAGGGAAGCCTGATATTAAAGCTGGTAAGAATAGTTTATCTGAGAACTATGATACTGTTTGTATATATATATATATACTCTCATTGAATTATTTACAATTTTAATCGTTAATAATATAAATACGTAGACTATATATATATGAGGAATTATTAACAGTTTCAAAATAACGTCTCTATAAATGATACGAATCACTAATGCGAATCGAGCAGGTGTAATAAAATGAAGATTTTACTGCGGCAATTAGAGCTACAATATTTTATTACATATAGTTTAATAAAATCGATATACATTTCTCGTAAACTTTGTGCACTGTTTTAACAGAAAGAGCTAAAAACGAGCGATATTCAGTATATGTATATAACAAACGCAGTTGCAAAGCAACCACAATTGGAACCTCACACGTTTCTCGGGTTACATAGGGATATTAGCCCATCTTAATTAATCAGAAGTTTCATTGATTTTAAAACAAATTATCTCAAATGAACTGCACGCTCGTTTGAACAACAAGCTCTCTTGTTGAATATTCATATTTCCCTTTTGTTAATAGTTTCGAATATGATTTCAGAAATATACGTGCATACAGCCTTAAATGTATTAAATGTTTATAGAAATATTTATAGTTTTCTTTTCCCCTCTGCAATGCAGACGTATCCCGAATGCAGCGAACTTACGTAAGTACGTTAGGAAAATCATTGCCACATAAGTTTCGCAGATTTCTTATGCCCTCGCGTGGAGTACCTGACGCGATCACGGAAGTTGCTCGCAATTAGCGCGAAATTGAACCAACACGGGGTCAGGGAGCAAGGCGTTAGATGAAATTTCGCGTAATTAAACGGCGGAACGAAGTGAAACACCTGGCTCCAACGAAGACGTAAGACGCGAATTTTGCTTCGGCGTATTTTCTTCTTCTTCTTTCGCTCGCCATAATAACAGGGTATCGCGTTGTATCGCTTTAATTGGCTGCATATTTTTTCGTGGACACCGCCGAAAGCCCTTGCTTCTTCTTATCGCACGCTGCAAAGACAAGAATGAAATAGCGCCGCATATACGTAGATGAACGAAACGTAGAAGAACGAGGCTGCTGATGCTTTCAAGAATTCCACATTCAGGTTACCCTTTATTAAATGTGCTGTTTCGAAAGTGAAGCAAGGATAATATGCATACTCGTAATGGAACTTTTGAATAACGATAGAGAATACAACGATGTTAAGATTGCCGGAGGTAGGTCGGATTTATGGGCTGGACGTGACTGTGTTTTTATTGGTAACAGATAAGATTTTATGATTATTTCAACCCTTTTCAGCTTGGATATTTACGGACATAGATTTTAATTAAGATTTAGTATACAGAATTTTTTATAGCTACGGATCGATGAAGCAGGAAACCAATTCTTTTGTATTCGATACTTGCATATCTACAAATGCAACATTAAAAAGTGAAAGGAGAGTTTGAAGGTATAATTAATAATTTTCAATTATGTATATCATTTTTTTTTCTCGGATATCAGTGTAAATGCGTAGATACACTACTCTACGATGATTCACTGGCGTTTAAAATTTCCTAGCGGAAAACCCCGTCCGTGAAACTTTGGGTAGAAAAAGAACTGACTTTGATTTCGAATTTATTTACGACGGAGCAATTAGAAAGTACGTAAAACCGATTAACGACGAGAGCGCAGAGCGATTGACGACGTTTGTAAACGTTCAGAGGTTGGTTTACTATTAAAACGAAGCCCGCGTTCATGTCGCGAAAAGCCGTTTTTGTCGTGCAGTGACCGTGAAAGGAAACCTACGAGTACTTTGCGGTACCGGGACCGGAGCTATCGATCAACCCTACGTTTCTATTCCGGCTTAACGCAGGAGAACGAAGAGCTGAATACGAGGGGTGAAAAGGCGCTGCACCGTGAATACCAAATAGGTTTTTGGTTACACTTCGCGGCCTGGTATACTGACCTTTTCTCTTTCCTTTCCGATAGACCTGTTCTCTATCACAGAACGCCCGTGCCACTGCAGATTTTGTCTAGCAAAAAACATGATGTATGAACCTCTGCTGCTCTATGCCACGCGGAATTTGAAAAATTTGTGTTGTTTCTTTATTCTATATGCATGTCCTATACACATATATGTGGTAAATAATAAAATCTCGTATTCCTATGTCTTTTAAATTTATAGTTTATTAACTCCGCAAAAAGATAGCAAACTCTGCTTCGAATTATTAATTTGTCACAAATTTGTATATTGGTGAAATACGAATACTGTCACTAGAAATTTATCGAAGCGTTCAAATATTAGGTTGTCCGAAAAGTTTCTTTCGTTTCATAAGGTGATAATAAATGAACAACAATTTCTGTTTTATATTATTTCCTTATAAAACGGAAGAAACTTTTCGGACAACCTAATACTTATGAACGATAATGTACATCATAAGAAGTAACATAAAAATATTATCAAAGATTAATGCCATTTACATTTTTCGTTTCGAAATTACAATTTCTATTCCACAGGTTACACGAGAAATTTCGACACCCACGAGAAGATTCCACATTTCAAAGTTTGTCCATCATTTTCCTTCTGGTACCGCAGCGTCGCTAATTTGTACAGAAAATAAGGGTCTCATATAAATTCTCTTTCCGTCTGTCGTTAGCTCGGAAAGCAAATTAAAGTTTAGCAAACTCCTTGTCCCTTGCTTCTCGTGGCTGAAGGTGTACCTCCTTCCTGGTCCCGAAATTCTGGAATGGCCACCCACGTTTTAAACGTACGAGAACCTGGAAAAGTATGTACGTTCACGAACGTGACCCACAGTAACGACACGAGAAATATAGTCGTAAAGGCTGCGCAGTCTGTGCGCTGCATGCAAGAACCTTCGACGTCTCTGAAATCGCCTATCGTCCTCCGTAAATCTTAGCTGCTTTGTGAGCTGTGTCGCGAGACATTATCGTCGTCCCTATCACTTTCTTTTGCAAATTTTAATACATGAAACCACCGTGACGGCGACGCAATGAAAAATGTGCATCGTTGGATGTTCGGTGCTTCCCTTTATGTCCTAAATATTGATCACAATTTAAAGGAAGCTGGAACAAACGATGGTGTAAGAGTATAGTAAATGATTTTTGTACTATAGGATATTAGCCAGGGATGTGCATTGCAGTAAGAATTTTCTGGTTTTATAATTCAGATGAAATATTCTTATATCGTTTTAATTGTAAATTAATATTATCATATCGTATGGATATCATATGGAGTAATATATAAATGGATAACATATAACTCGTCACTGGTAACCTACTTATACACATGCTTGCCACTGTATATTAGAATATTTGTATATTTCTAATTTGTATATTTCTTTAAGATTCCTAAATTCGTATTGATATTATTAATAATTAATAATTGTTAAAATTATCGTACATTCAACATGAATTTCATCAATATTTTCGACAATTCAGGAATTTTCTTTAATTTATGAATTTCTAAAGAAATTGTAGATTGTAGTACATAATAATGTGCAAGTTTTGATGTAAAAATGATGACTTTTAAAACCACTCTGATTATATAATATTGTACATGATGCAGTTCATTCACCTCGTCAATTATCCCCGACAGAGAACTCTAAACGTGGCAAAAAACTGCAACACCTTCTGAAACTGAACATTAACGAAAGAAGTGGGATAATTGCTTCGATACGATCCGTTTCTTCCAGAAAGTACATTCTGGGGTCCTTCTTAGGATTGCCCTGCGCCATTTTCAAGCAAGCAAGTTACGAGCTTCACTACTTAGCTTCGTATCAGAAAAGCAAGGATCTTCCTAATGGGAGAGAATCGAGTTTCTG
Source organism: Bombus soroeensis (assembly GCA_014737365.1). Classification (NCBI taxonomy): domain Eukaryota; kingdom Metazoa; phylum Arthropoda; class Insecta; order Hymenoptera; family Apidae; genus Bombus; species Bombus soroeensis. The sequence goes on along the minus strand of JACXIL010000282.1, from coordinate 72,962 downwards.
TAGGCGACGAAGAGTAGCTGGAAGCTAGAGACGACTGAAGAATAAAATCTTCTCGTACAGCCGTGGTGATTACGAGTAACATCGTTGCAGCGAGTAGCGTACAGATTAAAACCGACACCGGTGCACCGGTGTTCAGTTTAATAATGGAACGAACTTTAATCGGCCGGCGAAAGAACGAAGTCACCGGGCGAGCTTAACACGGTTTGCACGGACGTGCGTTAACGCATATCCTCTCCTTTGTTCCCGTGCTTCCTCCTTTCTTCCCTGCTACGCTGGCTTTCGCTCCTTTATGCACCTTCTCTTCTTTTTTTTTTCATATTTTCATACCTCATACGGCCCGTATGATTCGCGTTAAATTAGCTACGTTGCGGGGAAACGAAGCGCGCTCGCACGCTTCTTGCTTCCTCCATTTTGCACCGCTTCCATTTCCTACTTGTCTGTTTGGCTTTGCTGGCAGAAGAATATTAACGTGGTTATCTGAACGCTATGGAAGTTTCAGAGAAAATTAGAACATTTTGTAGTCTCGTAGGATTGGTTCTGTTTCATTACAAAGGCAAGTTTTGCTATAACGATTTTTTCAAAATCTTGTACGTCTAACAAAACTTCGATCATGATCCAGCTTTATAATATAACGCAAAGTGAAACGATGTACATGATAAATTGTGAGAGTTAAGCTGATCGAATTATCAACGTGTGAAGTTTAATTGTCATTTGTTATATATTGGAACGCATTGACGTTCGATTATATTGACATTGACAATCTACATCGACCTATGATTACAACGTTAATTTTGTTACTGATAATTACTCGTATTGTAACCATCCTCCGCCTTCAGAGATATTTTCAATTTTACCCCGTCATTTTGTATAAATCTGTCAGCACCTGCTCTACCTTCATAAATCACTCGATCAATCAAACGGTCGAAAGTCCATCCATAACACTCAAACAATTCCCTAAAATCGGATATAGTTCGAGGGAAACACATACATATATCAAACAGTTAAAAACATGACTCGAATCCAACAATACTGCCACTCCACTCAACCCCATGGTATTCTGTATATTCTCAATTTGTATTTAATACATACACTCTCTACACTATACTATGCATTCACTCGAAAATCTATCGCATAACCTGCCCCCCGTGAAACGAAATATATATAAGAATCACACAATATATATGCATTTCCTTTAAAAAATATTAGAAATGTTAACTAATAGTTAGCACTCGTACGAATGTCGCGAATATCGCGTTACTGATCATCGCAGTGTTAAAATAACAACACGCTGCATTCTCTATCGCCTATTATCCGCACGAATTATCACACGCGCGGTATCGAGCGCTTGGACCACTATAATTATGATGAAATATTCACTGTATCTCCCGGCTTTAATCGCGAAGCGTATAAAAGTAGAATGACGTATCTATCCCTATCTTTCCAGCTGATTAACGTGCTAATTCGGAAGTGTGCAATCGCGGCGTTTTCACACGTATCGCCAACAGAGAGAAAACGGTAGAGCGAGAAAGAGAACGAAACAAGAAACACGGCTGGTTAATCGAATTTTGAAAATCGCGATTCGTTTTAGCAAGGCAGCAATGCTAAATCCATTGACCGGAATTAAACGCGGCGGGTGCCGTGTTCGGTGGATGAAAGCGTGCTATATAATCTTCTTATTGCTGCGAAATTGTTCGTCGTCGAGCGGCGAAACCTGTTTTTCCATATGTATAAACCGATGAATCGTGAAACGCGATTCACACCCGAGTGTCGGTGCGAAGTGAAATTTATTCTTTCCACGCGCGGCTACATATCGTCTCGCTTTATCGTCCTCGGTGAATTCTTCGTGAAAAATAGCCCTGAGAAACAGTCGCGACCCTTCAACGGCGTTCGTTGTCTCGCGCGATTTCCAGGGAACGCTGGTCGGTCCATGACAGAATCAGAGGAGAATTTGCTTTACGAGATGACGCGCTTGATGTATCGCTATGCATATCTTTCAGTGGAAGATGCGAGTCGATGGCACGCGGTGAATAGTGCAAATATATTCTTTTGTCAGCTTTGTGCTACAGGCGGTTTGAGGGTGTGTTGATGTTTGTGTATCCTGATGCATTACTTTGCTTGCGTACGGTGATTTAGTGAAAGGTGTAATCGCGTTTTACAAGGCAACGAGGCAGTTGATTTTAAGTGATAAAAGGGCAGCTTTGTGGTCTAAGAAAATGAAATTCCCTGAAATACGCCTTTTCTTGAGTTTCGAAAAATCTAATTTAATAAAGCATAAGTACTTATCGAGTAATAAAACAAGAATCTTGGATTTTTTTAAATTTGCAAAAATCTAGAACATTCAAACAATTTTTGGTAGACAAGCTGGTGTTAATAAGAAGTTACTATGGAGAATTAATAAACACAATATAAAAGATAAATAGGAATATGCCTAATAAACCACGTTTATAGTGTTTTTACAGCATTAACAATAGAATCACGTGTAAATCACTAGTACTATTAGCTATAATTTTGATCGTGATCTATTTCCATATATTCAGATGGAATCAGTTGTTTGAAACAGCAGCTTCCGTTCAATAAATCGGCACCGGTTAGTAGACTCTGTGCTTCCTGCATTCTACGAGTAATGATTAATGCACGCGGAGGTTTACCAATAAACACACGGCCGTATTTAACGCGGTATTCATCGAATCGTATTATCTGCTATACGCTGCCATCGGAGATATTACCGCAAATTTCAAATTCCACTAACCACTAGCCTCAAGCTAAAGATTTTCCTGTCAAAAGATCGTGCTAAAGAGATATTCTGTTATATACATAATGGTATCGAGTTACTTGACCGTTTAATAACGCGACTAATTATTAATGAGCAAATTAGAAGTTTTCTGTATGAAGGTATATTAATGCAATAATAAAAATATAGAAAATATATTAAAAATTTATGAACAGGCATTTATCGTACATATTTATATGTGATAGTGTTTTAAATGGACGATAATAATTTATTTATTAATTCTGTTACGTTCTTTGGGCCATTTTCAATCCGATCATGATTTTTTATTCTTGCAAATCTTTTTAAGTTTGAGGGAAGTTTCAGACTTCTGCTATGGTTCTCTAAATACCGTCTCTTTTGCTCGAAACAAAACTGAAATTGGATCACAAAAATTCAGCCCGAAGCGGTATTTATAATTGCGAAGGAAACTTTATCTGAATAAGAAATAACTAAAAATAAGGAAGGGAAAATTGAGAAAGTGTTCGAACGAAAAACAGAAGAAAAGTCCTGCTCATAAGCCTGGAATTTATTAATAAATATATAATTTCCAGTATTGAAATTCAATTCTTGAAATAAGAAAGTATTCCCATCTAATGCATTTTATTTAAGAAGATTCATGCTTTTAAAATAGATAAATGAAAATATGCGTAAACAGCGAGTAAAACTACACAATTCATCGAAATGCGATATATTGCACGCTTTTCTTTCCCTCAAAGCTCTCCGTCACAAAATTTTAAAAATTCCCTTTAATAAATCATTACCGTTCTCCAATGAAATCCTACAGAAATATTTCTTCGCTGAAGATAATTTAATTTTCTATTTACATGAGAATTGCTCGAATGTTTTCATTCGACACTGGAAAGACAATCTTCGTTGTTTTATGACGGGATTCGTGAGTTCGAGGCAGATTTTTGAGGTTAGGTCTCGTAAAGATGTCGGCGCACGACTATAAATCACCAACGTCGAAATTCTCTAGAATATTGACTTTTGCATTATTGGTTTTTACGCGACGAGTACTTGGGCAAACGTCTGCATCCATACTTTATCATCTTCATCCTTTTCGCTCTCGCGAATTCTTTTCCGAACAGCTGCTATCTCTCTCTCTCTCCTCTCTCTCTCTCTCTCTATCTCTCTCTCTCTTCCTCTTGCTCTCTGTTTTCATATCGTCGCTGTTCGCCTCCTTTCGTTTCTTCCTCCACCTTGTTTCTCTTTCACCTGTTTTTCAGCGTTCGCCTTTTACCGCTTCTTGTTCCCCTTTCACTTGCTATTCCATTTTTTCTTTCTTTCCCCTTCGTTTCGTGACAAATGAAACTTTAGTAAATAGCCGCTGAAGTTCTTTTACGTATTGTGTTCGTACTGTATTAACATATTTTACGAGGTGATTTATCAAAAACACGTTAAGAATTCTTCGTTTCGGAATTATGGATTTAGCGACGCGTATTTTGCTAAAAATTCTTTTTCGTTATGCGTGATTTAGAGCGGAAATATTATTCCGTAATTTGAACATTATAATCCAATTAAAAAGAGAACTATCCTTCTCAATGTACGAAACTATTTTGTTCCTGTATCGTGCAACGTATCATCATATTCTTGTATTCCTGATCTATCACTCCATAATTCTATTTATTGCATAATTGTAAACAGTTATCGTATGATTGTACAGTACAGTCGTTGTATGACTGATCACATAGCTGGAAGATACATAACCACCAGATCAATTGACATGTTTGAGAGATAGACAAGGACCCTCGTGCCGCGAACAATAGCAAGCGATGCACACGAGTGTGTTTGTGCTGTACATGAGCGAGGGTGCGTGCTCTTGAGTCTTAACAGTGTGTGACGTATGCTTTGATAGTGAACTATCGAAGGGGTGAATGTACAAGGAGAGACTGCAGGCAGTAAGAGAACATGCAAGATAAGATGTAGTTGGAAAACACCAGAGAATAAAGAATATTGTTCGGAACATTTCCTGACTTGTGATTAATTGAAGAAAGATGTACATCAGTCGGACTAGAATGTAGTTTGAGCTAACTTAATAATATGCATTGCATACGTCTGTTACACGTTTATCGCGACGTTTTATCATTGCACGACTGTCTTTTGCCTGTTGTTACAATTCGAAGCGATAAAATTGCAAAATGGCTCGATATACTTGTCTAATAGCTTCGTTGAAGTTGTAGACTTTTTCTTAATAAATTGTGGGTCGAAGAATAAATTTATGATATTAATATCGTTGGTTGGTATTAATCATATTGATTTTCTATTAGATACTAACGCGTTTAGAATCTGAAAGGAATAAATATCTAGAACAAATAAGATTGAGCAACCACTCACTAAATCTCACCTCTTTCTTTCTCTTGCTCGTCTCTACTTCGGCACTGGCTCTATCAATTCCTATCAGCTCTCTTGACAATATGATCTCGCTTTATGTTTATCAGTCCGCAGGGAACTATGCTACAACTTCCCGACTGGTACAAGCAACGGTTAAATACATGATACGAAGTTTGTTTCTGAATCCTCGGACATGGAGATTAAGCACAAAGTTGCAGAATTTGGATGCTGTAACGAACATTTGATAGTAAAATTTATCCCTTATCAAAGAACGATGAAAAAATTATACAAGTCAGTGCCAAAACCGTTATTAACAGACTACGGATATTTATGCAAATTCATATTTTCATAGGTACATCTAAAAAGTGGAATACACATACTATACTTGGAATATTTCATACATCTCTTTATATTATATAACATACACATTTTGTGAATTTTTGCCTCTTTAAATTTCTGATAAATATATATGTAAAAAAATCCTTAATCTAGTAACAACGCAGCAGTTTAAGAAGAGATAGATGGAAAACAAGTAGAATGAAAAGTTTGATTTCGAGTATCGCGACGCCGCTCGTCGCCATTACGAGCATCGACGTTCAAGGCGAAAGCGTGCCTTTTACTACTCAGTAATTAAGTGCTACAAACTAACGAGAGACGAGGCCCTGGATTTCACTCGCATTAAGTCGAGTGCCACTAATAATCCCGACGGCGTGGCAGTTAAATCGTTAAAGGGTTACTACGGAAAAAACTTGCAGACGCTTTTTGCCAGCTGGTACGTTTTAAAACGCTGCCAGAAGCAACACGATCCACCGTATCTTGGTTGTCCCTGTCGTCGAGCATCGATCTATCTCTCCGATATATTTCCTTCTCTTTCCGTATCTTCGTATACCGCGTTAATTAATAACCGGTATAAACTGTTGGTGGCGGTTGAAGAGCTCGTAGTCGGCTAGAAAAATTAATTAGACGGACCACTTGCATCGCTACCAAGACGATTCTAATTGAATTTCATTGTTATTTGCAATTTATGAAGCAGTAGAAAAAGATTGCAATTACTTTGATGTGCGAGGAAAAAGAATATTGCATAATATTCGATTACGAATGTTAATGTTAAGATTGGCTGAATTGTAGCTAGCGTGTGAAGAAAGGAATCAAAAGAGTAGTATGAAACCTAGGTGAAAAAAGAAGAGATCGGAGAAGATGGAATTTATTGCGGTGATATAATGTTTTAATCCTTGCGTTTTTATTTTTTATCATATTGTTATAAACTCCAGGTAATTGAAGGTTTACGTTACTCGACAATTTTTGCTTGAGAAATGTTATTCTAAACGTAACACCTGGCTCATGTTACACGAATTCAAAGACAATTCGAAGTAGCTACATCACTTACTTCCTTCCGTAAGAACTTCTCGTTTCTTGCGTGTTTATCCTCAAGCATAATCTTCTCTCGCCTTTTCAAACTATATAAAGTGTTTTAACAAGCAGCCGTGAAAAAAAACTTTCATAAGTCTGCGCAATTATAACGTTCAACCTGCCAACGAACAAAAATTCCAAGACTTCGCAAATGAACGAGTCCGAGAATTCTTCCTCGATCGACGAGAAACAGAATCGCACAAAGCTAAATGAACAAACTTTACCACGAAATATTTTATCTTTATGGAATAACGGTCATTTAAGTAAGTGCGTCTTCATTCGATGATCGTGTTCAATTTAAAACCAAGGTATTCCATAGGAAATCCATTTCGAACACGATCTCCGGCAGCGTACTTCTAACGCGCGAATCGTTCGATCGTTCGACAAGGTGATTTTTCTCATCGAAGCGAGGCAGTTCACGCGAGTAACTCGATTTACCGGTGCACTGTTTTTCGTTGGTATACATAAACATAGATGTTTTATCATAAATTATAAATTAAGCGGCACATGCGCGTCGAACATCGCGCTTTCCAGTGCAACGAATCAATAATATTGCATACAGTTTGCGAATCAGCCGAGTCTCGATTATCCTCTTACTACTTTGTGAGTTACAGAGGATGTTTGAGAAAATTGTTGCCAAACTCCAGGAGTGTGTAGTGCTGATCGAAAGAACCTAGGAAGTCTTAAACATGACTCCAAGTATCATTAAAGTTGATTAAAGATGTTTCCAATTGTGAGTCTGTAACGGTGTATGAGGCATTATTGTGTGAAGTAGCTTCTCCGAAATTCAAGCAAACACAAAAGTAATAAAGTTTTCAATGCGATATATCAACACCTAAGACATTTTAATGAAAGAGTATATAGAATATCGAAGATTAATTTTCGAGACTGTGGAAGATCGATATCAGAGCGTACTTTCAATTTAGAAAAAAGTGCTTTGCAAACAGTTGGTGAGAATTCCGACACAAATTATCGAAGAGTAATATTACAAGAAGGGACTATTGACCATGTAGAAAATTGCAAATGATAAATTGTTTCCTCACCGCACAACATTTCCAAGTTATTATTACCTCATTGATGAAAATGTCCTATATCTTCGGAACTGATGATACTTGGACCCATATTTGTTAAGACATTTTTGCTTATTTTGACGAATAATATTAATACGTGCTTCTGAAGATAGGCGCCAACTTTCTGAAACACCGTGTAGGATCTGTAGCAAGAAAAAAGAAACGACCCATACTCGGTCAGCGAGCGTCGAGCGCATAAATTCTTCCATGAACAGGGAAAATCCTACGGATTACAATGTTCGCGTACAGCTAGTGGGAAAGTAACTCCATGAGAACTTGAGAGTGACTTTTTAGTCGGAATACTGGTGTAGCAGTGGATTTATTATGTGGAATTTCGATGAGGAAAGGTTCGAGGGATTGGTGATTTGGATAGGAGAGAACGGGAAGTTTGGATAATGGATAGTCACACAGTTGCAATGGAATTTGGAAACTGAGGACTCGAGGAATATGGGATTTAGAAGATCCGCAGACAGCGTGGAGCAGTCTGGGATCTAGAGATAAACGAATATTTTACCATTTGAAGAGTTGAAAGTTTAGGAAGATCGAAAATTGTACAACTAAATATTTTTGGCCAGCATCTGGAATTTTAAGAAGCCAAAAACTTGAACAGTATGAAATTCGTCCAGTCCTTTGAATTTTGGGATGAAAAATTAATTAATTAGAAATTCGACTAACTTTCTGGATATTAAAAAGCTAAAGGGTAGAGCAGCAAAAAAATTGATTAATTTTAGAATTAAAAAAAAAAATTGGAAAAATTGAAATATGTCATAACAGAGAATTAACACATTCCGATATTCGAAAAATTACAATTTTGAAAAATAAAAACTTTGAATAACACGATGTCTGGAAACCTTAAGCTCAGAAGGTAAATTGAATTGATTCAAAGTTTCACATAAATCTGAACAACAGAATTCTAATTCAATAGATTCCAACTATAAGAAATCTAGAAAATTACCATTTCAAGTATTTGTACATTCGAAAATATAAACTCACAACCAATTGCGCCTAGTCACTGATTATATTTAGCAGACTTATGTACGTATATTCTGTTCACGTACAATTCAATTCAACGTCCTTCACGCAAAGATAGACGTGACTTCTAATAAATTATGATTACCGTAGGATCCTGTTAATCGCAGAAGTCTGTAGATTCGCGGCAACAATATAAGCAGCTGTTTACCTATTCAAAGATAACGTTCACCACTATGGTGGTTACTCGCGAAGTGTGTTCTAAAGGTTTAATGATCTCTGCATCGCGTGAAACTTCTCTTTCTGCGCGGATGAGACGCGCGAGCGCCCCGCCAAGTGCTCGTTAAACCGAACATTGCCAGGGTAACGGACACGAGGAGAAACGTTAAGACATCGTGAAATTTTCCAGATATCTGTCGTCCAAGGAGCAGAAGATAAAAAACTGAATAAAAGACGAGAAAAGAAACAGATAAGGGAAAAACTTCTGCTTTCAGCACGCTCCATTTATAGATAGGGCGAGTAGTTCGAACGATTCGTTGCTGGTGACCTCGCTACCGATTTGGAAAAGCTGATTACTTTTCACTTCGCTTCGAATCTGGTCATTTGCGAGGCGAAAGAGTTTTCAGGCTTAGCGTCACCCTTCCTTCTCGCCGATAATCGCTCCGCTCCTCCTCGTTTTCCTTCTCTGCCGTTTCTGCCTGATAAAGTTAATTTCGAGTAATCGCAAATCGGACTCGATCGTTTAGATCCTTGTCGATTCGAGACCTACGTAGGTAGAACGATTTTGTAGTTCTTTCTTCGTAATTTGGATCGTAGAATTTTGATTGTTTACAAAGTAACTATTCTTTCTCGCAATGGTAAACTGACTCTGCGACAAAAAGTAGGCAAGACGCGATGTTAAAACACGGATTAGATTAACACTAAAGTTTACTTTTATGATATTTTGGAAAATAGATACCGTGAAATATATGTAACTAAAACATATTAAACATCTTAATTAAATACCTTTTTATCTGCAAAATAATATTGGTACGTACCAATTTAAATCTCGAAATTCCTAGATCAGTCAAAACATCTATACGAAGAATCCTACGCTATTATACAAATATAAACGTTATAGTAAGTCTTCTCCTTACATTTTTCAATTTACTTTTGAAGCCTATTCGTTTCAAATTCCTTGTACTAATCGAATCTTGGAACAACATCCAGAGTTTTACCATTTAACCACTTTCCAATTCACCAGAGCATCGAACTTCAATCCGGAAACGATTCAGCAATTCCACAGAAACAGAAAAGCTGCTCGAGGAGCAGATTAGTCTAATCAGATTAACCATGGCCGATTGGAATCGCGTGTTTTTCCTAACATCGTTTTCTCAAGCGTTCTTTATCCGCGTTCCGTTTCGACGCCGTTCCATCCACAGGAACGAACGGCTCAAGATTATATTTGTTTTTTCTTTCTTTCCATCCGCGCCCTTTCTGCTCGATGCGCCGATTCTCCAACGCAGCCATTAAGAAGTACACACGGTTACGTCGGGTATCCCGTTTTTCCCGTCTCTTTTTCAAAGCTCTTTAAACGCCACCTTCGAGCGTGCACCGCAGCTGCCTACGACCGTGCCTCGCTTTAGTGCATTTCCTGAGCTTTTAACGAGGTCCTCATAAAAGTACTGCTGCGCGGCCCCTTATTCTTGTTATTTAGTGGCGGCTAACATTACCTGTATCACGAACCGACGCGTGTACACTTTCACTCAGTTCGTGTACGTTGATCAACTCCTTTGATCTATACCGTTTCTGATGTGGCGTACCGGTAATTGAGCCATTTGAATACGCCTTTGTCGCTTTCGAAATAAACTTGGTGCGTTCAAACTCCAATTAAAATGGTTTCGTTTTATTTCGAGAAAAATTACGATTCACGCACGGGTATGTAATTTTATCTTCTTTTTTTCAATTGCATTTAAAAGATTTTTTAAATAGATGGTTTTGGAACATTGTGAATCGAAAATCATACAGTCTTTTTCGTTTCGGTATTGTTTGCGAAGATACATATCCATAACATTGTAACTTTGGAATTGATAATATTTGCGATAGAATACACTTTTGTCGCTTTCGAAATTTCCTGGTGGATTCAATATCTACGGAAAGAGTTCTCTTTCTGAACTCTGAGTTCTGATTTTTCTTGATTTTGAAAATAATTACGATCGGTATTTGGATGTATAATTCTGCATAAGTGTCTTTTAATTTTTTCAAAATTTTTTAATAGATGCTTTTGTGAAATCATGAAGTATTATACGGCCTTTTTTGTTTTAGCATTGTTTGCAAATATACTTGCCTTTCTTCATAGTCGTATATGTATGTAATTTTTGGATTGCTGATGTAGAAGGGCAAAATGCGCTGCCTTACTCGTTCGAACGAGCGGTGTTCTACTTGTCTGCTCAAGCACCGGCGCGTTCTACTTGTCTGACTAAGCACGATCGTGTTTACTAGTCTGGTCAGACACGCTCTTATTCTACTTTCATGAGCAGGCACTCATGTCGACTTCCAAAACTCTCGTTATTTACATTGGAGTACCATTTCGTCTTTTTCTTCAACTAATAGCACATATTTAATTGAAAACTTTTATTAGTAAACCAAGTAAAATTATGAGAAACTCGCCGTTAAATTCTAATAAAAATTCAATTTTTAATATCATCTTTAAAAATATTAATCTATAGATTGGTTTCAGTTTCATGCTGATATTTTTGCAATTTAGAAATGTCTGGAGAATATTATAAATTTCTGTATTATTCGATTCAAACATGGTTCGAGCTTAAGAAATGGAAATTATTATAAATTTCTTAATGATATATTTTGTTGCAGTTTGACAATGAACTCAAGGAAAGCAATGGTTATGGATTTAAAAAACTGAATCGAACATAAAGAAAGTGAAACAAGTGCTTAATAGCAATCGAAAAACCCTTCTGAAACCTCACGTCGTTCGCGCTATACTTTTTCCTTGTCTCTTACCTCCATTTGTCTCCTTGAAGTTCCTCTTTTCCTCCCTTCCATCGACTGAATCATTTATTTGCAGAATTTTCCGATAAATTCCAGTTTCTTTTTCCATTTTTTCACTAGCTAACTAAACGAGGCAAAATGCAATTCAGGATTGCTATTTAGATAATCCGCGATCGTTGAGCTGGGAATGAAAGAGATCCGAATATTTTGAAAGAAAGCTTTGATCGTATTTCTGCGAAAAGGCAAATGTTAAATATACATTCAAATATAAGTATAAATATATTTACAATTTATAAGGTTGGTAAAAGATAAATTGCAAACGTTTTATATGTCCACATAATAAATTATGGTACATACTTTCTGCATTATTGAAATCACGATTAATGAATGAAGGAACGATACAGTGTATGAGTGTATGTTAGGATAAATAACATGTGTATGCGTACAAAGAGATTTATTTATTTATTAATTGGAAGAGACGCGAAGCCGCGAAGACTATTCTCGCATGTATTTATCCCATTTTAATTTAATATTCGTTTATTCGACTAAACTCTACTCTATTGTTAAATTAAAAAGCATTATTTCTCTTTGACTTCTCTTTCAAAATCTCATTCTACATGAAGTTAGTATTTAGTTCGTTTCGCCCAACAAAGACCCGTTCGATTACACAGCAATCTACAAACAATGGACTCTAGCACTCACCACGTAACTCGCCACTATTGGCCTAACCTACAATCGATCATCCCAAATGAACAATCATTGTTCTCGATCCGCGATTCATTTACCTTGCAATGATAGAAAGAACGAGACGTGTCTCGTAAAGGGCAAAGAATTAACAGCTATCTAATTGCCAGCCATAAAACCCGCCAAAGCAGCTTGGCCTGTCCTCGTTTTCTCATTTCGTTCTATCATTGCCCGCGTTCTATTCATCTGGCTGCGGTTTAAAGGACGAGGTCTCGTGGAACGCTTCTTCCAATTGTGTCTGTTCCATTCACTCAGTCGTCTGATCCGTGCTCGCGCTTCTTCAGCGAGTCTTCATCTTTTCTACGCGAAGCTTGCTCGTGGGATTCGCGGTTGAATCTGATTCGAAAGCCGGAAGCCAGCTCAGGAATTACTCTGCAGATCCTTCTTGGTTAGACACCGTTTCTAAGATCCAATTTCTAGTAAAGTGTGCAATGTACCCAAGTATGACGGCAGCCACTTCGCTTTGACGAGCCGGAAACGCCCGTGGAATCCTTTGCAACCCTGAACACGAGACTCTGCAACGGCGTTCGGTTGCTACTTTCGTCCCTGCATCCTGTTTCCTGTGTATCGTCGCGTGTTTGCCTATTGCTGGAAGCACAGCGCACCTCTGTATCTGGATTCGATTAACGGACAGGAAAATCTAGTCAAGGATACAGCTCTGGTATTTGAGTTTCAGCAGTGTCAGAATGGTATTCATAAGCAAATTGGTTCGATGCTATCTCAGATCGATATCGTTGCGAACATGATGGTTGATCTTAGTTTCTGGAAGGTAGCGATACGTTGCTTGTATAAAATAATTTATTCCAAATTGTTGAAACCGCCATTAAATTATTCTAAGGGCGAGTAAAAATTTGTTGTACTATTCTACATAGAGTGTATATTCTGAGAATATATTTTTACGCTCAACCAATAAAAGGTTATTTCTCTTATCCAAAGTAGTTCAATTCGAGTCTCCAAAACCACCATTAAATTATCTTAATGGAAAACAAAATTTTCTGTACCACTTCTGACACGGAATATATTCTGCAACTGACTCGTCTCTCATTACGCTGTGATCTACGTGCCGACATCTCGAGGTGAGACATCTTCCGATACTCGCGTTATTCAAACGAGATTTCGATATCTAACGTTCAAGGAGGTTACAGGTCTAACGAAATTTGCCGGATTCCGATCGCGCAGTACTGTCGAAGCTGAGAAATACGTGAACTACGAGGACGCGTCCTCGTGCACGCCAGCTAACTTTCACCCGTCGATCTACTTCGTCCTCAACGTCTTTATTTTTCTCTGCCACCGTTACGATTTTCGTTCCTCCGTCCTTCTCCTTTCTATTTTGTATTCTTCACATTTTTTCTCTCTTTCTTCCTCTCGTTAAATCCCTACTTTATCAGTCCCATCGTTCCCGCTTCTCACACGGTCGATATTAACCGAGCCGATTTTTTTCGCGGCTGCGCCCACAGAGGCATCCTGTCTCACCAATTTCCGTCATAGGACTCGATGAATTTTCAAACCCCCCGATATTGCCCCGAGTCCTCTTCGATCCCGAGCTTGCGAAAAGATTCTTTTTCTAGTAATCCCGATAGGGAACGATGTAGGATTTTCTTCAAGCTATGCTTATGCGAATCTTCTTAGATTTATTTTCATGTCGGCATACTGTTGCTGATTTCGTGTATTCGATTCGACAGAAGTATCTTGGGAAATAAGTGTGCATAATAATTCTCGAATGAATATGATACATTTGAATTTTGTAATTTTCTTTTGGATTTTCTATATAATTTGTACACTATCGGTTAGCGACCTTAGGATACTTTCTATATGTTTCGACTTTACTGTCAAACTTCTGTCTTTGTAGTATACGTGCGTCGTTATTCATTGGCAATTTCAGGGAATTCTGAGGACGAATCCCCTTCTCAGTCGTTAAACTGTGATTTACTTGCACTCTTGCAGAAGACTATATGTTTGCCTTGGACTTTCACAGAAGACTATGCGGTTGCCTTGGACTTTCGCAGAACACTATGTGGTTTCTTAGTACTTTCGCAGAAAATCACTTCGACTTTCCCAGAAGACTATGTGGTTTGCTTCGATTTTCGTAGAAGATTACATGGCTTCCTTGGACTTTCGCAGAAATCTGACTCTTCGATTTACCCTTAATTGGATAGTTTGTTGCACCATCCCTTTCAACGCGTCGTGGCTTATCTTCAGCAATTTTCATTAAAGGATCATCTAATTTGATACTCTATACGACAAAGAGAACTTCTTATTTCTCATAAGACGAATCTATAGAAGAGTGTTCTTTGTACAAAATACTTTAATCGGACTTGTTGGAATTTTTACATCGGATCAATTTCCCCAACAATATCTCGTTTCTGACAGAAAAATCCATAGGGAGATTACCAATACAGTAAGAAGAGTAATAAAAAGTACATGAGTTTTGAAGTTCGTTGTTTACATCAAGTAGGTGGAATTCTATGAAAGATGAAAGATGTCCTAAGGCTTTTGAACAGTGATGTTTCTTGATTCATTCGGAGTGTCATCTTCTCTCGTTTCCTGCTTTCGAACAGATTCCCTTCTTCTAATTAATAATTTTCTTAACAAGTTTACGTAATTATGAGTCGAATTTCGTTAAGTGAGTTTAAGATTCAAATATGAAAATTCGAAAATCGCTGCACCGTTAAAGAATGGAGCTTCTGAAACCTTCTGCCTTGAAAATGTTACCATCGACATAAATGATTTCTTTCATAATAATATAATTAATAAACACACGTTTCTTACAAACGAACATAGAAACATCTTTGAAATCTCTCACACTAACGATTTCTATTACAAATTTTCCCAAGTCTTCCCAAACTAAGGACAAACGAGACATCCTGGTTAGCTATCCCTATATCAATAACGTTTGTCATCACGATTTTCCGCAAAGCCACGCAAGCTTCAATTGTCCCCTTCATCTTTCTCATCCAATCATCCGGGCAATTTGAAAAAAAACGATTTTCCAGACTTCTCCGGCATAGCGGTGCGTGCCGGCTGCGTGATATCGACGAAGAATTTTAATGACTTCCCATAAATCCGAAGCGGGGGATGGTATCGAGGGAATTTCACGTTGTTTTTTTTCTGCGGCTGAGCATTCCACGAGTCCTCCTTAGCGAATCCATTGAGAAAGAATGGCGGTCGTATCGTCATTTCCCACCCTTCCCAAAGGAGGAACGTGAAAAAGCGGCAAGAAGGCGATAGAAGACGTATAATTGCTGGGAGATTGAAAATTCCGTTCGCACCGGCCCGATAAATCCGGCTTTCGCCCTGCGAAAATGTCAGCCGACTTGAACCAGAACGATCGTTGATCGTCCGTTTGATTCCGTGTCGTTTCAATGCGACACACGCTGCGATCCTTCGCTACTAACCAAGCAAATTTGACTAGTATCAGTCATCCATTTTCCTTCCTCTCGTTTCCTTTTCTGGTTATTCGAGATTTACTTTCTATTCTTTTGTCCTGGAAAAATACCTAGATTCGATGTCGAATCGACGACACACGATACTTTGTTGAAGATATCACACGTCGGCTCTCCTGTACGACTCAACTAATATTGTTGGTGAAATTTTACGATTTACAATTTATAAGTTGCCAGTGTTAATAAATACTATTTTGCCACGGTAATATGTTTGGCTGTAAAATGGATGAAATTTGACAAGACAGTTAAAAATAATAAAGTGTTAGCTGGAAAGAAATGGACAGAATTCCTGAAAAATGTATTCAACACTATAGATTCACAAAGGGAGACTTAGATATCAATCTATGTATATATAAGTTTTATTAACGAACAAATCTTTAATATCGAACTAATCAGAAATTTTTCGTCAACGATGTATATATATATAGTGGAATAGTTGTTTAAAATGTAATATGAAATATCTGATAAATTGAATAAGAAAAAAGTACTGATAAAGGAGCAATAGAATTTATAGTATCTTTAAGATAAAAGTAGAAACAGAAATTTCATAAAATCAATGTTGAAAAGTGATCTATGAAAGGAAACTTCGAAAACAAGTCGATCGAGCTAGTAACAGTTAAAGATAAGAATATGACGCGATATTTCTCTTGCTGATCCATAACTCGTGGCTGGAACACTCTTTGTCGTTCGTTTCATTTCGAAACGTGCAATTGATATTCTCTGCTAGTAACGATCCTCTAAAATTTATGTTAGCTTCGTTATCATTGTTTGCGCTGTTAAAACGAAAAGTGTGTTTCTGGCTGACAGTACACTCCGCTAGACACCGATTTTCCTAGACGAACGTTTATAAATCAAGCTATCCGTGACAACGTCGATATCGCATCGTCGATGAAACCTACCAGAAAACATCGCCACAAAATCAATCGGACATTTGCTTCCACCAAAGAAACTTCTATGAATTTATATTCAACTAATTTATACTTTTCAAAAAAACGACCAACTGATAGATTTTTCATTTTAGATTATATTTTAACTAAGAAGAGCGAAATAATAACTCATACAGATACGTGGTCTTAGCTATTACAAAGAGAACTTCGATACTCGTTACGTTTAGTGCAATTTATTCTTTATATGGATAATAGATAGATAATAGACCGTTGTTGTTTTCTAAAAAGAAAAGACAACCACAACGGCAAATTATAAAATTGGATGGAAATTTGAGATGAGACGTATTCCGGTAAATCAGCAGCGAACATAAATTTCGCCTTGATTATCGACTATCGTTTGTCTATCTGGACGAAATTACCGGGACGAGTAAACCGGATGCGGCATAAAGCGCGACGTCGCATAGATTCGAAGCCTTTTCAACAGGAGGCAATCCAGCTTTCAGAGTTTCGCCTGTCTATACATATGTATTCGCCGGAGCCGGCCAGTGAATGCCGGAAAATAAACAAGATTATTTAGAAAGCTCCGCCGCGTTTGCAACTTGTTCGCGCGTCCACCTGTCGAATATATACGGTTTCTGTGGCCTGTGACCACGAACGAGCACACATGTGCATACTATACACATCCAGCCCACTTATGTTGGTGTAAACAGGCCCTTGTGCGAGTACACATATTTGCACTTACGATTAAGCGTATAGATACACCGTGAAATACAAGTATCCAGGCGTCAAACTTGGGTGGCTCTGTCTTTTTGCTGAAACGAATGGTAATGGGCAAATTATTTCTGAGTGGTTCAAGATTTTATTCTCATAAAAATTTTTGGAATTCATGTATCAGAATTCCTTAAAATAAAAACGATTGTATTATTTATTAACACATTCGCCGCTGGTCTCTTTATATCTTTCTTCTTGTATTCATTTGTGCTTTATTTGTATATTTTATTTGTATTCCTTTATGCTCAGGATCGGAGAAATGTATAATAATTATAAGGATAAATATAAGAATACGTTTCTTGAAAGCCTTTGTTATAATTACCTTTCGATATAAATAAGTTATTTAAAAACTACACCGATCAACTCTATAAATTGTAAAATAGAAAAGATGGACTGCTCGCTTGCTTTTGATGAAACAACCTGATGTTAATAGCCTTTTCATAGGCGAA
Source organism: Bombus soroeensis (assembly GCA_014737365.1). NCBI lineage: Eukaryota > Metazoa > Arthropoda > Insecta > Hymenoptera > Apidae > Bombus > Bombus soroeensis. The sequence goes on along the minus strand of JACXIL010000282.1, from coordinate 55,130 downwards.
CGTGTACAGGAGATATCAAGATTAATTACATCTTTCTATATGAAATTATGTTTTTCACATATCTTGTGATAGGGTGTTTTAGATTCGTTGTATTAAATAAAATATTTAGTAATATTAAATCATCAGTATCGTATAGAGAATTTGTCTGTGTTGGATCGTAGCGTATCATCCCTTAGATCGATAACCGAAGATGGTAAGGAAAGTTTCGTTTTGTTTGTCGAGTGAAAAGAAAACGGCGAACGAAGTTCAGTCTGGCTGAAGGAAGAGAAATTACGTTGGCAATATCGAATCCGATAATATCGGGAGTGTTCTTTAATAAAGGCGGATGGAATTGAATTTTTCGTAATATTAAGATAAACTGTTTTAATTAATTCTTCCGGGGAAATTTCTGAGAAGGGCTTAATTGTTTGTATAATTAATATCGAGGCAGCTGTATCTTCCATTCTTTCTTTCTATCCTTTTTTTTTTTAGAAAGATGAATGCCACTCGCTCCTTCTAGAGTTCCTTTTTTTCTCTTCTCTCCCTTTTAATTTATCTCGGAATTTCTTGCGTTCAACTTCCCCAAGTTCGTTTCCCATTTTAGTTTCCATCTTCTTCCTTGCAAAAGATTGTTCGATGTTACAAACGTTACCGTGATCAGAAGGACTCAACTTCGAAATCCAATTCTATCAGGTTCTGGTACTAAGTTCCATTATTTTTTTGTTTCCAGATGTTTTCCTTCCGTTAATGGGTATCCCGCTTTCCCTTTATGATTTCTACTTTTCTCAAAAGAAAAAATTGAGAAGCCACCGTTTAAAGTCCAACTATGCTACTGCTAGAAATTGAGGATTTTGTATGAAGCAAAGCTTCGTAAGAAGACAGTGGAATATACTGTGACAAAGACCAATAGTAGCAATAGATATAACACGTTGAAGACATAACACGTTGAAAAAGAAAACTCATTTCAAAAAGAATGCATTCCTTCAATTAATTAGACCAACATTTTGGAGAACTAAAATGTCTAGTAAAATATTTTAAATTATATATTACTGTCAAAAAATCGATAAACATGTGCAAACTCTATATTTTACATAGTATACATCATATGATAATACTTACATATCAATTTGGACTTTTGAATTCAGGCTAACTTTACACTTTACGAATTAATAAATACTATAATACTTTGAAGAGTTTACAACTGATACATGGGCAACATAATTTCTATAGAAACTTCAGAACACTTCGATGAACGTTTTACAAAAATCTGAGTCTCATCACCAACTCAAATTCCACCATTACTCTCACCCCAATTTCCCCATCCAAAAGAGACATTCTCTCCATATCTCATTACAGATCACGCAGTGAGGTAACACGTAAAGGTTCCATAAATGTGTAAGGGGAGGACTTAATGGTTCCAAAAATAGCGACTCACATTCATTTTCTTAGTTATTTAAATGTGACGAGGGTGATCGAAGTCTCGGATTTGGACCCTTTGACATTTGCTCGGCTACTGACTGAAACCGATCGCCAACTGTTGGATGTCGGGAAATGTTTAGATTATCGACGAACACCGATGACTCACCGGTGATACGGGTCCTCGAGAGAGGTTTCCACGTTTTATCGCCTACAAACGTAACATTACTTGAAAAAATGCGAATAACGTAAGTCATTGCTTTATGAAGGCTTATCATATATAGAGAACCATTATTCTTTTGTTCTCAAATTACAGAACTTCTTTCTCTGCCTACAATTTGTACAGTAATCCTCGGTAATGTATTCGCTGCTACAATATGCTTTTTGCAATTATAAAATACTTTATTCTCTTGAAAGTTCACAAAACTGGATCAACATCTAGATCGAAGAAATTCTTAGAATTCTTCTCATAATCATACAATTACACGAATGAAACGCGTATGCGAACGCAACGTACCTCCTCGATTCGTTAAAATTCTAAAGGAAAGTCTACCCTTCTCATTCAGCGATTACGTAAAAAGGATAATCATCATCTAATTAGGTCTCTTACGATTTACCTTTTATTCCCCTAAATACCGTTTAAACCACCCAAAAAACTGGATCTAGATATGGCGAGGTACGCGCAGCTAAAATACAGGAAGCAAACCGCGACGGACCTTAATGTATATTTACAGTCGACGTCTAACTCTCGTAGTACGTATTCGTCGACTTGCATGGTCGTTTCGATGCACGTAGAGGCGCGTATAACCAGTTGGACGGTAGCTGGAAAAGCTGGCTTCCGAAGGATGTGCACCCTGAATTAATGAAGCCACGGACGCATTCGGCTGTGTGACTGGTAATCCTCTTTCGGTATTTCCTGAAGCACCGGTTGGGATTGCACGTACGATAAATAGAGATAATCCAAGGGACGTGTGTCTGTGAGTGTGTAACGCCACGAAATATGCGCCGCGAGTGCGGGCACGTATTTGGTAATCGTTGCGGAATCGTCCGTAGACGCCGGAAACCCGGATGAACGAGCTACGCCACTCGTGGAACCGTCCCGTTAGCGGGTTACCGTGCAAGAATATGCCGGGTCATTTCGCGGATTGTTTGAAATTAATGCGCTTTGGTTTTCAGATTAATAGGGTTTGCAAGCAATTGAGAAAGGAAGAGTAAGGGACGAAACATAGTGGCTTTGATTCAGAGGATAGACAGTGTAATGGCACGGAGGATATATCTTTGGGAATTTTTTAGAGTTGTGCGTAGGATTCGTCGATGTACGATGTGTTTGTTTAAAAGAGTAATTTGATAGGAGATCGGTATTTAATATAATGTTATATAACGGAAAAAAGTCTCGTGGTCATCGTGATGTAGCTATAGTATCGACACGTTACCACAATCGATATCAATTGAACATTCTGTGTACTAGGGATAACGTGAGCTTTGTCGCAGGACAAATAGTTTGTACACGTTCATTCACGTTCCATTAAAGAAATTTAATCTTCAAGTTGGTCTGTTGAGAATTGCCGAAATAAGAGTAAAGGAATACTAAGGTTATACTTAGAATTCATATTAAAATAGTTTTAGATTTATTTAATAAACGATTTCTAGGATCTTCGTCGATATACATTTGCACGCGTCTCAGCACTTTCTTTGTCTCACCATCTTCCATACCAGACTACCAACGGAACAGTTACATTCATCTGTTTTACGAGACGCTGTGCACGCACATACTTCCATACACTCATATTCACATACGTGTGTCACTAATACGCGGCTAATCTAGTCTAGCACACAAAATTATATATATCTTAATATGGTCAGTCGTTGTATCAAATTTTTTTAAAAATTGCCTTGCACAAAATTTATAATATCGGTCTTCTGAAATCAACCAGGAAATTTAGTACTAACGTAAGCGATAATAAGTGTGTCCATTGGCCACAGTGAAGCATGTTTCTGAAAGAAGAAAAAGGGATGAAAAATGTAGAGACTCACGTGGATCGACAAAACGTGCGAGAAAGTCCGTGTCGCGTTGTTCTCGCGCGAGGCCGGCCTTAATTGAAAAAGCGTCGTCATTGCGGTCATTGTTCTCGTCACCGTCATCGTGCTCGCGCGAACGGATCGACGTAACAGCGGCTTCCTCTGGCTGCTCGCCGCACACATTGTTCGCGCGCGCATACGCTTCATTCTCTTCTGTTCCACCCTGACTCCATTTAAGTCGTGGCTTGTTACGGAGGCATATATTTTTTTACGATCGAGACGAGGTTTGTGGCTCAAGAATGTTTAGTGCAAAAGGAAAAATGTTTATAGACGAGAAATACATGTGACGATCAGAATTGAACGATCTGTGCTGTATACAAAATTAGATTGTGGAAGAGAGTCGTATGATGTATCTTTCATTTTTATTTCGACGGTAGAACGTCGATTATCAGAACACTACTTAAATAGAAAATCTAACGATGGTCCATTTTTGTATAAATTATTGGAGATTAGAAAGAAAAATTGAAAGAAGTTAATACATTTTTATTCAGAAACTTTTCTTTCTATTTGATATTGATATTCGTGAATTAAACTCGAAAAATATTTTCTTTGATATTTCCTACTGATTGAATTATTATTAATTACTTTTTGAAGATAATTGTATACGATCAATGTGACATAATATTGTTGAAATTTTTTATATTAGCCAATTTCGCAATAATTGTCGCGGATATAAAAGGATAATAGTAGAAAATATAGAATTTAATGTACTGAATGATTTTATGAAATTTGGGGAATAACGTTGTGGATTTTGCAACAAAGACTTTTATGCCGGGTAGATCTATTCACCTCTTTATTTGTTCCTCGTCAATCTGAGTTTCTATGCAAAACTTTTTCTAATGGATAATAAATTCTTTCTTTGGACTCTTTTATATGATACTCGTCGATATCCTTTCACGATCCGAATCTCCTTTGACGTCTTTCACGTAATATTATACTTTTTATAGCGCAGCTTATCTCAAGGTCCAAAAGGTACGATGAAGAGGATCTTCGAGGAATGAAAATTGTGGAAATCTATATAGAAATCTATACGACGGTACTAATGCGCGCAGAATACACAATGTATATGGTGAATGAAAATTTAAGCTACAGATTTTAAAGAGAAAAATAAAAAAAATAGAAACAAGCAAACATATAAGCTAAATAGAATACAACAGGACTAAAATATTTTACTATCAATTTACGTATAAAAATAATTACAAAATTCATAAGCAAATGTTTAAAAACGTTCCAAAATTTTATTTATTATTATTTACATACACGCATACCCATTAAGTTATCTTCTAACGCAATAAACGCCAAACAACAAAATAATATAACACATAAATACAATTTATAACTGTTTATAATTTATCCAATTTTTTATGGTAAATATATAACAACTGAGCGTATCTGCTTTTAGTGAAATAGTAGAATCATTATGAAAATTGTTTTATAGACGAGTGATTATAATTATCAATTCAAATTTGGTTAATATTAAAAAGAAAGCTATAATTGAAACATTTTATCCCCCATTTTATCTTACAAGCCTTTTTTTTAAAAAGCTGCTCAATCTATTCATCCTAAAATATCCCATATGACAAGCCAACCACGAGAATAACATAAACACTAGAATTCTAATTCCCAGAACGTTAGTCAATTACACGTTTCACACATGTCGCGTTATCTTTGATAACGTAGTCCTATTAATCTCATTCCTTCTGCGGAGAAAGTAGTTTACGCTGTGGTACTTTGTTTAACGAGAACGGTTAAGTGGATTGTAGCGGAAACGATTTCCGGGCGAGCAAGCTCGAGAAACAGGAGGGTGAGAGCAGAGAGAAATGGAAGCGGTATAAGAAATGGCCAGCGATTAGGGCGAAAGATAATCCATAAATTATTAAAAGAGCGGATCGTGCGAATTTTCAAAATGGCCGTGCGGACGCCGGAAGACGGCCGCCATTACGTCGATTTTTCTCACTCCCGCGAGGGGGTACAGGAAAGATCTTTTTCCAGGATACATTATGGGATTATTAGAGCGCCACGGCGAACTAATCTTTCTGGGGGCGAAATTGTTCGCCTCGTCCTCGACGCTGGTTCCCGTGCCAGACTCGTTTAATAAACTTTCTCGGACGCGCACTTTGCGGACGCCGCGGCAGTAATTTCTTTAAGGCGCTGCCCATTACGCGGCTCGGATTCCGTGCCCCGTAAGGGACGAGCCCCTTCTTTTTTTACCCTTTGTTTTCCTCCTTTCTTTTAATTATTCTGTGTCTAACGACCATCGGTGATACCACGGAAAATCCATCCAGTGACCTGGATCCCGAAGGGATTCGAAGAAATTTGATGAGAGACAAGAAGAACATAGGAGGAAGCTGCTGACCGGAAATACTTGCGGAACGATAAAGGTATAGCACACGTATTCCAGGAAAAATTTATTTCGTTCCGAATGGAATTGGATATCCTGCTTTTGTAATAACGGTATATAAATAATTTGTAATCGTGATTCGTTGAGAAAAATTGCGTGTATTGGCTAGAATATAGCAAAAATATACGTAATATTTATGATAAAGTAATACGATGAAATATACGAAAATGTGAGAAAAATATGTAGAAAACGAGGTCATTGTGTTATTCATATTCAGTATTTGTTATTCTGCGAATGAATTTAATATAGTATCTGGTATTGTTTTGTTTTCGTAAATACTTCTTAATTATTTAACATGAAAATCATGAATTATAAACTATTTAGATAAGATACTTAATAATTTAAAATGATCAATATTTTATATAATTCTTGTTCTGTTGGAGATATCGTCAAATAAATTTTTAATAAACTTATTTGGCACGATTTCCTTTTCTTTACTTGCATTTTGTAACTTCGCATATGCCTTGCATATCTGAATTTATCAAATAAGTTTGGTAAACCAACTAACTAAATTTGGTTCGCTATATGGTCTACGAAAGAAATTTGCACATAAATGAATTGTAAATAATAAGTATGCTTTTAGGTTTCATAAGAGTTGTATGTAATAAATTGTAAATAATGTAATAGACATATATAAATGAAGTTACAAACGACCAAAAGAATAAGAAAGATATCTAAGCAGTTGATTTTCATATGGAAAGATTTTTTAACATCATGAGGAAACATTTTTTACAAATATTACACTGTAATTAATTGCTATTACGTTGTAGAGTATAGTTAATTGCGGTTATATAGCCGTGATGGCAAGCTAAAGATTTTAACACAGTAAGTATCGTACATTTGACGATTTTGACCGACTAAAGTAACTAATTAGCGCAACTCGTTTGCATTAAAGAGAATGTAGCGTAAGGCTGATCGATATACCCAAGAGCGTTGAACAATTTAGAAATAAATACACGTGAGATAGATTGCTCTTTACGATTGTTATAACAGTTACTAAGATAACACATAAGATAAGATATCGCACGCGAGTACACGTGGCCAAAAAAAACTGCTAATTACAAGACACGAATAATAGAGGAGAATCAAACGCTAGCGGTAACGCTGCAATCTCTGTGCAATTGTCTTGGCGATTACGAATCGAATGATTAAGATTTGTTGAATCTAATATTAATTCTAGTAAAAGTAAGTTTAAAGTAAGAAAAAAAAAGTAGGAGTAAAATATCTTTCTCGAGCAAAATTTTCATTTTTTTTTTTTTTTTTTAAAAACATCTATTTCTATATTCTATCATTTTTCTCGTAACTTTAATTAGATCGATAAAAAGAGAAATATTTACTATTACTAGTGTTATTTCTAATTCTTTTTTCTTTCAATAGTGAGCAATACACGATACTTTCTTGAAGATCCTTGAGATCGAAAAAGTACGAACTACGTAAAAGATAAACATTTTTCACTGTTGAAAGTACGTAATCAGACATATAATTGATAATTTTCTACTTCAAACTTTCTATTCCTCTTATCTATATTACTTTTCTAGCAAACCAACGGTATTATGCAATCTGCATAAGCTTCGCATACGAATCCCTTCACGTGTAAATGAAGTTTCAAGTTGAAAATTGTCATTAACATGTTCTACAACATTTGTTACTCTCAAATGTATCTACGTCGCATAAATCTCTACGGTGTACAATCGATTAAAATCTGTACACAACTAAACATACCCAAACGTATAGTCGACTGTCCAACGGATATCATTTGAATCAAAGCAGGTGGTCGAAACTCGTGCTGTGAGTAAACGGGCGTAATTCGGAAGAAAAACGAAAGGAGAATACGAGGATGTAGTCGAAAGAGATCCAACGGTGTCGGTGTTATCGAGAATCGAAGATAAAGAAGGGAGGGAAGTGGAAAATCTTGGAAACTCACAACTTTATACGTAATAGTTCCTAGTTCTGTGGTACATCGGACTATTTCGCGAAGCGACCGGTATCACGAACGTCCGATTCCCCCCCCCCCCTCTCACTCTCTCTCTTCCTCTCCTTCAATTTCACGAACGAATCTCTTCGCAAATACCTTCCGAACATTTTGCCAAACTAACTCGACCCAATTTGCCAGGACGCGATGAATTACCGATTGTTCGATCGCTGAACGAAGAGAACAATAACAAGGAACAGTAAAAATTTCACGCGACACACTCCTCATGAGAATCGTTAGCATCAATATGTGCGTCATCAAGGTCGAATCAGATCGTAACACGACAAGGATGCATCTATTTTATGGAACACAATAAAAGTGTGTTAAGCTGTTTCACATTCGATAAGTTGAATTTCGCTCGTCTCCTGTTTGATATATTTCGAGAGTTACAAGTGTCCTTCTAGCGAGGCTGACGATAGAATGCGTTTAAACAATTTTTTTTTATGGATAATTGTATTTGTAGGAAATTTTTTCAGTACATTAGATAAAGGGTAATTTATCAATCTATTAATAGGATCACTTCTTAACAAGGAGTGTGTAACAATTCTATAATCACGGAATTAACCTTCTTAAAACAGAATATTTCTGGTACTGTGAAGAAAAATTTTTTTGTCTGATGATTTTTTTTTAAGGAGGACATAATGCACTAAAATTGGAAATAAAAAATACATTTATTACTTAATTAATTTCAAAAAGGTAATGATATTTTAAAGTATATAACATGGAACAACAAGAGTTAGAAATTAATAAAGACAAATTAATTTACATTAGGTGGACTTTAATTTTTGCAAGTAGATATAAATATGATATATCTTATTATCTTGTAGAGAAATGATACGATACACAAAGGAATAGTAGATGCATAAATAGAGAAATTAAAACGTAGCTATTTCTGCACAGGAATTGCGAACATTTTAATCAGAGATGAATGGTTATTTCAACTAATAATGTTCATTTTAACGTATAATTTTATTTGTCATTTCATATCTTTCCGTTGAAATGCATAAGCATTCCGTTCCGTTTTCAGTTTTTACTGACAATTTAGCAAATGAAATTTTACATAATTAGAACAACGCAACGTATGCGTCAGTAGCAGCAAATATGTTAACAGATTAAACTTATTAGACATATCCTCTGAGCATGCTGTTGAAACTTTATGTGAATCAGTTACATCAGTCAAAGAAGAAATAACTGACAATGAGCAAAAATTAATTTATTAAACTTTGGAGGTTTTTAATAATTAAAAATCAGCACCAAATCTCAAAAACCAGATATAGATAAGAGGTTTACAATAAAAAATTTCATTGGCTTTTAACAAAATAATAAATAGACTTCTAAATTTATTTGAGTCCAATCGTCTTAAAAAATGGTGTAATTTTTAAACGCATAATAAACACGCGACGATGAAACAAACAAACGAGACTCGTTATTTTGTGAACGTTTAAAAGTACGTAAACGTGAGAGCATAATAACGTTGGAACGGTTAGGGAATCACCATATTCAATTATTTAACCAACGTCATTGTTGACTCCACACGGAGAACGTTCATGTCTACAGCATATTTAAAATGATCTCCTCTAATTCTGATAAAAGCAAGTCAATAAGTGAATAGGGGCAGCGTATTACCAGGGGAACAGTCTGAAAGCTTTTCACACACAAAGGAGTATCGCATTGCTATCAACGAACTTATTTCGAACGATGACAATTGACCACCCTTTTATTACTGGAAATTAAACTAGAAATCATTACTGTTTATCAAGTGCACATTCTCCTGCTATTGAAATTTCGGGAAATTTGAAATTCTTGCGAATCTTGGATCTCGTGGTACGTACAACGATTTATACCGATTATCATAAATACGATACCTGATACCTCCTGAATAATTTTACCCTCAGTTTCCGAAATAAATCGATTTTAGTGTAATATAGTAAAAATCAGACGTTTGATTCGTTTGATGTACAGAATTATTTACAAAAAATCTGTACAAAAGAATTCATTTACAAAGGATGCTATGCACAAGAAATTTTACACGTAAAAGGAAATTCCTTTAAAAAATAGCACTGTCCAAGTTCCCTTTTTAAAAGAACACGATCAAGGCCCCCTTGCACAGTAATTTAGCAACTAATAATATCAGTACATTAACAAGTTAAAAGTTCTCATTTATAATTTCATAATTGCTTTGCCGAATAGAATAATCAGATAATTTGTAATTTATGAAATTTACTTGTAAAATTTGATTTGTTCTATCGTCAAGCTTGCCACTGAAAAGCCATAGTGTTCAAGTGATAAATGTATGTAAAATATGCATTTTTAATGCGGTTTTTGATTATACTGAAAATCTTCCCTGCTAGTACTTAGATAATTTACCATTTCAATTTTTCAATCGTTAATATGGAAGATCTTTACGATGGAAATTGCAGGATTAACGCTAGATAAGATAACGAACAAACCTACGCCTGTACTAAAGTGATCAACTATAGTAACGCAAGGGAATTTTGCCTAAGAACTGATTTCTTCCAAAATCATAAAGACAATATTGCAGACACGTGTACATAAGTTAGATACGATAAGATATGGATGGAGAGGAGGGTAGGAAATGTTCAAGGTTCTAAAGTCGCATAAAGTTCCACCGAACATTCACACGTCGAGGCTTCTTTCAATGGAAACTAAAATGTCTTGCTAACATATTACAATACAGCTTGTTCGCGAGTAATCATAGGTAATGAACTCCCTCGTGAAATTTTCAATTCCCTGGTGCTGAATTTTATGATTTAGACGGCGGGCAACGCCATACCAGCGGTGGAATATGTAGCAAATAATATACCATGAAAGTTTCACAGTGTAATTTATTGTTCCTTTATGAATTACAAGTTTCCTTGATATGTTATACAACCATTACAATAACGGAACACAATAGAAAAGAATATGATAAACATATTTTTGACGACTTTATTATATGAACGTGACTTGAAAGGTAAATATGAATATTCTAATATATTTAAAATTTTGAGGAAGAATTCGATAAATTGAAAGATACGAAAATGAATATAGATCTACGATATAAATACATATATTGTAATAATTAGCACTTCTAAAATGTTCAACTAAGTGACAAGGTTACATATTTAGTTCCAAAATCAAATAACTCATACTATGTAATATGTAATTGTTTTCCTAACGTATGTTTCATATTCTCAGCGTGTTGTATTAGAAGATCGTTGCCTTAAAATATAGGAAATACGACTTAATATATTTTCCTCTATGTTCTTCAATTCCATAATAAACAACAGTACTTACGTATAGTAAGTAAATACTAAAGACTACTTGTGAGATAAGCCGGACTGTTTCCACGAAACATTGTAACCAGTCACATGTTAATATATCTAACAGACCTAATATCATCTAATCCACGACATCGTAATTCATCACTAAACCGATCAAAATTCACCTCCACGTGACGAACCTGTTTCTTGCGAACACTTATCAGTAACTCAACACACATATACACATACACAATGAAATAAAGAGGAGAATGCATCTAGATCACTATCGTGGATCGATGTTAATAGCAGCTGGTAGAATCGAGTTGTTCGCGCAAGGAAGTCCTCCTCATCCTCCTGATTCCCCGAGGAAGGACACTGAGAATGTAATAGATTCTCGTGCCCAGAAGCTCGCTTTTTCCTTTCGTTTGATCGAATGTCCGTGCCGGGAATCGGCTTTCGCATCACGTTGATGGCAGAGTCGCGTGTCCCGCCTGACAATGCCGCGAAGGCATCGCTCGTGGGCGACGCCGTGGCCTGACCGTGTAGATAAATAGAAACGTTGGTTCGTCCGGGACTGGATACAATAGAAAATTAATGGCAGACTGACCGGCATATCGATGACGGGGCTCGTCGCGCGATTTCTCCGCGGTTCAGCGAGCACTTTTGTTTTCAGCAAAACTCGCTGTAGCCGCCGCTTTTATTCGGAACCTCGCCGTGGATCATCGTTCGCGAAACTGGTATCGAGAGTGTCCGATTACACAGATACTCTTTCAACGAGTCGTTCGCTCTGTGAACTAGTACGAGGAGGTGGGACAGTTTTTCCATTGAAATTGTAGATCTTTGTAACCGCGTTGATCCGAGATCCACGAGGAAAATTAGGTCGCTTTCAACGTCGAAAAATATGTATATATTTCGAAAATTGTTTATTTGTAGGCTGAGAGGATAATGTATTGACGATGTAGACTGGAAATGCTTGTATTGATATTGGTGGAATTCGAGCGAGAGATAGATACCGATTATTTTAACAACACCGTATATTTAGTCAACGTATTCACAAACGGGAATTTTCAGCAATGTTGCAGTTTTGCGTGACAGAGAGCTGGAGTGAAGAGCGAGATAAGCGTATCGAAGAATTGTTAAATAAATTTCGAATTTAAATATATTGTTTGCGTATTTAATACGTATTCGTATTTGTCAAATAGAGAGAAATGTCTTTTTTAAGAAGGAAATTTCGCACAATTAATCGTGTACAATTGCAAGTGCACGATATCAAAGTTCGATATCGTATATAAAATGAATTTTGAATTAAATAATACAAACGCATTACCTACCTTATCTAAAGCAAGCTGCAATATTGCGTCATAAAAGATAGATTTTGATTAACAAGAAAGAGGTTGTGAATTATCTTGAAATAAAATCTCTAAGAACTTCTTATCATCGACATAGAGATACATTTCCTCGGAGCTTATCATAAGTAACGCCGAAAATAATTCACTATGATATAGTATTTTTCTTTTCATTTCACAAATTTCTTTATCATTGACGCTAAAATCTTCTCAGAGTGAGAATCACGCGCTGCGACATCGACCAAAATCAGTCTCTCGCATTCCAATGGATCATGAACTCTACGCGACGATCAGCAAGATACGAACCTTAATCGGCCTTACATTAATTCGACATCAAAGCGTTCGACGAGCACCGCCAAGAGGTGCATCTCTACAGGGACAGACTGAGAAAGACTCATAAACCAAGCGTAGAACAGACAGAAAGCCATAACCTCCGGGTCAAAATGGCGAACTAGAGAACAGCGTTACGTAAGAAAGTGAAATCCTTTGTGGTTCTAAGGAAACCCGTAATGAACATGCAAGGGCCACAAGGGTTTCGAATGAAATTTCATCGGGTGCGATTTACCTCAGCCGCAAAGGTGGCCACCGTACCTTTGCTAATCCTGCAATTTCTGCGGCGGACGCTAACGTGATTTTCGAACAACGACCGCATCATCGAGGAAACGCGCAAAGAGATTCTTTCGGCTGTTTGAAAATCGAGCGTGTGCCGTTTGTTCCTTTGATTTCGCAGTCCGAGCAGCTAGACTATACGAGAACGCGGGCGGATTTCGAATCACGAGGGGTGTCGTGCACCGCAATACTGTCCGCGACGAATCTATCCGCTTGTGAATTGGAACGCGCACCTGTGAAGATACTGAATACCGGTCTGAATGACGGATTACGTGGCGAAATAGGGATATTTGGATGATAGATTAGCTGTTTAGTGAATATATGTTATGTACATGAATATTGGAGGACTATGTCAATGAAACGAGACAAGATAAAGCTGCATTGGTTGTTAAATGATTTCTTGAATGTGAAAATCGGAAATATTGTCAAATATATAGTTATATAAGAATATATAGAAAGAAGAGTATATATTTAGTTTCTTATAAGCGTTTTAAGAAACTTCACATTTAAGAATTTTTTTTAGTCTGGTAGAGGGAGTACGTTGTAGCGATATATATTTTTAGGAATTTTTTTCCATGGACTGTTTTGTAGGCTTTAATATGATCACATCAGATATTTATAAATAAAATGTAACAATACAAACATCGAATAGATAGGAGAGCTTTTGTAGAAAGTAACATTTTAATTAGCGAGGACTGTGTAGTACGCGAGGGAAAATAAAATATAGAGATTATGCATGTGTACGTACATGTATTTACGTTTAATTTGAAAAAATGTATGCATAGTAATACGTATTTATAATACGACAGATTAATTAAAGCATATTTTCTATATCAAATATATTATATATATTATTACGTATATTATACTATTCTACGATACTACCAATGTAAAACTTTCATAATCATATTTTCCTGTCACTGTGCTGTTACAGAATTCTTAAAGTAACCATCATGAACAAATTTATATTAAACACTTTATTGTAGAAAAAAGTTATAGCCGAACGAAGATACTATCGTATGAAGATACTTCTCGTAACAATAATCATTTTTTAAAATTAGGTAAATTCAAATTTCTTACATAAATTTTTCATGGGACAAATCGGCAGACATGTTACAAGAAGATAGGAAATCATATCATTTTATCATAAATATTATAATATTGTGTTAGATGATGTTATTGATGCGCGCAGTTAATAATTCTATCAATGTGTTGCTTAAAGTGCACCAATTTTAAAAGCGATAGCGGAAATTCAATATTGAAATAGATGGAATTAATGACATATCGTCGAGAATGCTAAAAATTTTGGAATTTTTCGAACTGTACTTTCGGCGAATTCGTTCGACGCACCAACACGGGTCGAATTTCAACTCTTCCAAAGTTTTAATGGATGATCATGTAAACATGATCTCCAAATCAAATACTCCAACTCGGTTGTAATTACTGGAGTGTACTTTGCGGAATAAACTTGGTTGCGCCGTTGGTGAGCATCGATGAACTCCGACCGCAGAAATTTTACATGGGGAACAGGCTTCTGGCTAATTTCGTCTCCAAGAAATTGATTTGCTCGTCTGATGATCAATTTCAAGGCAGACATGTTAATAAACATCATCGTTATACAGAAACTCTTTATCCGTAAAAGCTATTTTACAATAATATCAAGGAAATTTCAATAACGAAAAAAAATATTTGAAAAATCCAATCTTTATGAAACGTAAAATCGGTGACTTAAAAATTCGATAAAACTCCAATTTATTCTTTTAATTTAGCAATAACCGAAGCAACAGCTCAAAGATTCACCGCGGGAGCTTTTCGTAATCGTTTTGCATCTCCTATTTCAACTATATCCCATTACACAACGAAGCTTCAGCTTCTATCGTTCGTTTATCGTCCAGTTATTTCGCCTGTTAATTATCGCAGGAAAGAAGAAAAGTTAGAAACGTCTGGTTCGACTGTTAGTGGCTCGTGTCGAGCTGCTAGAACGCGCGCGCGCAATCGTATAATTACTCGAGTCAATTTCCCGCAGGCTTGCAAAGCACTGTGTCGGCCGATCGTACGCGGCGTCATTAAAATTTCGCGAGCAACCCTCCGCGGTTAGAAACTGACTGTATCTCCGACACGAATTTCGAGGTAACGTTCTGTTCGAGAGCGGAACGCAAATCGAAACTAGGTTATGTTATACATATGAATGAACCGGACATAGTTACGCTGCTTTTTACCAAGCAAACATCGAATTTTCGAACAGCGGCCTCTCTTTTCGATACACCGATTAATTGGGATTGCGTCGCCTTAAAAGATTTCTCTGATTACACTCGTTTCTTTTCTCGCGTTTGTCCTCGCGATACGTATGTAAATTTAATTTTCTTCAGTCCGCTGAAATGGAATTTATGGAGATGTTTTTTGCTATTTAAGCATTTGCAACTTCATACGACTGTATTTCAGCTGTACGACTATGTTACAATGTCTACGATGTTTTATAGCGGCTAGAAAGAGTATCCGACACAAAAGTATCGTATTTATGTTAGTATTCACGTATTAATTGGTTAGATCCAAGTATATTAAATCTCGCATGGTTTAATAGTAACTTCATACAAAAGTTTCATTCTATGAAAATAAAATCTGATGAATAAACGTTTCATTAGAAAAGAAGAGTA
The DNA here is from genome assembly GCA_014737365.1 of Bombus soroeensis. NCBI lineage: Eukaryota > Metazoa > Arthropoda > Insecta > Hymenoptera > Apidae > Bombus > Bombus soroeensis. The sequence continues at coordinate 39,411 of JACXIL010000282.1, read as the reverse complement.
TGTACCGATATTTTGTGTAATCCTTGCATAATATTTAAATTCTGTTATATATTCTGAATAGCAGATCTGAGTCTAAATTTTGAAATTATACTTTTTCAAAAATCTGTAAATACACGAAGAGGCAGCCATATGGTTGCTGCGTTCGATTAATCAAAAATAATATTTAGCACAAAACATAGTCAATCTGTATTATTCACGAACATATTTGTTTAATTTCTTATGTTATAAAATTCCAAATTTTAATCAAAAACATCACTGCAACAGAATAACCTATTAAGCCTTCGAATATTTAGTCCATATCAGAATATTCTATAAGCGATTTGTGACGCTTAAAATAATTAATTTGCATATTGGATATTCAAGTAGAATGACACATTACGGTACGTTAAATGGATATATTACAAGGTACATATTTAAAGACGAATACATTTTTAATACGTCGTGTGTGATGATTACAATATCAGACTGAAATTTTTGATAATTTTACCAAGCACGGATTATTCAACATTGTCTAACTAAGCTATTTTTTAAGTATCATTCGCAAAAGTACTCTACAGCGAAATAAAATAATTCATTTCGATTAAAATGATTCTTGATATTTATCGGTAAATAAACATTTTACATATACCGGGTGGGGCAGTCACACTTTGTCCAATAGCAGGGTGGATAGGTCAACGACGGCCAAGTGCACTTCCGATGCATCCTTTGCAGTTTGCTACAGACAGGTGACGATCCATTGTGCTGCTAAAATATTGACACTCGATATTTTCCTGTACTCAGCATGGAGTAAAAAACGTTTACATGTAAGCCCATCTTCGTGATGGAAGTCCATGCTTTTTGCTTCTGCTATCTCCGTTGGTTTCGTCGATATTAATTTTACCTCTTACCTCCTTTAGACGCCAAATGCGCGCAGGAATTATTTTAATTTCCGAACGACCTGCCCGCCGTTTATTGTTGTCCAGTGCTTTTAAGCTGTCCTCCAGTTTATCGACAAACTGCCATCCAATTTTCTTACAAAATGTTACTTCCTCGATAACAATACGTTAGAAGAATTCTAAACTGATGTAACCACTTTCATGATATACAGTTTGAATTTGCATTGAAAAATATATTTATACTGGAAGAAACTTTAGTTATAATCGGCTTCTTATACGATTACGAGATACCAAATTTAATACGACACGATCTGATTACAGATAATGCAAAATCGGACAGTTAAACTCGTAAAAGTTACGTTCGTTTTATGTCACAATTTCGTTTTATCGTATTCTGAGATTAATTTTCGTGTATTATATATTTTGCCTAAATGTTAATGCAAGAGTAAAAAAAAAAAAGGAAAATTAATGCGCTTTATACGTTTGAGATCGTGTTCAAAACCTGAGTTCCCTTTCAGAAATTCACAGCTCAAGTATCGATCACTCTATTCAAGTTACTACCCATACATCTACGTACGTACATGCTGTTACTCGTATCAATTACATTGGAATTGCAGTTGAAATTCGTTCCACTTTTTATTCGAAATGTTGAACACGAAACGTTGAATCGATATCGTGTTATCCTTGACTGCAGTTTTTTCTCGGTTATAGCGAATGTATAGGAAAACGTGTTGTAGAGAAAGTGATCATTTTTTTCTGAATATCTGGCCAGTTGTCAGAGTAATATAGTAAGTGTCGAGCATAAAGGAGTAAGTCTGAATAATTAGTAAAGGGTGTGGCCTGTTCAGCTGGAATATGAATCAAGAGTCCTTAATCTTTCTCACCGTTGACCCAGATTAAACTCAAAGCGTCGCCATCGATTCAATCGATGCCTAAATATACGATTACAAATATTTGGCGTCTGACTTTTACCTCGAGCAACATTATAAGCAATATTTCAAAGGATATTTGTGTAACTATATCGTAGAGATAAGTCAAGTAATTTACGAAAGGAAATTATGGACAACATTCGATGGAGAATTCATTATTTGATATCTTGAAACTCTAATGATTTATTTGCAATTAATTGCGAAAGATATATTTCTGCACGCCAGATATAACTATTTCAAGCAATATAATTAGAATAATTTAAAATAATTAATGGGCAAATAATAAGAATAACAGAAACTCTTTAGCGTGTATTTAATCAATGTCTTGATCAAAACTCCCCGTGGATAAAGTGTTAATACGTCGTGTGAAATTAAGATTTCCAATTTTTGTTAATTTTCCGATATATAGATATAGATAAAGATTGATCGATTCTGAACCGTTTAGATAATCTCCGCTTTTATATTTCATATTTTGAAACGTCATATTTCAACGCGAATTTCTGGCATTACATTCGATTGTTCACTTACCGTTTTGTTTCCCAAGTTCTTCACGCGGCAATTCAAGTACGTAGTTTTGCCCAGTATGGTGGTCACGTTCTTCGAATTCGATATATCGAAGTATGGACCAGATTGTGTACTGCTGTCATCCAGTCTGTTCTGATGAACGTTGCTATTCTTTCCGCTGCTTCCGTGTAGCATACTGTAGCAGTGCACCCCTGTAAATCAATGCAACGGCGATTAAATCTCATTGAAAGTGGCAACTTGCTCGTTATCGCTTTTCCAACTGAGTCCAGCAAAGGAACAGCGGAGCTCCGTTCGTTAACGTTCACGAATAATGAAAAGATCCATCGCTAAGGTCCCCATCTCGATGCTAGTACCGACAAGAAACGAAGCTATCGCCACGAAAACGGACTACGAGTTTCCCAATTATAATCGTCGACATGCGATCTACCGTGCAAACAAATTGAAAGAAAGGTGCACCGTCTGCGACGTAAATTGTCCTCGCTGTTCAACAGGATTAGCATTTTTACTTTCGTATTTATACACGTTTTATTAAATTTAATATTTAAAGACATGCAAACTTGATTACGAAAATTTATGCTTGAAATAAGGTAACAAATAAGAAATATTCAAACTCAGATAGTTGTTATAATATTTAATGGATTAAATGAATTTCCATACAGCTTCTATTTTCGTAGTTGCGTCACTAAAAATATACAATTGCACAAAAATCAATAATCCGGTAATGAGCATCGCGCGTGTATGAATAATAACTTGCGATTAATTGTATTTCAAATAAGATGCAAACGAGTTGAAGTTCTATGTTGATAACGTATTGACTTTTCCAAGCGATCTGGCTTGCGTATTCGATTAAAACGTCAGTCAAACAGGAACGACAGCTTGCAGTTCAGGTGATAAATGTCTATGTTTTTATCTGTGTAGCGTGGTATAGTTCGCGGCGTGAACTCTCCAAGCGAATCTGTTCAACTGGTCGTTGTATAGGATGACAAAGCCCTTTGCTCGCTGTGATACTTGTCACAATCGTTCGCATCGCCTATTGTTTCGCTGTTGGGAACCATCGCGACGTGCACTCGATTCGAGTGTCCTGTTTATCGAACGAATTCGGCGATGAATTTCTTAATGTACACCGATGGAAAGATAAATTGTACCGATAACAGAGACGATTTGTGCGTTATTGGATCGCGAGCGTCAGCGTAAATTTCAACGTTGATACAGTAGCTGCTTCGCGATCGGTCGTGCCGCGTACTCGCACTTCGAGACGAGTAGCTGACAGCATCATAAACGAGGAAATGCCCGTTTTCAAAATTTATGGAGCTTCTTGAGCCGTTAACACGTGTCACAGAGGATATTTGAAATGATCCTTGGCCTGAATTTTTCATGATCTGGAAAGGAAAAGTACTTTGCTACATGACGATCTCTTTCAGTTTCCATTCTCGTTTTCCAATCTTCCTTGAAGACATCATTCTCGAAGCTTCCATCAACAGATGCTCCGAATCAATCGTTCCAGTGATCGAGATTCATTGTACGTAGTTTTGCATATTGTTAACTTTGTTAATTATTAGAAAATAATGTATTTGCAGCTACGAGTAAACTTGTTTGTTAAAGTGAAATTATCAACGAATTTTTGCATTACTTCAAATAAAGTAAAATATGAATTGGAATAAATTCTGAACGTTAGAAAATAATATTAAAACAACATTAAATATGTTACATAAGTAATAGACATATAAATATAATATCTGTCGTCGTCATTACAATAGCGATATATTCTCGAAAATAAATCGACATACGTATTTGATTTGTTAAGGTACTTTTTTAAAGAGTAAGTTTAACGAATATGTTAACGAACGAATTGGTAATCCTAACATCTAAATAAATTAATTCCTCATTTGTTTCAACTTTTTTAATTGTAATCGCATTGCAAACTTTGTATAAAGGGTAAATTACATTCCATTCAACCACATAACAAAGAGTACCTAAATGGCAGCCATACGTCGAATCGAACAACCGTCGATTTACTCATTTATTTTCTTTAGCGATTCTTAATCTGGAAACGTCAGTGAAAGATTCCTGGTAAAACGGTCCGTAAGTGTTTCCGAGTTCGACCAAGGGATACAGTTTCAAACTGTTCGCCACTTTTGGCGAGTTGCAGAGCAAACTTCTGGAATGAACTTTAATGCAGTATACCAAACTTTCTCGATAGAAAAAGGAGAATCGTTGATTTCACCGCTGCCCTGAACAATTACCGAACTTGTTTATTATTTTAACGCGAAGCACCTTCTCTCATTTCTCGACGATCTCTACAAAATTCCCCGGAAACGTTTGTGTTTCCTGCACACGTCAACATATGTTGAGTGGCAGAATTATTCGGATAATTGTAATGTATTTCAAAAATGTATGAAACAATAAGTTAAGAGAGAAATAAAATGTTAACATTTTTTAATTTACAGATATCTAGAATGATTCGCATAAATATTTGGAGTTTTCGTGAAATTCGAGCATTATCTAGTTTTTTTTTTATTATTCTTTATTTAGGAAAAGTATGTGCATTAAATAAATGAAATGTATTATACGTTTCTAACAACTACAATATATGTTTTAGTATTTTTATAAAATAATGAATTAATTAGCCATTATGAATAAATTTATTTTATATTTTCAGTTTATTTCTTTTTATTTAAATATATTTTATAACAGTAATATTCCACATAGTTTGCTATGTTAAATATTGATACGAGTTACTGTAATTAAAAGTTAGAGGTAACAAAATTATGAAACAAGCTTGAAAAATCGCGCTTTACAATTACGCAAGAACAACCTATATTTTCTTTACACATTTATTTCTACATGTTTCCATATCACACAATCAATGATATATCTTACAATTGTAATTATTTTGCTAAAAATTAATATCTGAAAGGATACTCTTTTCGTCTCATAACCTCGACCAATCTTTCTAACTAATTTTTTGATTTTGTGATGTGTAAATATGTAGGAATATATATATCATAACTCGTTATATCTAATTACACACTGCAACTTTTCGATTTTGTTATCCCAAATTTTTAACTGTACATTTTTAAATAAGAGATATTAAAACATTCTTTTCACTGGCTTGTTATATCAAGAATTTTTGTTATATAGTCGACAATGAGAATAATTTTGACTCATTATACGTATCGACCAGAAAGTATTGAATTTCTCAAAGATTACTTTTCTCTCATTTCTCTCCAAGTCATAAATTAACATCATCTTTGACCCACAAAATATTTGATCTTCTTAAAAATATCAAATACTACGTCTGTTTATCATACGCTTCGTTTAGCATTGTGTTTTCGATTCTCGTTCGATTAACGTAATAATTTCAGAAACGCGCAAAACGGTGAAACGGAATGGTGGAAATTGTTTGAACAACAATTATTGCTTATGCCCGACTAATGAATATACATATATAAGATCCCGCTAATGGATTTATAATTTATTGAATTCTAAGATTTATCGAAGATTATACAGGTGGAAAACGAGTATTGTATTGCGTCGAGATGAAAAGACATATTTTCCACGAAGTGGCTATTGCCGTGTTTCAAAAGAGCAACGCAAGAACAGAGAAATTAATTTACTCGTATAATTGTTCGGATGCAAGGTGCCGTAATGAAAGGTGGAATTTAAATGACACTTCTTATGTTACGAGTTAAAACGTTGCCGCGGATATTCGAACGTTGTTGTTCTGTGCGTGCAATGTTCTCTTAATAATAATTTTTATTCTTGAGCACTCACAACGACTATGCTTTTAGCAGTAAACAATATTAATTAAAAGCAGCTGTGCATACAAAGAACAAATTATAAAGAGTAAAAGATCTAGTTAAACACATCCTTTTATCTTGATGCATGAAATAATTACCAAAAACAACTAGACGAAATTATCAAGACATGAAAATGTAAAATAACTTTAAAAATGTTAAAACGTAGAGTAGAGGAAGCTAACAATCTGCTAGATAGATTAATTAGAATTATATGTTTGCACAGCTATTTAACGCCAGATGAAAGCCACAAATAGAATTAGACAACCGTGCAGCATAAGTATAACACCATTAATGAGATACATATAATGCGATAATAAGACGAAGAAAGGCTATAATAAATCTAACAAGCTACAAAAAAAATGTTAACCCGCGAAACCTAAATATTTTCAAAAAATTAACACTTCAAGCATAATTCCTTTACATTATTAGCATATTATTTCTATTGTTTTGTTAAATACAGTTTATTCGTTCTGTTCTATATATAATGAGTTAAGACCTGCTTGCAAACCAATATTTTTACAATGCTCTTTTTTCACGAAAACCTGAAATTTTTACTCGATCGAAGTAACTTCCTCATTGTTTCTGATCTTGTTAAACCTAAAGTACACAGTATTTTGATTTTTACGAGATATGACATGACATGATCCTGTGGGTATTTCTGCAAATTTTATAAATACAAGTGAGAAGATAGAACTAAGTAGAAATTTGTTTTGCCTATTAAATGTTACGATCAACACGACGTTTCCAACACTTTATATATTTTTTCACACACGTTATGTATTTTCTGTACACCTTTGTATCTTCATATTTTCTATAAATGCCTCGAAATCCGCAGTCTAATTACATTAAACGTCGATAGTGTTTAGCAATATACAACCAGATTAATTATGGTGCGCAAAGTTCAACATTAAATCTCAACATACTGGAGCTTCGCTGATTCCAAGAAATCTATTTTGTCCTATAAAGCAAATAGCTCAGTGCAGAAACTGATGATTCATCATCTACCTAACCATTTATCACAATATAATTGAAAGAGAAGTAATTTCGTTACCAACTTATTCATAGAATTCTCGACGTTTGCATGCGATACTAATTAGAAGTACTAAGAAGCAGAAGTACGATTTCGAAGTGGACTATGTCTTCGCAAATAGCAGGTAGAGTTGTCGTGTCGCGTTGAAAGATCGAAACGCAGACGTAATTGGCTTGTTATCACTTTGGCAGACGTTCTAACCGCACGATTCGTTTTCTACGGGTTTCGCCGCTAATTACAGCGCACTGCCGAGAACAGGCGACTACATAATCGAATTTTGCTGCTCTTAATTGCAACACGATTACACGAGCGGACGATTCGCGTAAATATTGAATTTAGTCACATGCTTGCTCGCCTAATCCACCTCAGCACGGATTTCTTCTTCGAGTTGTATCTCGACTTTAGAGATGCCAATGAAAAGTAATTGCTATGCAAATGAAGTATCAGTAGGTCTATTCGATGGTGTTAGGGAAGTTCTTTTCTTCTTATCGTATTTGGATGGTGAAATTGTTTGCTTCGTTCTAAATTTATACGGTTTGCTTCCAAGATATTTGCTACCGTGGCTTTAAGGAAAAAAACCGTACAATATCTCACGGACATTATCTTTATCATTTGCTAATTATATTTGTATGTTTGCTCCTCTTTCTAGAAAATTTACTGCTATCTGTGTACTACTGGCGTTGATACTGTTATTGATACTGTTGTAATTATTTTCTACCAGTATTTGAACAACAAAACCGTGTATGCGTTGAATTCTCGCTACATATTGCTTGAAAACAGACCATATTTCAAGAATTTATAACATACAAATTTTTCATTTCGGATATGTAACGAACATGAAATAAAATTTTTATATTTGGAAGTGTGCCACATTAAATTTTTAAACTTCGTATCGTGCGTATTTAAAATTTCGTTCTGAAAAAATTGGAGTTTTTTAATTTTGCAAGTAAGTATAAATTACAAATTCGATGGAGAAAATTAATTATTTTCAAATATTAGTAAATAATGGTCCGAATTAATAAAGGAAAATTTGACATTCCTCTTTTGAAGGAGAAGAAACGAGCGAAAAAAAGAGAAGGATCCTTGATGTTCGTTGTCGTATAAAAAATTTTAAGAGAGTTGAAGTCGTGAGCAACCCTTCAGGCGTTTGAAGAATGACGATCTTTTAAGAGAGGAGGAAGTTTTCGATTCCGAGCAGCCCTTTATGCACCCGTTTCTTCGCGACTAACGTTCACGGGAGTTGAATTGCTTCGAGAAAAGCGCGTTCGACGTTTCCCGTGACTTCTCGTCTTTTTAATGACGCGCCTTTCTTGACAATCCCCCGTATAGCGCATTGTACAAAACTTCGAGCGCCATTCTGAAAGTAATACGATTTCGAGCTGTACTCGATACGAACTGCGTACAAACAAGATCGAGCCGATTTCGTTTCATTGATCGAGGAAGGTGACAAAATGCGGTGAAGCTTTCGAAATACAGCTTCAAAGACGTACACGAATGTTGGTGAAATTTGTATTTTCCTTTTACAAAAGTACTTATATTTTTACAATTTTTATTTGCTTTTTCATAAAGACGTTTCTTCGACGAGAAAATTACTTTTTGCTTTTCTCCATATAAAGTAATTTCAAATTGAATTTATTATAAAAAAATAGTGATTTTTCTAAATTCTCTGATGTTTGTTTATAATTTTTCTAAATTCTCAATAATCTTTTCCTTTTTTGGAGCTAGCTTGCGATCTAGTTACGATTTGAACATTTTTATTCCTTCAGAAGAAATGATTTGTAAGAATTATTGTCCATTAACGCTATAAGTAGTGATTTTTCATATATATTGAATATATCGTTTATAGTTGATCAGAATTAAAACAATATGATGAAAATAAATCGATTCTGCTTCTGATTTTAAACGCTTCGGTAGTTCTAGCGTTAAACGTGACCCATGAGGATTTTAATTAAAATTTAATTTAAATTCGGAACTTCAATGTTCGAAGTTATCAAATCGATTGAATTGATTAGACCTATTTTATAGACTTCTTTAATACTTAGTACTATTTCGTTGTATGATCTAATTTCATTCGCATCAGCCCTAGAATCTCGAAAGTTCCGTGCGCAAGTTCATCGCAAATCTAAGTCATTACAAGTTTCGTGGCATAGTCGTAAAAGATAAGACACACAAAACGGCCCTCAAAAATAATTATCTGCTCTGTCGTTAAGGATACGAAATGACATTGAGGAGCGAAGTTCAGTCGTTTCATAGATAAATGAAGTGTAAAGATAATCCCGCCTAAAGCGATTTTCTCGAACGATCGAGCTTTTCCATGTTCGTAGGGTCATAGTCACAAACATAAATGTTTCCATTTTACTATTTAGTTTTCCTCTGCCTTTGAAAAAGTCGATACAGAAAATATACTATAATCGGTAGACTGTGAATATTTATGCAAAATTATGATAAATCTTCCTTTCATTTAGTAATTACTATAACAAGTATTTTACTTTCAATATTTTTTCATAGACTTATTTATGTTACCGAATAGGCTGCGGATGGATACATATTTATATCTTTGTCAACACCCAATCTAAGGAGTTACAGATATTTCCTACATTTTCGATATTTTCTATATTTCTTACATGATTTATTATTAAATTTATTCCAAACCTTGTTGAAAAAATAAATCCAATTTATATTCCAAACATAAACCGTGAATAGTTAATAAATAAGTATTGTTATTACAGAATTAAGTAATAATATAAAATATTATAAATTATAAATTACCCAACTACCAACTTAATTTTATTTCGATTTCCACTCGTTTATACGCCACACGTCCTGGCGACGAATTTTGCCCTCGATACCAGCCGGCCATAAAGCTTCGCACTGATTTTTATAACGTTTCGTTGTAGCTTTGTTTTTCACACTAGAATTACGATTACTATTCGAAATTCACTTTAAAGCGAAACGCACACATAAAAATTCGTTGACGAACGAATATCTTTATTTCCATCCCACGAAAGCGTTATTTTTCGTGATAAAGATTTCGCATTGAATCAGTGGGCGAACGAATGATTGAAGCTAGAATAGCCAACTGAACCGATTCACGGATGGCCACAATGGGCTTGGATTAATTTAATTATGGATCAGCTCTATTGGGAGCGTTGCATTGCTATGTAACCAGCCTTTCATCCGCGGAAAGCTCGCCTGACCTTTCTCTACTGATCGACTAGAACGCTTTGTTCTTTGTCATGATGTTTCTTTTGACATACGTCGCCGCGGAGAAACGAAATTATAATTCAAAGATTGGGAACAAAAGTGAATAAAAGGACCCCGTTGGAATGGGTCTTGTGCAAATGTAGGAACGTGTTTCGTTATGAAACGATACGAATAGGAAATGTTATCAAACTGATGATTGATCTATTATTGAATTCATTGGAAATTTTGAAAACTGATACGTGCAGTAACATACAATACTATTGTAAATTCTATCAGTGCGTGATATAATGAATTAAAAACGTCTAACAAAACAGAGGTTGTGACAATGCTGTGAAATATCTAATTCCAAGATAGATGACTTAGAAACATGATAAAATATATCTGCTACAAAAATTATTAATATTTTTTCGTACGCTCAATTAACAATTTCAAATTTCCCAAGTATCATCGTTCAGTTAAGTTAAACGAAAGAAACAATTTGCTAAACACCGAAAGTTGCTTCAACGATTTCACGACCAAACAAATCGGCAATACGCTCGGGCAGAGGAGGTACACAGGCCGAATTCCCAGGGAACTGAAAAGTCACAAACTCGACTTCCAAACCTGAACGACCGTTCGATATGTAAAACTCGTCTCTTCAAGCATTTTGTTGCCCCGTAAACAGTCGAAACGTACTTCCTCGCCAACGACGATGCCTGTTATGTGGTTTGAACGCGCGTTTCACACGCAAGCATATAAAGTGCTATTAACGACGTTTGCAATTCCGTTTAATTCTTTTTTCGTTAACACCGTTTCCCTTCGTTTCGATATTTATGTAACGCTTTATTTTGTGCCACACTTTCGTTTTTTTAAAACCTGTATAAAATCTAGATATCTATAGGTTCCTTAATTTCAATGATATATGTATTATAATTATATACATGTTCTCTAATCATCGAATTAGAATCATTCAAAACTTTCAATTTCTATCTTTTTAATAAAATTGAAAAACGCGAACGAATTGTAGAAGTAATGTTTATTAATTACTAAGGTGTTTTACAAATACATGTTAATTTCTCTTTTTGTATCCGTAGTAGCTGATATCCTATCGGTATACTGCATATTCACTACCTTTATATTTTACTACAATAGCTCGTTATTTTAATAAACATTCTGAATTTTTATTTTCAGATTCGGGCGATGTGATGTTTAATGATAAGTAAACGGCTAATTAGCCAAGCATTTTCAATGACCTTCAATTCCGATGAATTGTCTGACCATTGAGAATACGAGGATACTCGTTGATACAGTGGTTATTTGACAGTAAGAGAGACAATCGAGTATTTATTTGATATAAAATGATAGCAAGAAGAATTCACGCGATATCGTATTTGTTCTGGCATTTATATACCAATCAATTAAATCCAAATATATTAAATTTCGTACCATTCGTTGGTACTTTTGTATGACCACAGGAATTTCACACTGTGAAAATGATATCTGGAGTCATAACTGGAACATACTGTGACAGTACAGCGTGAAATATCTATCACAACTGTAGAAGTGAAATTTCTCGACGTAATTCTAATTCAATGGCCAGAAAATACAGCAGACAGTAGTCTAATTAATATTTTGTTTATTTAAGCCAACCTGCCACCAGAATAATATTTCCAGTACCGACTGAAAAAACTTGAAATTACAATTGCAAGTCCCTCCATCGTATTATACGTCATATTACGAAAGAGAATGCAATGTACATACAGCCCCGAGTGCAACGACAGCAACGACGCCGATTCTTCATGGTTTGCATAGTTTTACGACCTCGCTACGTCTTTTTATTAATCCGAAGTATACAAAGTGAGCTGTAGTATCATGACCAGGCTGACTTAAAAATTCCAAGCCCCAGGGCCATCGTGTGTTGGCACGCAACAGATTCTCCCTCTTAATTCTCTCATTTCACGGCTCGCGGTTTCAAGCCAGCTCGTAAAACATTCGTGTCGCTCAGAGAGAAACGGCAACGCGGTGTGGCGAGAAGGGCGTGAGGAAGAGCGGGGTCGGAAGGGTGAGCTGTCGTAGGAAGATCTTTCAATCTAGTCAAGGCACGGGCGGTTGAAGAAAGAGGAGGAAGCTGGTTGCCGGAGCAGCGGTCCCGGAGTCTGCTTTAAAATTCAAATTCACAACTTTTGCTTAAACGTCTCTTAGATAACCGAGATAGCTGCGTCGCCTTCCGAACACTCTCTGCCCCTGAAACTCTCCGGTTTCCACCCTGCGGCTGAATCTCGTCAGACGCGTAGAAAAACGATCCCAGAGTTTCTATAGGGAAACCTGGAGAGTTAGAAGAAGAATGTATGTACATGTACTTGCTACGCGTGTATTTTCTTCGTCTGTGTGTATGGAAGTTCGGACCGTAGCGCAATCTCCGATAAGTAAGTAAATTGGTCTGGATATTAGGAGCCTCCGACGCGCTGCAATTCCAGTGGGGGTGGTTCAGGTTACGTTACAAGACGGGCGCAATGGCGAACCCGAGTTTCCCCTTCGTTATTGGTGAACTCAAGATTGTCGACCGCGCTAACGAGGGACATCGATTACCGGCAAGAAATTGAGCATATGCCGGGTAGGGGACATAGGAATGAGCCGGTTCGTGGTATGTAATTCCGTGTACTCGAGCGTGAACGCGGTCGACTGGTGACCAATTTTAAGAGAGTGGAGAGTTTATTACTAGTCGTTGATATTTGCTAATGATAGGGAAAATGGTTATGATGGTGATAGGTGAATAATAGGTGCATACTCTTGCGGATAACTTTATTTTTCTGGTTTATAATTACGAGGTTATAGATCGTGGATGTTAATCAATTAGTTACTCAACGTTACATCAGCATTCAGTTAGAAAACGTATCAAACTGTGTTCAAGATTAATGTCTAACTGCTTTCGGAAAGATTCTCTTTTTTCAAATTTGGTAAAACAAATTTCTAGGTTTTAAGTCGAGAAATTCTACTATTCCTTCCTCTTCTTCTTGCGCCATTTTGGAATTTAATGTCCAATTACGTTTCACAAGCTTATATCTTTACGATTACTGGCGGAAAAATGAATTTTTCAGATAAAAATAGGTACAGGTACAAAACTGGTTGGATTTTACCTTCTTCATCTAAAATATTCTTTTCCAACAAAAGTCGATAACTCTACACAATGTATGTTAAAGGAAGCATTAAAATGATAATATTTATTATTGTAAGAATGGAAGGTATTTGTCACTTGTCATTTTTCCAAAAAAATTATATAATATACTATATTCAAATCTTCAATATCTGAACTGATACGGAGACGCGATTGGAATAAGAAAAATTCGAAAAGATTGTTTCGATAATGAAGTACCATCTTTGAACGAATAACACCGTGTCATTTAACTTCCGTAGCAATTCGTTTTAATAATATTGTTTCCAAAAGTAATTGATTTATCGCAAATGGCTATTAAACTTTGAATACACGTGAACCAAAGTATTACAATCTAGCGTAACAAGTTAAGGACATGTGTAGCTTCTCGCCTCCGTATACGTAAACTATTATGTATGCATAAACATTGAAATTATATAGAAAATATACGAAATTCAGAAACAATAGTTTGAAATAGCAAGCCGAAACTTTTTTCTCTTGAAGCAAGAAATAAAAATACGAGAAATAAAACAAAGAGATAATGATAATAGTAATACGTATTCATACAAACGTAGATGCTATGAATTTAGAAAATTGTTACTACAAACAACAGGAAGTATCAACCAATCAACAACAAGTAGTCGATAAAACCGCACACCTTTTCCTACGTTTTAAATCTCGCAAGACAAAAGACAACGGCAAAATCCTGCAGCATCGTGTGAATCTGCATACCGAACCCATAACCTTTAACCCGTCAGTCTATAAATTATCGGGAACTAAGAGGGAATCGTAGTCAAGACGACGCTGCGGTTCGATGCAGTGGGAGCAACGGGCGATTCAACAGGCAGCTCGGAGCGGAAACGAAAGAAGCGAACGGAAGGAAACAACGAACAGCCAACAGGCCCGTGGCGTAGCAAGCGTAGCGAAAATTAATCCAATCGGGCGCGCGGAAAATCAATTCGATGATAAATCTTCCATCGAATCGTAAATAACGGCGCGCCACGATCCCGCCAGATAGTCTTGCCTGAGACCATGGCGCGACAAAGAAATATGACGACCAACACTGGAGCTTATTTATCGAGAAAAACGGGACGTGAATGGGTGTACCGGGTTTCTTTGCTTGATCCACAGTGCCACGGGAATTCATCGACACGGTCCTTTTACATTTTTCCAAGCCCTTTTCCCAACCGTCCAGCATCCCCGCTCTCATTCACTCTTATTCACCGAACTCGAGCGGAACCGGTTTCACCGGCTTCGTCGTACTTCCGGCTATTTCACGAGTTCGCTCGTAAACTTTTTACTACGATCCTCCGTACAATATGCTCGGAACAATCTGGAGACGGCAGCACCACGACATCCACCTCCTCGTACCCTAGCCGTTTATTCCTCTCGCTTCTCCTCTTCGACTTCACAACTGACATCGAAACGATAGAACGACCGCCTCTGTCTTCACGAATTTAGAATTTAGAATGACAAGAACTTCGTAAAGTGAGTATCCTGCCGGGTACGAGTATAGAAATACTTGGAGTAGTATTGATTTCGAGAACGTCCAGAGGGTGGTGATACAACGAGATGGAGCACCACCAGCATCGGATAACGTTATTTATGATTCCGTTGCGGCGTTATATTTATCTCTTTTCAGCAGGCCATCGATCCTTCGATTTTCCAAAAGCAAACGGCCAGAAGCTCTATTCATGCTCAGGATTCAAGCAGATCGTCCTGTATTTTCTACGTTTCCAGTTCTCTTGTTCATTGCAGATCGTTTCTGCAACTTGGTTTAGCTTGTTATGAAATTACACGGAGAAACCATACGTACGTTTAAATGTAAATTGCACTCGTGTGGAATTAAAGTTTAAATCTTATTAAGGTTGTTTTTTTAATATACTAGCTTAGATTTAATTAAAGGCCCTTCTATAATGCCCTATACTGAATTTAAGTCAGAATAATCCACTCGGTTTTTAATTGTTTGGTCTGTTCGAAAGGAAATTAACACGGATATTATACAGATATTATAATTATTACAGAATAGAGTGGATATTATAATTATTACAGAATTAATACAGATATTATAAAGCGAGAAATTCTTGATAGATTAACGAGCATGGATTTTCTCGACAGATACATTACGCTCAGGTACAGCTACTCGTATAAAAAATTCTTGTCCGTTAAATAGAAATGTATCAACTTAAGTCAAATTAAGAAGTGTTTTTAGGGAGAGAGCGACTACTATTTATATAATGATTTCTACATATATGAATTCCAATGTTCGTTAAGTTCTCAAACTATTCTAAGAATTATCCTAAAGGATCGATTCCAACTGTCCAAATTTCGGAATCTCCAAAGTTTACAGTTTCAATGAAAAACATACAATCCAGATTAAACAGCCATAAAATCGATCAAAATGAAAATATTTGCAATCCGTGTGCAATTTTAGTTCTCAAACTTCGACAAATATTTTTATTTGACTCTTCTGCCTTTATCTTGAAAAGAACATCGAGACGCGAAAATTCGTTAATTCAAAGTAAACATTTCATTCAATCAGTTGATTAAACATGGAAACAGAAAAAGAATGGAAATTTTTCACCTAGAATACACAAAAATCCTACAGTTGAGTTGTAGATACCAATGCAAGGAGTGTTTTAGGATGCTCGTTATGTTAATGAGCGACTAGCTCTGAACAAGTAACGCTAATCGGTAATGGATGTTCTCGTTATCGTTCGTTCTCCGAGAAAGTAGATCGTTATGGCAGCTAACTAATTTAATTCGTTTACTAGGTCACTCATTCGTAAGAAAAATTGGCAAGAGCTATGTATTTTTTACACCGGCTTTTCCTTTCTCCTTTATTGTTTTCTTCAATTGAAAGTCCGCTTTTTATCGATACAATACGAAATAGCGAGCGTGATTGAAAGCTTAAAGCACAAGGAATTAAACGGCCCGACTAAACGTAGAATTATCGTGCTGAGATTTTTGTTCGTGATAGGCGGCCGCGATTGTAGGTTGAAAATAATTTCGAAATTTTATCCTTTGAGCAATTGTATGTTCAATTTTATATAAATGCTGTTTGAAGGGATAAAAATGTTTTAAATGTGCATGATTTAACGTTGTATGAAAGATAATGAAATATGGAGAATGTAAAGTGACGTCGTAGAAGTAGAGCGCTAAATGTGAAGTGGGTATCTTCCTTTTTTAGCGTTTTTTCGCATGACCTGAGACCTATTAAAATTAAAAAATGTTTTAATACCAGGAACAGATACTAAAGAACATGTAATTCAAGTTTCCATGTAAAATCATAAAACAAGTTATGTGAACAAATTTTAATATATCTTTTAATTCATTAAACTTCGCCTATTAATAAGAACTTTGTTTTCAAGAATAACATCTGTTTTATAGATTATGGAAAAATGAAATTTCACTCTAAGTATAGTAGATAACATAAAATTTCAAGATTATATTTATAACCAGTTTCAAAACTAGTAACGAGAACTATCGTTTCTTGTGAATTAAGAATCATTACAGACCGATAAATAAACGTTTCAGGATGTACATTGTTCAAGAATATCAGCCATTTAAATTCAATAATTGTCACGCACGAATAATTCTCTCTGGTCGCTGTGAATAATTTTACACAAAATATTTTGAATAATCAAACACTTTCGTGGCTATACGATATATCTATATCAACATCCAACGAACAATCAGTTCATTATACAGTGTCTATGGATCAATTATTACAGGATTGCATACTGGAGGATGGATCGATAAACAGTTTAACGCGTATTATTTTCCTTGTCTGAAGGTTCGACGACGCAGCTCGTCGTTGCATAAATGAAAGACAGTTCAAGGGGATGAGGTAAATCGTCACGTAGTTGAAGAGCCATATCGAATGAAATTTGCAATGGAAATTTAATCTGCCTCGGTTTGTACCGAAGAGTACTGGCTGCTGTTCCTTCTTAACACCACCCGTCTTTATGTCTCGCAGAATTTTCAACGGGAAAATAACAGACAGGGTGACGAACAGAAATTATCGTTGCTCGCAAGAACCTCTATCAACGGTTCGGGAAAATGCAGTGGGAAAGCTCGAGTGGGAAACAGGTTTAGCGGAATATTTTATTTAAACCGCGGAAAGATATGCGGGGACCAATCGATTCCGACGAAATCGCTCCAGGTGGTTATTCGAACTGAAAAAGCTTTCTCGCGTGTTTCATTCGAACAGAGAAAGGTAATCAATTTCGTTGAAATACCCGAGTATATACGAATAACCTGCGCCATTTGCTAGATGAAGGCCGACTCTGCTAACTCGTGAACTTTTTCTAAATCAAATGTCGACGAAAAATACGCTCGATGAAACAAATTATAAAAGTATAATTTATTAGAATATCAGATTAGTCAAGGAAGCGCGAATCTACGATGTTTGATGTAGAATTCATGAACGCATGTTGCGAGTGGGCGGACGCACTGGTTCCTAAAAATTTTATAAATTTCATGTGGAGCTAAAAAGAAAAAAAGGTACATAGTATAGAGTTGAGCGTGATATCGATGGAATTTGAATTTTTATCGTGTTAGAGTGTAAGCATAGTAGTAGGTTGTTGGTTTACGACATGTGGACGAGTACCACATAAAAAAACAACGTTAACTAAGGTTACATATGTACTTTATATGCTACTGTTCAGAAGTGCCTGTACTGTTGCATATTTTTGACACAAGACCTTTTGTAATTACAAAGTTACAAATAAGACCACTAAACGTCTTCTCTCGAGACGTTCTTCCGCGGTATCGTAGCTTTCGTTTTGTCTGGAACGTCAGAAGAGTCCACTCGTGCGCAGCCAATTCAGTTAATTTCATCTCGCGAGCGAAGAAGACGATTTTGCGCTGCTTGCCTTTCTGGATCGTGGCACCCGCCTGCTCCAGTTGCGCTGGTCGTTTCTTTATCGTCCTTTTCGGCCTGTTTCTTTCCCTTTCATTGTCGCGCACTGTTCGGTGTTGTTCGGAGAAATTCCTCTTGAGGTCTCTTTTTGCCAAGATCGTCGCACCTTCGCGAGCTGAACGAACCTTTGGTAAAAGAAAAAGTGGCTGAACAGAGATAAAATGAAATTGCCTTGAGTCTAGATCCTAGAGATTGATTCTGAGAACCGGTTTAGAATTAAACGAAGATGATTGCTTGCGGTTGAGAATCGGGACCGGATTCTGCCCGTCTTTGAAATACATTGCCGCTTAGAGATTAAGGCTGCTTCAGACAATATTCAATAGTTTAGTAATAAGACGACAGTGATGTTTTTCGATGAATCATCCACTGTGAAACTGCAGCATGAAACCACACAGTGTAAATTCGGTTTTACTTGTTACTTGACTAAACTACTGGCCATATCTGAAACAGCTTTTGTCACAAAAATGGTTGCATAAAATTTACGTATTTATTTTATTAGTTTGGGAATTGAAGAAAATTAAAAAATGTAAAATTAAGAAATGACATCTTTTTCTGTATCATACACACGTTAAACTTTCCTCTCGCTCTTCTCTGTATACTTGTTTCTGGAACATTTACGAGAGTTAAGCTCAAGTAGCCGTAATTATCAATTGTAACGTTAAGGTTTATACACATCGGTATGAAAGAACAGCAAATTCTAAATGTGGGATATAATGATAAATCAAATATTAAATATTTACAAACTAAATTAATCTTATTATAAAAACTTGCATTATAATTATCCAAAACATACAGGAACGTAAAAGAACATACTAAAGTAGCTAACACAGAAGTTTCTTTTCTTATCCAATTTACACGCGGACACGTTATACTTCACATAGTCTCCAACACCGGCAAGAACATTTGTCGTGTTAGCGATAAAGTCATAACTGGACTGCGAATTTTTATGTGTTTATACGAAATTTGTAGATGCAAAAATACACAGAATATATAAAAGATCCGAGTGTACTCGTTATAATATTCCGCAGGGAAAACAAAATTCTGCTTACAATTAGTTTAGATTCGTTATTTACGTACACAAAAGCGTGTATTTGTATAAATATCCGCAGTGTAATCACAACATCTGTTCAGGAAACATAAAAACAGTACAAATTGCACGCACACATATCATCATAAAGACCATGACAGCGAGTTATAGAATGCTAAGAATGATAAATATACGATAGCGTGTAATTATTGTTTAGAATTATTATCGAATATAGTAGGGAGTGGTGGATTATGTAACTGAGTGCATGTAATTGAATAAGCCACGCCTTGTTTTTTTCAAACAGCGACTGCATACGTAATTTAGTCTACGTTCAGGTATACTTCCAGTTAACTGATTACGTCACAAATAGTGATGGGATCAAGTTCAATATTATCTTTAACTTACATACGTATAATTTGAATTAAATTCAATATACAGGGTTCCTTTCATAGGTTCTGAATACTCCTCGTGAGGTACAATAGTTCGTTCGTTGTAAGTTGCGAAATATTTGATATTCAGAAGTTGGTTTTGAACTTCAGAATAAGCACTTGTAAGTATACATCCGAATGAGTTAAAATTCTTGCGGATACTAATCGAATCATTGAACATCTCGTTGAATTCTTATAACAAATAAAAGAAAATTATATAGAATTGTAAGCAATGAACATGACAAGGATTCTTATAGATTTTATTTTGGTATTTGCACTTACAACTAGACTACGAATGTTTATTCATATTTTATACAAATACAAAAGAGAAGGAACTTAAGCGGAAATGTAACGAGCGAATATAAGGAGTAAGTACTATGCTTGAGTATTTTATATCACACATTACATTTTTGTATCTTTGATTCCTCATAAAAGCACGGAAATCTGCAGTTTATTCATGATTAAGAATGATAACCAATAAAAATTAATTCAAGCAAATGGAGAATTTTTATATTTTCTATTTAATTAAATTTCTCTATTTAATTTCTATAAAGTTTCGAATCTATTCGATCAGTGTTTGATACAAGAGGCACTTTGGAAGCGCCCTCTTTTATTACCCAAAATACTTATATAGCGTTCGAATCTGACGCATTTACATACAAGTGTACTTCAAAGTATTACTTCTTCTCTTTTGAAATACTATATTATCCTTGTTTTAATTAAGATGACAATGTCAACATACCGAGAATACTTTTTTATTAAAGAAAAGTTTGACCATTTGCTTCATGCCATTTATGCTTTTCTTCATTTAATTTAAAATATTTCGTAATAGCCTGTACAATACAACTTTATTTAAAAATTAAAAAGCACAGGAAGCTTCAAGTATTTCAACATATCTTGAAAAATGCAAAGAGTACTGTATCAGACAATTTAATTAATTTAACTAATTCTAATTTCAATCAGATAATAATCGAGCCTACTCGCAACATACTTGACTCCATCACTAACCACTCTTTTTCTAGGAATATTCTGACGGCTTCCCAGGAGTATCGTGTGACTATGAACGAGTCTTTAGTTCCTCAGTGTGAGAGATTCGTCATATCATGGCCTGTGCTCTGCGTCTCCCACTTTACCTCTCGTGACTCGTTTCGTCACATAGTCAATGTTATCGGTGTATACGAGATGATAGTTGATTCTCAGTTAGCGATGGTCGTTGTCATCGTCAGTCTACAATCGTAACTGTAATTGAAAGGGATTCGAGCAGTTGTCGCGATAATAGTTGCTAACTGGTGATGCCATGATGTGCGAACAAACGAAGAATTGTCACGCCTGGTTAGACCCTCTGGTCGGCAAGATAACCACGAATCTCGGCAAAAATTTCAATGATATACGATACGAAGTATCCACGCCTAACGACTCCTTCTTCGTTTCGAGTTTATTCTTCGTAAACATCGTTTCTAACTCGACTACCGACAATGACGACGAAGAGAAGAAGGAAACATCGAACAGCGTTGTGATAAAGATACCGTCATCGTTGAACCATTTACGAGACGTAATGAGATCGAACGAACAGTTCCACAACGAGATATTGTTCTATAAAAAGTACGCCAAGTATTACGATCAACTGCCTCGTTGTGTTTACGTTGAGCAGGATGACTCTTTTAATTCGGTGATCGTCTTAGAGAATGTAATTACTCAGCGAGGTTACAGCTTGTGCAAATGGAAGAACGATATACCGCTGGTATACACTATAGCTGCGTTTCGAGAAATCGCAAGGTTCCACGCGAGAGCGTACACGGTAAAGAAGAATCATAAGGAAGAATTCTTCGATTTCGTGAAGAGTATGCAGGAAGTTAGGTTCTACCCAGGGAGCATCATGAAGGTCGTATTCAATGAATCTGCGACCAGGTGGCTTGACTACTTTCGAAAACAAGGCCACGATAAACAATTCTGTGACAAGCTCGAAGTTCGATTAAAGAACGCGTATGAGAATTTGATTCTGAAATTTATCGAAGCTGAGGAACCTCTCGCCACGCTATGTCATGGCGACTTCACGATAAATAACACGTTGTTCAAAAACGAAAATGATAAACTGAAAACTATGTTTATCGATTTCGCATTAATACGGTATGGATCGCCGATTTTGGATCTGTCTACCTTCATATGTCTGCATTGCGCGAAGAATATCGACAAAAATATGTTGGATAATGTTTTGAAAGAGTATCACGACTCTTTGATACAGTGTCTTAAGGAGAATGATATGGATTGTGAACAGTATCCGTTCGAGGCTTTCTACGAGGATTATAAGAAGAAAGGTCTGTTTGGATTTTTCATTGCTGCGTTTTTCCTACCTATGGTGATGGGAAAGTCTGATAAAGGACTGGAAGACTTCGATCAAATGGACATGTCGGAGTGGGCAGGAGCGTTGCGTCACTTAGGTGGAGATGAAATTAATAAAATTTTGGCGAATATGTTGCTGAAATTAAATGAGTTTGGGTGTCTGGATTATGTGCTGTAAGTGATCAGTATTTGTTACACTAGTTATGATCAACAGAATTTACGCTTTTATAAATCAATAATCTAAAATTTTAATTACGAATTTTATAATTGAATGTTGTTAAGTTTTATCATTTTTGACGACTTGTTGAAGAGTCAAATTTTATTGTTTGAAAATTGAAATGTATATAGCAATTGCATCTATAAATAATGAAAAAATGAGAGCGAAGTTATTGTAAAAAATATCATAGAAATGTACAATATAAGATATGTTCTTTGTACGAAGCGTATCATTAATTATCCTCCTTTTTTACCTTTTCTCCCCTCTTTTACGTCGTATAACAAATAATCAGTACGTAAATATTAATTTTCTAATGTTCACTGGCAAAACATATTCGCAGAAGTACTAGACGATATTTTACGGATGTTAATCAATGTAATTTCATTATAATTAAAAAATGAAGAACAAAGGTATAATTTATAGATACCTTATGCGCATTATGTAAAATGTTTTGAAATTATACGGAGATAATGTTGATGAAGTTGGAAAGAAATTTGAAAATATATATAAATTTTACAAAATATTAACTGCAAGTAAAATTTAAAAATGTTTTAAAAATTTTAGGACATATATAAAATGTGTTTATAAAAATAAGGGTAATACTTTCACGCTTCATTGTATATTAAAATATTTATAATACACATCTAGTATTTATCGTCCATATGATACACAAACTCCAATCACTATCACACATCCGTTCTTCACACAAACAGCATGAATCGGTATATATGTATGTATATGTGTATGTATTATAACAGTACGTCCTTTCAAAATCTCGTTCTACGTACAATTACCAATCTCTTCAAGATAATCCATCCTAAACCAATACAATCAAACATTATACAATTGAAATTTCCAAGAACTTAATCCTCCAAAGATTACGCTTTTGATATCTTGTACTACTCACAGTATATAGCAGAAAGCTTCATAATCCACTCTATCACATATATAAAATATCACCGAATAACTACTATATATACTATAACTGTACATACATGTATCATTCATTCTGATAAATTCTCATTTTGTGTCAATCCTTTAGAAAATAATCCGCTATCATTAACGCTATCATTATATACATTTGAAATTACCAAAAACATTAATCCTTCAAATCCCTGTAAAATCCATCTGAAAATAATCGGCAATCCGTGATACGCGCAATTAACGTTTTCCATAATGAACCGGTATCGGAAAATTTGTCGAGAGATAAGCGGCCAGAGTTTTATTTTTTTCAGAGAAATACACGGATGAAAAACGGGTGCAACAACGCGGGTAGAAGGCTGGTTTAGAAGAGTGCACGCGTATACCCGGCGTCATATAGGTATGCGATGTACATATCCAGCGAAATAAAGCTCGTAGACACGAGGCAGTGGGGACGATGCGCGAAATTATTCTTTCGCCTATATGCAAGTACGGATCTGCCTTTCAAATAGAGGCACTCCGTGACGCGCGGAAAAACTTTGTCATTTCCATATATTTCGCCGAGGACTGACAGCCCTGTCTCTCCCGGGAAATTCACTTACGCTCTAACCTGAATTTTAAGCCCGTTAAATTTTGTTCGTCGCGGCGGTTCCACGCGCGGCCGCGTGTCTTCACGGCCGGAAGAGGAAACGAGGGACTGGAACTTGCGAGGAGAACTTGCAGGAATACTTTTAGCTTGGAAACGGATCTGAAACACGCGACCTACGAGGGGCTACCTTCGATATCCCAGAGAATCGTGGAAAATAAGGAGAATGATTGTTGGATTCGCAGAATGTCGTTAAAGCTGGTTACGTAGCAGATGACTTAACGGTTATTAAAAGTGCAGACTGTAGCTGGAAAATTATACAATTTCTCGAAGAGGATTCGTATAAACTACTGTTCGAACAAATGCATATTGTGCCATTCAGAAATCGGTTGATGTACTTCATAGAGGATTCATTTTTCTATTAGAATGTCATATCTTTCAGTTAAATGTTTTTCTCAAATTTATCTGTAATTTAATATTTATAGCATTAAGTCCCATTCTTAAGTGATCTGGTTTATTGTTATTGTTATTGTGTAGCAAATACGCCGTGCGAAATGGTATGGAAAATTCATTCGCTCTTTGTAAAATGTCTCCGAAATCTCTCTTTTATCCAGAAATTTGATTTATTCGAGTTTTATTTATTTTAATCGAAAAGAAATTGAAGAATAGCTTTTAAATTAAATTCGCGTATCATTGGTTGAGAACTTCTGATGTTAGGGAAGTAATTAAAGTTTCTATACGGTAGCATGAGAACACATTCTCTATAATTGTCAAGCGGATGTATTGTGCCTTGTAACATGTTTAATCACTGATACAAGAGAGAACAATACGTATGACACAAGCGTTCTGTTACTTTCGATAAAAAGATATTTAAAGATACGTACGAATAGAAATTATGATGGTTGCGTGATAATGTGAAATACATCACCTTATCTATTTTAATATCTCACAAAGAGTGCTTATTCTTCCTATTTACATTTACGTTACCACATTGATGATCTTTTATTACGTTTACGCATATTCAACGCAGAAACTACTACATCCGAGTCAAAATGCGAGCAATAGTAAGTAAGTACTTACACATCAATAACTTATATCTTTTTCTGATTCTCATGTAACACTATTGTCAAATTTCATGAAATGTGACAGAATATTTAATCATATACGAATAATAATGTTACACTTTCGTATCTCAATTTCAATGATAATTGCATGAAATTATTATGTTTACGAAATACGTTTCACAAATTTTAAGGTGCATGGAAGAAGCAATACACGTAGTTAATTTAATTAGACGAAATATGTGACGTTTAAATTTTACGGGAATAACAATTATTTAAATTTCCTGGTTGTTTTGATCTCCAATTAACAATTCTTTGTAGAAGAGTCCAGTAATTTTAAAAACAAATCAACCTTCGTATACATATACAGTGCCGCTTATAATTATTCAAATGAGACACCTTTTATATTTTACTTTTCTACCGTAATATAAAAGCCAAGCAAGAGTTTCTTTCATATTTTCAATGCATACGAATTTTTATTGGAACAATAAACATTGCCTTGATTGTATTATCAATTAGAAATTGTACCTCTCTTAAATAAACATTTTTTCACAATTGTCCATCGATTTTCGAAGTCGATCGAATAATTACTTTACCTTTCTTAATCAAGATACGTAGATACGACATTTTAATAAAAAAAGAGTAGCGTACGTTTCGTTTAAATTATAATTGATAGAAATTATGATGAAATAAAATTTATTATAAAAATTAGTGTAAAAATTGGAGATTACAGCGAAATGAAATTAAAATAGGGAAATAGTGAATTAAATAGGAAAGGGAATTCATGTCGTACTGAAATGTAGACTATCGGAAATCTCGACTTGAAATTCAGATGGAATCCATGTGTCGCTCTCACCGTCAGAACGTAAACCAATCGTGTTTCCCTGGGATAGCTTTATTGACGTACGTCACTTCTACGACACGGAAATGTGTCAAAAAAATATGTATCACGTTGCTTTTATCTTTGATTTACAAATCGGTATTTAGTGTCTCAAAGGTAACGTCTGTTTAAATAAGTCAAAGATATGATAAAGACTAACGCAATAAAGACTTAATGTTATCCTATTAGTTTCGTTTGCTTATTATTAGAAGGGATATGATTAAAATTTAAAGAGCTTTATCCTGAACGATGGGTCACGATAATTAACTAAATTGCTTAAAATTGAAAATTCACTTAATAATATATTCATTAACCCTTTAACGTGACTAAATAGATAACAATATGTACAGAAAATAACGCACCCACGACGATCTGTTATAATTATACGCACTTTCAACGTTGATTGAGCGTATGCAAACCACTCGATCAATTTCGAAATTACAAAACGCTCCGATAATTGACATATACCGTGGTAAATCGCGAACAATCCTCCATCTATTGGCACACGCGAATACATATTTTGAAAATTACGATATAATTCTTGCATATTGAATTTGACAAAGGTTAGAAATATTAAAACACTAATTATTTTTCTTCTTTAAGCAACTAGCGATTTGCTTTAAATTGTAAAGTATCGATCTACGCTACTTCCCATTAAAAGTAACGGCAATGCATGAGTCACTTATGGAGAGGGTGTAAAAAATGATCGACCTTGATTATCATAGATTTATTCTGCAGCTCGTTTGTGTTGGTGGAGACCTGTTACAGTTGATCGCAAAATTGACGCTGAGCATAATTTTGAAGACCAAATTTTTACTCACACATGGAGTACTCATCGCGAGTAATAAAAGTCTGAAACCGTCCGAACCATCGGTCATAAATGAACCGTTCTCATGGAAAATGGTAAAAAAGTTGTATCATGATGGAAACCGATTTGATTTACATAATCTGTTTGTTGATACACACTGATACTATAATTATGACAAAGTCAAATGTATCGATGACTTTCATGCTCCTAGAAAGTAAAATATAATACGAGAAGGTAAAAAAGTTCAATTCCGATGCAATTCCCGAAATATCCAGTGACAATAGTTTCTTCTATCAACACCGCCTTTGTGCTGGAGTGTCTGAACTCGTGAAATTCGATAGGGTGTACGAATCGTACCAAAGATATAGACAAACTAGCTGCAGACTACAGCACTGGAACACACGTATACAAAAGTTGAGTTTCCTGGCTATTATTATTTTTCTTACTTTGTCCGGTGTTTTGTTAGTGTTCATCTTCCAGTCTGTGCATAGCTTTTGTTCCGAGTGTTCATATTCTGCGTTAATAATGGTCTTCGACCTTTTTGAATTCAAAGAGTTCAGATATCACGAGCAATGCGAAGTAAACCCATTGTTCGATATGAGCGTGCAAGTGCAATGACTTGTTCTTTCACGTGCCAATGCACACGCGGTCAACCAGCTCCCTTATAATTAATAATAGAATTCAACGTTCATACTTCATCTTCAAAGCGTTGGTCTAATCATTGGCATTCCAGTCGATCAGCAAGTTCTGTTGCATGTCCTCCAATACGTGTAAGCTACACTTTATATATTTCGCGTGCTTTGGCATAGTTTCCAAGTGCTTCATCTATTGCACGAAACATTTTCCGGATACAATATTTTCGTACCATTATTAACATTGAATACGAACAAAAGCTATAACCGGAGGATGAACGTTAACGAAGCGCAGCCGGACAAAGGGAAACAAAATAAAAAAAAAAAATAATAGTAGCGGAGAAACTGAACTTATACGTATCTCTCAATACTGCAGTCTGCAGCAGTTTATCTACATTTTATCTACGATTCGTATGCCCTATCGAATTTCACATGTTCGGACATCCCAGAATAACGGCCATGCTGGTAAAAGGAACTATCGTCACTGGATATTTCAGGAATTGCATCGGAATCGGACTTTTGTACATTCTCATATTATATTTTACTTTGTATATCGGTGCTATCCTTTCAACCGGTCTCCGCTAAATTAATCAAAAGTTGTTTTTACCCATAATATTCTATATGTATATATTTCAAACAATAATTATATCAACGTACTATATAAGATTAAGATAAACCTATTTACAAGAATATCTACCAAGACCTTAGATCCAAGTAGCATCGATACCGCACCATATTTACCATGTTCAGTTGGTACGAATTAGCAGTTGTAGCCAGAAACATGATCCTACTAATCCGTTGCGCGCACTGTGCGGCTTGTTGCTGCGGTAATGCAAACCTTAACAAGAACGGAGCTACGTTACATCGGATGTAAACGAATCGTTGAACAAACAAACAGCCTGATAGGGAGGAACGTTCTCCATCCAACCATCCTAAACCATGAACACACCGATTGCCTACAGTCACGCTAACTGCGCATCCTTCTATATAACCACCAGGACGAACTTGTCGCTTACACATTTATCAGTTGCTGCAAGTTCGCCCGTTAAGATCGAATAATGCTTGTGCACGCCGTGCATGTCGTACTACTCGCGAGTTTCAACTTTTCGGACGATCGAGACGAGTTTAACGATCGTCGACGAGAGACCTCGTCGCTCAGGAAGACGTTGTTGAAGCAGTTAGAAGGTAGAGAACAGGAAGAGACAGCTAGAAGAAGATCGACGTGAGCGCGAAGTCGGTTGAAACCAGCGCGAAATCCGAGATGCGTAAGGACCGCCTGCCTTAATCGAGCTTTATAGTTCTAACAAGTGCAAGAGTTCGAGGAGCGCGGTGATTCTATTCACGACGAAGTTTCGGGACAGTTTCAGAGACTTCTCAAGAATTTTCTTGTTATAGATATAAAATGGTGCTCGTAAACAGTCGACCGTCTCCCGAGGTGTCTAGGTTCCAACGAAGTGAAGAATCCGATAACGGAATTTCGTGATTACCGTAGGACAAGGCAAGAGTGAAAAATATGACTCAACGTGATTGGGAGAAATTGATGGGAATATTAAGTGACGCGGGGAGGGGGGCTGTGGAAGACTGGACAATTGAATTTAACTCAATGAATTTAGAGAAGCCATCGAAAATCGACTATGGTTGCTTACAGGATATCTTTCAGAGGCACTCGAAGTTTCCTTGAGACAGAAGTTGGTTATATGTTTCAAGTCGATTACTTGTTTCAGTCCTGTCAATGGCAAAATCGATCTGCTATTGTTTCAGTGAAATTTCATCTTGTTAATTAATATGAAACAGATCGATGACCCGATATTATACAGAATACGATTATTTATTTCTCAGTCATGCAACATCATCGAACGAGACTCTACGAGATCATAATTTTCAATTTCTCAATTGTCTCTTAACCCTTTATGAGAATTGCATCTTGCCAACTAATATGAAATAGGTCCATGAGTTGATATTGCATAAAACACAATTATTTCCAAACCATGTAACATCACCAAAGGAAATTCCCCAATTACGTTCTGTTTACAGACGTCTTGGAAGCACCGACAGAGGCAACGTTCAGCTACAATCACAAGCAACAAAAACACGGAATCTCATTTTGGCCGGTATTTCCAACGAAAAGCCGGATCGGTGAGCACGAAGTGGAGAATAGTTTAAAACAACCGACGAATTCGTCTTGGCGTTTATTTAAAAAGAAAACAGCACGGCAAGCTGCATCATCTAATTCCATTGGACACGTTTTATTTTTGTAAAATTTTGCGCATCCCCATTCGATGTTATTTTATCATCCATTGATCATAGAATATTTCATAAATTTGGATTAATCGCACTTTATTACATTTATGGTACGAAGCAACGTGTATAATAATTCCTTATAGCATTGTAAAGAGAGATAAATTTTTATCTTTTCAACAATTTATTAAACGTAGAAAATTTTTTTTAAATTATGATTTATAACGGAAACCATATATCTTGAAAAATTTTCTTTACAAGGAATATAGAAGTAATTTATCACTTGCCCAAAAATTCATAAAATCAAGATGAAGTTACAAAAATAATACATTTATATGTCAAATGGGGTAGCCATTTGGAAAATCCAAGTTATTACCTGAAAGAGAATTTGCGTTCAGAACATCGTTGTGAATTATTTTATTCCTGCTCGTTTTTTAAAAGTAAGAGAGCTGAGGCACACTTGGTTTACTGGGATTTCAATCTAAACATAAAGCTGTCAGCTCTGCCGAGATTGATACATGCACCTTGTAGGCAAGCATACTATATCATTTGACTGATCTAACCAGTACTGGATACCTACATTCAAGTATACCTCTTTACCGTTGAAGGGTTGAATCTTTTTCTTGTAGGTATTCATATTTGAGGGAACGATAGTGATGGATTTTGTACGTATTTATATTTGAAACCTGAAGTAAAAGTGACATCATACTTTTTGTATCATTAAATCTTGTAGAAAAAGATATATTTACTTACTTATACATATTTACTCACATATTGAATAAAGTATTGTTAAGTAATGATTTGAGATTATTGTAGGTAGTAATGTAAGCAATCGTAATGAAATTCTAAAATACAATTTTTTAATTCCAATTTTACAATGAACCTAATACGAAATTATTACAATTAACAAATTATTTCATCTCCCATTTTGAAAAATTCCTAAGAAAATTTTCGTTGCAGTAAATGAAAATGTCATGTTGGCTTGACATAGGGGAACTTTGAGGTACAATATTTCAACTTCGGTACCGCTGGGGTTACTTAAATTTTAACTACATGTACAATATGTCCTTCTTAACAAGTAACTAAAATTTGGAGATTTTCTTGAGAAACTCAGTTTCTCGGAACAACATCTAAAACGTTTTATCGAAGGACACAGTGTTTAATGTTTAATTTTCCGGAACTCTGCAGTTTTCATCGTTGAAAATTTTATTGTTCATACTTCTAAAGTTCTACATAATAAAAGCCGGACTATAGAAGCACTTTACGACACGTTAATGTAACTCTAAAGTCGGGTTACGGCAACATAATAGCTGCTTCATTTTCTGGAAATAATCCAGTGACACCATTTACCTCACTCACTTTTTGGACAACAAGCGTTTCAAGTACTTATGTTTGAACAGTAAATATTGTGTCACGTGTTTCGTCACAAATATTTCGATTGCATGTTGTTGTGCCATTATTAGAATCTGAAGATTAAATTGGTTACGGTTAAGTACTTAAAATCATTACATTGGATGACAAAACGTCGAACGTTTCATCTGTACGTCTTATTATATTTTTCCTATTACAAATAATTATATGGCATCTAATATATAACAAACACGCATAATATATAAAATAATAGATTTTTATTATGAGAAGGTTTAATGGATATCAACAAACAGATCAACAGATTTTACAAACACGTCTTAAGCGATAAGAAGATAGAAAAGAGGAAGACTTTTAGTGCAAAATTCAATTGCCCATAACTGGAAAAATGCGTCTAAAGCCATATTCTATGTAACATTTTATATCTTTGTTATATTTCTAAAATAGATCCTGCAAAAGTGTTCCACAAGAATATACCTTAACATCCTGTATATATGTTCTCAAACATCGAACAATTATACACTAAAATTACACAAATACCTGCGTTTTTTATGAAATAAACTCATTTTAATTTTCATCTATATGTATTATCTTACAATTAATTATTTATTTAAATTCCCATGCTTGTAAAAACTCTTCATCCTGTGTAACAGAAAAGTTTTCGATTGTAAGAATATACAAATACAAATTCTACCAGAAAACATCTCCTTTAAGTCGTCAGTCAACGTTATCTTCATCCAATTTCTCGAAATAAAGAGACCCAGTGATTCAACTGTGCATATACTTACACAGATTCAACACTAACAATATTTAACACTCATTCTGACGACATGACCAAACACCAAGGAGACAAGTTTATTCGGTACACAAGCTTATGTTTAAATAGCACGATATCCGAGAAACACAAAGATGTAGTCTAAGGGACGGTGAATTTGTCGCCACGGTAAACGTCGTTGCTGGAGCAAGAAAACCTCAACTCCTGCTGCCAAAACATAGCTGCCAATCCGACGTGGGTATGCGGGTGCGTATTTCGTGTTTCCTAGGAATCTCTAACAAGCATCGTGGTCATTCTGGTCTTCGTCGATTTCACGAAACAGAAAACTCTACCGACTGATCATACATATTCCTAATAAATAATTCCAGGTCGCCAGCGGACAGTCTCACGGGTCTTCCGGCACGAGATTTGCCCCTGGTGTGCATTTAAACGAGTGTTTCCGGTTTCTCGTAGTTAGTTCCCTTTACCTGGCACCCAGTAATCCACACATAAAAATTTTAGGACCCTGATTGAGACTTTAAAATTGTTCGCGATTAATATTAAGTTATCCGAGCCTAACTTAAATTTACATAAGTCATAAGAAGGTGCATTATGCATTCAGAATGCAGACGGCGCATTTACTGGATGACGTATGAAAAATATTTTTGGAAAAATTGCAATTGATTGGAATCGCGAAGAAAAAGGTAAAGGTCGAACGAAGATTTAAACAGCACATTTTGCAGATTCATATCAGTTATATATATGCTGAAAATTTTATTGAAATGACTAGAAAAACTGGAATTTTTTCAAAATTACTTGTGTTATCTAGTAAATTAATCTTCCTACTTTTGCAAAAAAAAAAAAGAAACAAGACATTTGGTCCAATTTCAAAAAAGTTCTTCAGTCTCAAAGAGTGTTACAACAGTTGTGGAAATCACTGTATCTATTATTTACGAACAACAGTTTCATTAAATAAAGCTTCATAAATTGTGGAACATTGTGCGTTATACATATGAATGTAATGGTTAATTTATGCATAACAACGGATAACATTGGTTGGGAGTAATACATTGCACATTCTCAACCTGCAAACGCATTAAGAGCTATGAATATCTAATATTTGCATAAATTCTCGTCTATCATTTTTATTAATTACCCTTTAACGAGGTTGGACAGTAAATTGAATTTGGTCGAAACATTTCGCTATCGCCTGAATAGAGTGAATTCTTGTAGCAATAATAATAATCGTATCTGAATAGATAGTGGCAAATTTCGACGCGATTTAAATTATTATTATATTTAAATTATTATTACTCCGTACACATGTATAGTTAAACAATCGAGGAGCTTTGCCAGAAACCTGCCCGCTGATTTATCGAGCCACGATAATTATTAATTCAAACGTATCCAAGATTTATTCGATTCACTATTTTGTTTCGTGAAACTGTTTACAGAAAACTTCTACATTATTTTCAATAGCAATTTAAAAGCCGCGAAGAATCTTAATTCCACACCTGGGAATCAAGTTGTTTCGTGTCAATCATCTAACATCACAACGAGCAGATATCTAGCCAAAATAACACGCTCTGTAAATCCGACCACCTGGAAGTGCTCCAAAATCCTTAAAACATTCTCGAGCGAGAAGATGGCGAGGATTTGCCGAGCAGCTGACTCGCAAGACTTCGTTGCAGATGTTTGCGAAGATTCCCTGAAACAAGGAGCGACGCACCGGTTACGGGAAGGTGAGCGGCTCGGCCACCCCGTTGAGGAGAGGGTGAACGCGGCGCGGATATAGAATCTGAAAAGGAGCGAACACCAGGGGAGGATATGGAGGCCGAGGACGAGAGGTAACTATGCAAATGCAAGAGTACATTTATCTCGGCACCACGCCCATGTATTTCCTGGGAGCTTCCGGACGCATTGTCGGAAGCGAATCGAATCCCCACACTCTCGGCTGCCAGCCTTCGTCCCACCTCATCCCGGTTCTCTTTCATCTTCCTCGCGCAACCATACACCCTCGCCCTCTTTCTCCCTTCTCTTCTATTTCTATCTCACTCTTTACGCTATCCTGGCTGCCGCTGTCTCACCTCCCGATACTCTCGTGTGCATGCACGAGAGTGCCACCACCCAGGCCGATACTCTGGAGATTTACGAGCAAACTAGTCCGGTCCCCAGGGCTAATAGACCGGCAAGTTATGGGGCCAATTCAATTTAATTTCGAAAATAAACAACCGCCAACGGCGATGTTGGTCAATTTATTCAGAAATCCCGTGAGCGGATCGCGATACACCGCAACGGGAAACATCGTAGAGCAACATATTCTTGAGGAAAGGAAGGAGGAACAGGCCTAGATTTGTGTTAGGAAACGATGCCAGACCGCGTCAGGTCGACGCTAATTCGCCAGGCCATCTAAATTGCTAATGTTAAATTAACCGTCTAAACGACGTATATTTACGCGCGAATTGTTCTGTCTGGCAGCGAGCCAGCCACTTTTAAGCGTACGCCAGCGTCGAACGCGTACAAATACTTTTCATCGTGAACGGATGCTGCTCTTACACAAGTAGGTACTTTTGTTCTTTCTTTATTTCTTTTTTTTTCTCTTTTTTGCGCGTTTATGTTTTCTTTTTGGGATAGAATCGTGGCACTCGTGGCTCGTCCTAGAATTACACTATGTTTCGGTAAGAAATTGAGAAATGGAGAAACCTCGGTGAGCTATGGTTTTGAGAGCAGATAGGATACGTTTGGGATGACCTGGTAAGCTATCGCTTGAATTTCTTGATGGATGTTGCCAGCTGAAATGAGACTCGTCGTTTATTCTGAATTTCCTAGTCCACAAGAATATTTCTCACTTGTTACGAATACGTTTGATAATTTCAATAATAAAATTATATCACGTTCGCGTTCTGAACATAGTATTTTAACGAAGGCAAAATGACGAAAACGCGGAAACAAAGTTGAGTGAATTGGAAATATAAAGCCGCAAATGAAATACTGAAATGTATGATAACTGAGAACTGGTTTGTGATATTACTATTGTTGGCGTATGCAAAATAAATACATTTTTTCCTTTATTTTATGATCTATGAATACGTGGAAAAACAATTTCATGCTAGCAAAGTACTATGTACATGTTGATTGAGCGATGCTGATCGATTCTTGTCGGATATGTCGTCTTCGTCCCAGATTTATGACACGTTATGCAATGCAAAATATTCCGATAACTCTTCATTTTTACGTATCATAAATCTGCGCGACTGCTCGCAAGTCTCAAATATTTTGTTTCACTTCTGGATGGAATATTTCGTAACGTATGCGCGAAAGACCAAGACGACTGTTTGACAGGCCTTGCTATCTTCTTTTAAAAATAACACGTTCCAGCTGAATATCCTAGAAATTGGTGTTTGAGATGGTTCGCTACGTTCGTTCAATAATATTCATCGCTTTCAGTGAAAAATATATTTTAGATATTCGGCTAATCGAATAGAACAAACAACCATTTCCCTGTCGTATAATAACATTTTTAAATATAACATATACAATGTGGACACATAAAACTTTTCTGTGGTAAATGTTTAAGTACTTTCGTGAGCAAATACATATAAAATATTTTATATATCTACTAACATCGAATCTCAAAACAAAAATGGTCACGAGTTTGCTAATTTCACGGAGACGTGGCGTCGCAATTATAGAATCCGCGTATCTGCATATATATTTCATACGGTCGGAAACTAACTAGAACTCGCGATGAAATTGTTTTACGCGAATAACGCTCGCACACGTATGCTTTCCGAACAGTGCGGTGGTGTGGGTAAATATTCACCGTTTCTATATTCCTTTGAACTTACAATATCCACTTATCGTGAAAGAACGGAAAAGCGTGAGAGTGCATCGTTATTGACGGCATCTTGTCGCGAGTGTAGCATACGACGCGTTTCTGCTCGAACTTGCTAAATAACCACGGCCGTACACGTAAAGTGTTCACGAATGAAATTGGTTTTCTATAATCCTAAAACGAAGAAGTGCTGCACTTTCAGAAAATGAAGCGCGGGAGTAGGAAATTCGAGTGCCTGTTGATATTTGTACAACGCGTGTGCTTGGAAAACGACCTAGTGACACGATTGGGAAGCGATTTTTCGATTGTCCATTTGATTGCTGATGATATTTGTTTGTTGTACGATTGAATTTTTGAATTTTTGGGCTTCTCAATTTCAGCATTTTGCAATCTTTGAATCTCTGAATTTGAAGTCACATTCTTTTACTTGTTCAAAGTAGCGGATAATTTCTTAGCAACATGAAGATATAAAGATGATTTCTGGCTTGTTTTTCTATTATCAAAGCTCTAGTACGCAGAGACAATTACGTTATCTCAGGATCTAAAATAAGATGTGCAAAATATAAAATATTCCTCGAATATTGATATTGTTATTGACAATAAGAATCGTATTAATCTACTTATATTTGATAGATAAAAACATATCTGTGAAAGTACCATTTCCTTAGTTGTGTCTATTCTATTTTTTTAAAACCTGATTATAATCCATTTCGTTGCCTAATTATTCAATAACAAAATTTCTACCACTGTCTACATAACGCGTATTTAAACAACTCTATATAAATTAATCCACACTTAGTTATACGTATAATCACCATTTCGACATTTAACGACATTTAGCTAACACGATGAATCGAGTGCATTGAACTGGTAGGATACATACAGGGGGATCTTTTCCTTTATCACTTAAACTGCTGGCAAAGGCCAGGCTATTATTGGACGCCGATATTCATGCCGGGTCAAACTGTCGATAGGCGTGTAGCGGTTCGCGCCCTCTCGCCATATCCCCCTAATCATAGCTTTATAGCGGCGTGTTGATCATCACACGTGTAATTGGCTCCGTGAAACCCTGTATATCCATGTAGCCCCGCTTCCATCCCCTCGCCCCGCGTACCAATTTCCGGCCGTTGCCTCTATTGCACGACGGCCGCGTCGCGACGCGAATTTGCATTTCTATCAACGCGTCGATACAGGATTCGACCGCTTGACGATATCATAAGCTTGTATCGTGTAAACTTAGAATCATTCGCACAAGATTCACGTCAAATAATCAAGATTCACCGATATTTCCCTTCCCCTCCATCCTCCTGCCTACCATCTTTTTGAATATTTGAATCTTTGAAACTTTGAATATTTGAATCTGTGAATATTTGAATATTTGAAATTCTGAATATTTGAATATTTGAATATTTGAATATTTGAATCTTTGAATATTTGAATATTTGAATATTTGAATATTTGAATATTTGAATATTTGAATATTTGTATATTTGAATATTTGAATCTTTGAATATTTGAATTATTGAATATTTAAATATTTGAATATTTGAATATTTGAATATTTGAATATTTGAATATTTGAATATTTAAATATTTAAATATTTGAATTTCTGAATATTTGAATACTGAATCTTTGAATATTGAAATCATCGAAACACAGATACCTGAGTATTTCAAACATTCAATATTTGAAACTTAGAATGTTTATATATTTGAATCTTTGAATATTTGAATATTTGAATCTTTGAATACTTGAATATTTGAATATTTGAATATTTAAATATCTGAATATTAGAATATTTGAATAATTGAAACTTTGAATATTTGAATATCTGAATACTTGAATATTTAAATATTTGAATGTTTGAATATTTGAAACTTTGAATATTTAAATATTTGAATCTTTGAATACTTGAATCTTTGAAACTTTGAATATTTGAATATTTGAATCTTTGAGTCTTCGAATATTTGAATATTTGAATCTTTGAATATTTGAATATTTGAATATTTGAATCTTTGAGTCTTCGAATATTTGAATATTTGAATATTTGAATATTTGAGTCTTCGAATATTTGAATATTTGAATATTTGAATATTTGAATATTTGAAACTTTGAATATTTGAATATTTGAATCTTTGAGTCTTCGAATATTTGAATATTTGAATCTTTGAGTCTTCGAATATTTGAATATTTGAATATTTGAATATTTGAATCTTTGAGTCTTCGAATATTTGAAGCTTTGAGTCTTTGAATATTTGAATATTTGAATATATGAATATTTGAATATTTGAATATTTGAAAATTTGAATGTTTGAATGTTTGAATATTTGAATATTTGAAGCTTTGAAGCTTTGATACCTGAGTATTTCAAACATTGAATATTTGAATCTTTGAATATTTAAATCCTTTAATACTTTAATCTTTGAAACTTTGAATATTTAAATATTTGAATATTTAAATGTTTGAATATTTGAATGTTTGAAGCTTTGATCCCTGAGTATTTCAAACATTGAATATTTGAATATTTGAATATTTAAATATTTGAATCTTTGAATCTTTGAATCTTTGAATCTTTGAATATTTGAATATTTAAATATTTGTGTATTTGAATATTTGAATACTCAAATATTTGAATCTTTGAAGCTTTCATCCCTTAGTATTTCAAACATTGAATAATTGAAACTTTGAATATTTAAATATTTGAATATTTGAATATTTGAATATTTGAATATTTGAATGTTTGAATATTTGAATCTTTGAAGCTTTGATCCCTAAGTATTTCAAACATTGAATATATGAAACATTGAATATTTGATTATATGCATATTTGAAACTTTGAATATTTGAATCTTTGAAACTTAGAATATTTGAAACTTTGTATATATAGATATTTGAATATTTGAATATTTGAATGTTTGAATATTTGAATCTTTGAAGCTTTGAATCTTTGAATAATTAATAATTTGAATATTTGAATACTCAAATATTTGAATCTTTGAAGCTTTCATCCCTTAGTATTTCAAACATTGAATAATTGAAACTTTGAATATTTGAATCTTTGAAACTTTGAAACTTTGAATATTTGATTATATGCATATTTGAAACTTTGAATATTTGAATATTTGAATATTTGAATATTTGAATATTTGAATCTTCGAATATTTGAATGTTTGAATATTTGAAACTTTGAATATTTATATATTTGAATCTTTGAATGTTTGAATATTTGAATCTTTGACGCTTTGAAGCTTTGACCCCTGAGTATTTCAAGCATTGAATATTTGAAACTTTGCATATTTGAATCCTTGAATATTTGACGCTTTGAAGCTTTGACCCCTGAGTATTTCAAGCATTGAATATTTGAAACTTTGCATATTTGAATCTTTGAATCTTTGAATCCTTGAATATTTGAATATTTGAATCTTTGAATCTTTGAATCTTTGAATCTTTGAATATTTGAATATTTGAATATTTGATTATATGAATATTTGAATGTTTGAAGCTTTGAATATTTAAATCCTTGAATACTTGAATCTTTGAAACTTTGAATATTTAAATATTTGAATATTTAAATATTTGAATATTTTAATATTTTAATATTTTAATATTTGAATATTTGAATGTTTGAATATTTGAATCTTTGAAACTTTGAATATTCGAATCTTTGAATATTTGAATCTTTGAGTCTTCGAATATTTGAATATTTGAATATTTGAATATTTGAATCTTCGAATATTTGAATGTTTGAATATTTGAAACTTTGAATATTTATATATTTGAATCTTTGAATGTTTGAATATTTGAATGTTTGAAGCTTTGATCCCTGAGTATTTCAAACATTGAATATTTGAATACTTGAATATTTGAAACTTTGTATATTTAAGTATCTAAATCTTTG